>CM076581.1:750545798-750941474 GCA_034641835.2 Pinus albicaulis | reverse complement strand
TGGTGTTAAATAAGGAATGTGTTAAATAAGGAAGGATGGTGTATCTACAGAACTGTTCAGAAGTAGCTCAGAAAGTGCCAGAATAATGTTGAACAAGGTATGTCACAAGGCATACGCGGGTTTGTTAAGGATAAGTCGCGTATGTACGCGGAAATGTACGTGACAAGTAGCGTATGCCCATTTGCGCTCTAAATTTAGAATACCAAGGGGTGTTACCATGGTATTGACCCATTGTATTGAGCGCTGGAATATCTATTTGATCCCGTCCAGGAATACCATTAGTAGTTGAGTGGTTTTGACTCATGGTATTAACAAAGGCTAAATCTATATAAGGAGAAGAAGATCATGGTGCAAGGTGGTGCATGAGTAAGGGTTGTGAATGAATAAATCTCTCTAAGGAATATCTACATGGATGAACTCTGTTCTTGATTGACAGATCTGAATCTATGATGCACCTATGAAGAAAATGATGAAGAGGGATCTCTAGATCTGAAATGTATATGTATTTTGTAGATATGTTTATGGAATGTTTAGATCTGAGATGAGGCGGAATACTTTCTGAAGTAAAGGATGAAATCTGAGTTGTTTATCTGATCTGAAGAGCTGCACAGTCCTGAAAAGTTACAGATGTATACGCAGGTTCACTTCAGTAAAAGCGCCTGTATACGCGGGTCTGCTTAAGGAAAAGCGCATATGGGAAGATAGGGTTTTCTGAAGAATGCACAGAAGTATACGCGGGTTGGTCTGCATGAAAGAGTGTACATACGCAAGTTCGGTGAAGTAAAAGTGCGTATGGAATCTAGGGTTTGCTGAAGTAAGTGGAATGAACTACTTTTCTGCTTTGTCAAGCTTTATCGCTATGATGTATCTGTCACGTAACTCGGTCGTTTGAACGATGAATATGTCATCAATAAAGATCAAGTCGTTGGTTGATTGGTTGATGATTCAATGAATGAATTGATGGGGTTATAAGTTTCAGTTTGATGAATTTTGAGCTTAAATGTGTGGAGTGGGTCCAGTCTAAAAATATGATGAAAAGTGGCCTACAAGTTGTGTTGTATGGAAGTTGTTGGATCCAGTATGAAAATTGATGAAACGTGGTCCATGGTGGTGCTAAGGGTCGAAGCCTTCAGTGAGGGGGTTGTAGCTCCCTTCCAGTGGTAGCTGGTAAACGAGTGCAGGGGGTAGTGGCTCCCTTCCAGGAGAGGCTGGTAAATGAGAGCAGGGGGTAGTGGCTCCCTTCCAGGAGAGGCTAGTAAATGAGAGCAGGGGGTTGTAGCTCCCTTCTAGGAGAGGCTGGTAAATGAGAGAAGGTTGTATCCTTCTGAAGGTGGGTGCCTGTGTGCTAGTATGAGTCTGCACCAGTACATGGTTGTACGATGTTTTCTTTACATAATAAATATTGAAGACTAAGACGACGGCAGCGGTGTTTTTCTCCCGAATTGGGTTTCCACCTTAAATCCTGGTGTTCATGTGTGTTGCTTATGTGTGATGATTTATTCTATTCTTACTGCACATGTTTACTGCTTACTAAACATCTAATGAAGGAATGATGCAATGATCTAAGCTAAGAATTATCAGCATAATGAAATCTCTGTTAATACGCGAGTTTTATTAAGGATATCCACGTGTATACGCGAGTTGGATTCATTAAAGTAACATATGGGTTTTAGAGAAAGAAAAAGTAAAAATTTTTCAGTCTGCACTAAATACTGATTCACCGCCCCCCCACCTCAGTATTTTTCCCAACAATTGGTATTGGAGCAGGTTCTTCTGCAGAAGCTTGATCACTTGAAGGAGATTCGTCGCAATGGGAAGTCATGAAGGAGTATTGTCTCTAAAGCCAACTCTATTCAATGGAAGTAATCTGTTATTCTGGAAGATACGAACAAAATCATATTTGCAAAGTCTTGGTGCAGAAGTATGGGCAATCGTGGAAGAAGGTTATCAGTATCTGGCAAGTATTCCTACTGATGCAGCAGAAAGGAAGAAATATGAAATCAATGCCAAAGCAGTCAATGTTTTATTAGGAAGCATGTCTGAACCAGAATTTGCTAAAGTGATGCAGCTAAATTCAGCAAAAGAAATATGGGACAAAATCATTCTGAGCTATGAAGGAGATACAAAATTAAAAAGTGCAAAACTTCAGACTCTCAGAATTGAATATGAAAATTTAAGGATGCATAGTGATGAGAGTATTGCCAGTTTCTTTTTACGTCTAGATGATAGTGTAAATCGTATGAGAAGTTTGGGTGAAACCATAACCGATACTACTCTGGTGGAAAAAGTCTTAAGATCTTTGACTTCAAAATTTGAGTCAAAAGTATCATCTATTGAAGAAAGGCAAGATCTGCAAACTCTTACTATTGTTCAACTACATGGTATTCTAACTACTTTTGAAATGAGAAAAGAAGGTCCCTCTCAAATCAGAGAAGTTGCCTTTAAGGCATGTGCAAAAGGAAAAGAAAAGGAAGTTGTCAAGGAATCAAGTTATATATCAGAAGAAGAAGAAGCAAATTTTGTGAGAAGACTCCAACCAGGTACTGGAAAATTCAGAGGTAAGCTTCCCTTCAAGTGTTTTAATTATGGAAGAATTGGTCATTATGCTGCTAAATGTCCTTATGAAGAAAATCATGATAAAGGGAAACAATTTGAAAAGGGAAAGAGCTATTATACAAATGAAGATAATGATGAAATGTCAAATGAGGATGAAGAAGATCCTGACCAAGATCTACTAATACTCATGGAAAGGAAGCAAAAGAAGAAGGCTACTCAAAGAAAGGAGATATCTCAGAAAACATGTGAAGCAGAAAATGAAGAAGATGAAAAAGGTACTAATCTTTGTGATTCACTTCCTTATGCAAGCAATGGTGAAGATAGTGAAAATGATAGTGAAAGTAATAGTATGGGTCTAGAAGCAAATCTCAAGATTAATGATGAAGATCAATTTAAAAATAAGGAATCTATCTACAAAGATATGATGGAAATGTATCAAAGATGGATAGAAATGTATCAAAAACTACAGGATAAAGTAGCCAATCGAAGTGAAATACTTGAAGCAGAAACCATCTCTCTGAAAGAAGAACTGGAAAAATCAAATAAGAAGAATGAAGAACTTCTACAAAAATTTGAAGAACAAGAAAATGGGTTGAAAGAAGAGATTCTAAAATTGAATGATCAAGTAGAAGAAGGAAGAAGGAAAGAAGAAAGCATGAAGAAGCAATGCCAAATATTGGAGGTTGAGGTAAATATTTTGAAAGGTAAATTAGAAGAAAAAGATAAAATCTTGAGGTTTCAAGATAGTACTAAGATTCTGGACAATATTCTTAGTAGTCAAAGGTCTCCCTCTGTTAAATTTGGTCTTGGTTTTCATGAAACTGTTAAAGGAGAATCTAGTTCACAAGGAAGTGCTAAAGATTCAAAGGATATCAATGCAAAACTTGAAGTGTTGGAAGAAACAAAAGGTCAACCGACAATCATGAACTCTCAAAAGAAATCATTCCCTCCTAACTATAGAAGCATCAATAATGTTGAATGCTTTAAATGTCATAATTATGGGCATGTTGTAGCCAATTGCAGAAGCAGATCATTTCAGTCACAAACAAGCAGATTCTACTCAGAAAGGTACTCAGGTTTCTTCAAGGGATATTGTTTTTCATTCAGCAAGTTTGATCATAAAGCAGCTAATTGCAATAGAAGAAGGAATAGAAAAACACATTATGATCCTTATGCTTACTTTTATGGTCACATAAGATGTTATGCTTGTAACAAGTATGGACATGTAGAAAAAGAATGCAGGATGAATAGATCTGAAAAATTGGACAATTTCCAGCGCACAATAAGAAACTTTAAGCTAAGCTGGATAAAGAAGGAGGATCGGTCAAAAACGTAGGGATAATAATCCTACTGGAGTCATCCGCTTCTAAAGACTACTCCTCATAATGGCTGCAGAGTGATGTGAGATAAATTATAGAAAATATCATCACAGGGGGAGCAATGTATGATGATTCCCATGGTTGGTTTGGTAATTCTGGTTATGTTTATTGCTGACAGTGCATCTGATGTGAAGAAGACAGGTACAGGTGATACAAATTCAGGGGGAGATGAAGCTGTGGAAATTTTCAGTGTTTCATTTTCCATACGCGGGTTTAGTGAACTAAAGCCGCGTATACACGCGAGTTCTGCTGGAGACAGTCGCGTATTATTTTCTGTTAAGGAAAACAATGAAATGGCTCAAGAACAGGAGCACAGGTTCAGGGGGAGAATCAGTCTAACTACTAATGATTGCATTGTTGACATTGTATCTGCTTATTCCTTAGTTCTCGTAATACTCATGCTCAAATGATGGTGACATGATACATGATCTCTTATGATGAGATTATGGATGAGACCTGATTGCTTTTTGCTGAAGAGTATCTTGTTTTCACACCTGGATGAGATGGAAGTATCATGCAGAGTTTGTTGCTGATGACTTTTATCACGGTTGAGACCTTTTAAACATAATTCCTACACATGTTACATCATGATTATGAATCATGAATATCTTGGTGATATCAGATCACATTGATGATTGCTTGAAGTTGTTCTGGTATGATAATTCCTCTTGGGAAGAATATGTTGATGCTGCAAAGAATCTGAAGGTTTGGTTACTGATGTGCTTATGCTACAACTGTTGGATGACACTTGAAAACATATCTACATTGTCCCATCTTTCTTCTCTCATATATTCCAGGAAAGCATTCGGATATCTCAAACAGAAGCTGAGTGTAGTCTTTGCCATACAGAAGATCATATCTACTTAAATTCAGAAGATTAAATGGGATACGCAGATTTCCTGAAGGACAGTCGCGTATATACGCGAGTTCATACACATAAAACCGCATATGGTTAGTTGCTGACAAATTTTACTTGGGGTCAGCATTCTTCAGCACAACTGTAGTGCTGTTTGGTATCTCTGTTGTTGTTTGGTATCTCTGATGATGTTTTAGCTCTTATATTTCTGTTTCATTCTCTGATATTGGGTGAAGATGCCTTGATGATTGGCTGTTAAAAGTGTTCAGGTTGCACAAGATAAGGGGGAGCTTTGGTCGTATGGAAAGGATGCATTGGATGCATAGTTTCAGGGGAGCATTAGCCTTACTGAGTATAATGCATAATGATGATTCTGAAATATGATCTCTCTCTTGAGGTCTTTTTGATCTTGATTATAAAAAGTCATATTTGTAATTTGATGAAAAGGTCATGATGAGATCTATGATGTAAAATTGTAATTTTCAGTCATGTAAGGACTTGTTCAAATTTGTAAACCCACTTGGTTGGGTAGATGAGTCAAAATGTGTAAACCCACTTAGCTGGGTACTTGAGTTAGATATGTAAATCCATTTGGTTGGATCCTTGATGTAAGTATGAGTCCTTGGTGATAGGAAAGGTCATAGAGTCATGTAATTCATGGAAAAATATGTTTGAAGATTCAGCATGAACTCAGGGGGAGCATGGTAACTTCAATGAACATCAGATCTACAGAGCTCTTCTTTCTACAAGTGGAGAAAAACATTGTCTTGGCTTTGATCCGCCCTTTGCCCTTGATGTCAAAGGGGGAGAATAACATGGTGTTTGAATAGGGGGAGAGTATCATGGTGTTTTCATAATGGTTATAATCAATGTATCTATGTGTTGTGGTGATCAAACACCATCATGGTTGCCATCAAGTCCAAAGGGGGAGATTGTTGGCATGTGTTGTCCTTGATGGCAACCTACTTGATGAAATAAGATTGTTGGAAATATGATGCAGAGTGTTGTCCTTGATGGCAACCTATTTGATAAAGTTGTTCTTGACGAAAACCTATTAAACTTGATGGAGACATACTTGATGAATTAAGGGAGAGATTTTTGGCAATGTGATACAATGTATTGTCCTTGATGGAACCTGCTTGATGAGTTGCCTATGATAAGAAACCTATGTGTTAAATTTGTAAGGATGATGTATCTTGTGTTAAATAAGAAAGGATGATGTATCTACAGATCAGCTCAGAAGCAACAGAAGAAAGGAATTCAGAAAATGCCAGAATAATGTTGAATAAGGTATGTCATAAGGCATACGCAGGTTTGTTAAGTAGAAGTAGCGTATGCACGCGGAAAGGTACGTGCCAAGTTGCGTATGCCCTTTTGCGTTCCAAATTTAGAATACCAAGGGGTGTTACCATGGTATTGACCCATTGTATATATCGTTGGAATATCTATTTCATCCCGTCCAGGAATACCATTAGTAGTTGAGTGGTTTTGACTCATGGTATTGACAAAGGCTAAATCTATATAAGGAGAAGAAGATCGTGGTGCAAGTGTGTGCATGGGTAAGGGTTGTGAATGAATAAATCTCTCTAAGGAATATCTTCATGGATGAACTCTGTTCTTGATTGATAGATCTGAATCTATGATGCACCTATGAAGAAAATGATGAAGAGGGATCTCTAGATCTGAAATGTATATGTATTTTCTAGATCTGTTTATGGAATGTTTAGATCTGAGATGAGGCAAAATAATTTCTGAAGTAAAGGATGAAATTTGAGTTTTTTATCTGATCTGAAGAGCTGCACAGTCCTGAAAAGTTACAGATGTATACGCAGGTTCGCTTCAGTAAAATTGCGTGTATACGCGAGTCTGCTTAAGGAAAAGCGCATATGGGAAGATAGGGTTTTCTAAAGAATGCATAGAAGTATACGTGGGTCGGTCTGCATGACGTACATACACGGGTTCAGGTAAACTAAAAGCGCGTATGGAATCTAGGGTTCTTGATAAGAGGTGGAATGAACTAGACGATCTGTTTCTTTGTTTCTTGCTATGATGTATTCATAGAAGCGGGTTGTTTGAATGATGAATATCTTTAACAGTTGAAGATCAAATCGTTGGTTGGTTGGTTGATGATTGATGAATGAATTGATGGGGTTATAGGTTTCGGTTGATGAATGTTGAGCTTAAATGTGTGGAGTGGGTCGATCGAAGAATATGATGAAAAGTAGCCTACAAGTTGTGTTGTATGGAAGCTGTTGGATCCAGTATGAAAATTGATGAAATGTGGTCCATGGTGGTGCTGAGGGTCGAACCCTTGAGTGAGGGGGTTGTAGCTCCCTTCCAGTGGTAGCTGGTAAACGAGTGCAGGGGGTAGTGGCTACCTTCCAGGAGAGGCTGGTAAATGAGAGCAGGGGGTTGTAGCTCCCTTCCAGGAGAGGCTGGTAAACGAGAGCAGGGGGTTGTAGCTCCCTTCCAGGAGAGGCTGGTAAGCGAGAGAAGGTTGTAGCCATGGTGGGTACCTACGTGTTGGTATGGTACGCGCCGTACATGGATTTGTCGTGTTTTCTTTATAGTTAAATATTGAAGGCGAGGCAGCCGACAACGGTGGTTTTCAGTGAACCTGGGTTTCCACCTTAAGTCACAGTGTTCATGTGTGTTGCTTATGTGTGATGATTTATTCTATTCTTCTTTGCATGTTCATTGCTTATAAACATATTATGAAGGAATGATCTGACAAATCTAGCTAAAATTATCGGCATAATGAAATCTACCATTAATACGCGAGTTTATTAAGGATATCCGCGTGTATACGCGAATTGGCTTCATTAAAGTAGCGTATGGGTTTAGAGAAAGAAAAGAGTAAAGTTGCCCCGATTTTGCACTAAATCTGATTCACCCCCCTCTCGGTAACAAAAAATGTATGTAATGATGTTATGGTCGTCATGGGCCCCTTGGAAATAAATTTTATCCTGGGGTGAGACTATGTTTATGCTATGAACGTTATTGTGTCCACACTCTTTCGAGTGATGTGCTTCCCACATGATGGAACGCTTGTGACTATTGATCAACTTTCATTTGTTTTTCCTGATTTGAATGCAAATCATCCTACATCCCTAAGCATTATGAATGTGGAAGTGGTATATCCACAACCATAGGTTAATTATGTGGCAACCTGTCCCATGCCTTTACCTACTATTGAAGATGAGCTTCTCATAGTTTTCTCAACTTATTTCGACCTAGATCCAATAGGAGATATGGTGAGTCATTTACTGGGGGCATTCGAGCCCTATATTTATTTTGGATCCCTTGATATGTATCCTTTCTAAAGAATTGTTCTATCATATAATGAGAAAATCTTGGAAATTATGTTCTTGTGTCAAGCTCGATAAAAAATGAAACAAGGTCCTCGAAGGAGAATTCCTTTTCACGCTTGTTAAAAAATGAAACAAGGTCCTGTAGTAGATTTTTTTTTCTTATGTCAAGCTTGTTTAAAAATTAAACAAGGTGTCATGAGCATAGTTCTTTTCCCGTGTCAAGCTCATTAAAAATGAAACAAATCCCCTTCCAATTTCAGTCTTTGATTAGATCTCGTAAATGACGAGTTGAGTTTTTCACTTTATCTCATAAATGAACCTTCATTCCATCCACCTATTAGTAACCAGTAGTCTACTTAGGTGAATGAAATTAATCTTGGGGGGCATGTGACTAGAATTGGGTCATTATGCTAGGGGCATGAAAACTTAATTCAAACATAATTCTCCTCTGTTTCAATCTTGTGTAAAAATGAAACCCATCTCAAGCATAGTTTTTTTTTCTTTGTTTCAAGCCTGTATAAAAAATATCCTATTTTTGCTAGATGAGCCTTGGTTTTCTCATTCCATCATTGACATCTTCTAGACCGATCATATGCTTTCACTTGGTTGTTTTACCCTTTCCTGGGGAAGCAATGCGATGAGTGGTATTATTAGCCAACCTATTGACTTCCATGTGTTTTGAGCAGTTCCATCATGATTGGAACAAATTGATACCCTTTATACCGCTGGTTCCTCCAAGTGGAGTACTCTTTGAGCTCTTTTCAAACTCCCTAAACATGAAAATATTTTCGAGCACTTGTATTTTCAAACTCGTTAAAGTAACTGAAATTATGCCTTCTCAGTATAAGTTTAGCCCTTTTCTGGACTGGGATAGATTATTTACAAAAAATGAATACTTTAGTTGAACATGACTAAAAGGTTCTCCTGAGTATTGTATTATTCCTTTTCAGACTCAAGAGACTAAATTTACAAAGATGAACCTTTGGAATTTTATTTTTTAACTCTTTTTCAAACTCTTTAAACATGAAAAATATGTTGATTTACACCTTCACTGGACTTGTAAAATCATTAAACAACATTGGAATCGTCGAACATGACGTGACCGAACCAATTCTTCTCAATGTTTGTTAAAAATAATCAGATGGATTCATCCGAAGGATGAACTTATAGATCAAGCATGTAAAAAATAAAGAGGTACTGACTAGAAACGGTTGGGGAAATTAGGAAAATAGGGTACTTAATCTATTAATGGTAGTGAGTCGCTCTTGATCATGACACTCTTCCACTTTATTTTAGTGACTGTTGGGTTGGGAAATATGAATACCTCTTTGGTTAATCACATCAAATTAAAAGTCTCCATAATATATTTTGGGTCAATGCTGCCAACTCCATAAAGTGTCGTCGATATTTTTAAGAGAAGTCCTTCAGTTGATATATGCTACAATAATGAGCCTTATTTCCTATATTTCATTCCTGAACCAACTCCACATCAATGTCATTCTATCTCAAATATTGATACCCATTTCATGTCATTGCTGGAGGATACATCAAGACCCTCCTGCGATGGGTCAATTCTTGTCAACATCATCTCATTATCTAGGAAGTTGAATTATAAACTCTCTTTGGTACCTTGGGGCTTGCATAAATCAATGAAAAATTTCCTCTCTCACGACGACAGGTCCTCATCATTGGCCTTTGATCGAAATATTTTGTGTGGTGTTCGACTTCATCTCATTCATTCAAACCACATAGATTGTACTGCAATACCTTGAGATTCATTAACATCATCAATGGTTTCTATCACACATGTTAAAAACTTGCATCATTGGATGGTAATCAAATGGTGTCTACCATGTTCGAATCCAACTCATTTATTCACATGGATATACTCATACTATCAAGTGATCAAATAAATGAGATAAATGACCCCATATCTAGTTACATCTATTATCACCAAATTGAAGTTGAAAAAATGCTTCAAAAATCAACCTAGAGTGACTATTTCAAACCTAATTTTGGCTGGAACTTAGCCTTTCCAACCTGAGAGGGCTTTTCCAAGTATAAGAATGATATTCAAAATATAAAGATAAAAAAAGATGGATAACTCTTAAATGTTCTTTAATTTTTTTTTTTTACGCAGGTGAAGGATGCAAATAAATGGATACCATTGGGCATGGAGTCAGTATGGAAACTCAATCACATATAAAAAATCTCTCATGGAAGCTGAGGCATGCGTATTCTCATCAAAACATAACATAAGCAGTAGATTAGATGCATAAAGGAAATTGGAGCATGTTTAACCATGAATTCCAAGTAATTACACACAAAGTAAATTGAAATAAGATTAAAAGAGCCTGTAGGAAAAACACATATAAGAATACATGATGAATCTCAGGTGAGAAATTTTTTTTCTGCAACTGTATATTACTGATAGAAAAAGATTACAAAATTAGCTTGTAGCATTACCTCCCTCCAACCCTTTATAACTCTAAAAATCTCTCATTTATAGAGTAAGGACTCATACAAATGGTTTTCCACCTTGCTAGCTTCTAATTCCTACCTCAAAGACATATTTCAAATAGGATTACATCACTTGGAAACTTCCTAGAAATATTTTTGTTTTGTAGAGTTTGAATACAAAAATGACTCTTCTTTCAATAAATAACTCAACAAATCTATTTAATAACCCTCATCAATTGCAACCAACTAATTTTATGAGTGTAATGGACTACTGATGTGTCATCATGCCATGTGGATGCTGATCTTGACCTCTTCCAAGTCGAATTTTACAAATTTTACACAAATCTTGTTAGTGAAAATTATGAAAAATAGTCCTCAAAGACGAGTGCATAATTTCCAAAACTTGATGGATTTATAGAAACTGAGAGAGATTTTTATAGCTGGGCTTGTGCTAAAGAAAAACCTCCTTCATATTTCCAAAATGATTTTTCATTTGGTCAGAAATTGAAGTTGAAGTTGACTACTAAAACAATCATGTACAGGAAATTTCATCTTCCTTTTTTCAACTCAAAAACACTAATAAATCTTATACATTCCTGGTATGACAGTATTAGACATAATATGGTCGAATAAAGTGTTTCCTTACCATATTTCAACATCGTCATCTTGCATAATCATTTTAAGACCCTTTTCTTCAATTCTTCTTGTACCATCTCCATCGAGCCAAACTAACATGCTGAGGTGTTAGCCAACTGATACACTAGAGTTAAGACCTTAGAAACCTGAATTGATATGGTGATCTATCCAATGGTGAGGTGGCAAAGTGATGTGCTGTTATGCTTGATGATGTGTCCAACATGATGAGCTAGCAGCCCAATTATCTTGTATGATGAATGTTCTCACTAACCAAAGTCTCCATTGATACACTTTAACCATTCTAGATGATTGACGTGCTTCAAAAAGACATTTAATGCTTGAAAAACTTTAAAATTCTCTCTCGCTGGAAAAATAGAGTTTTTAGGCAAGTTCGTAGTGAATTCTGATTGTTTTACACTGATTTCGCTACGAACTTTGGTATTCTTATCAAATTTCACTGTAATGAACAAATTTTCTCATGCATGAGATATTTTTGGATTTTTCTTTGAAATTGACTCCTATCACATGAATGATGACCTTTAAGACCCCTCACATATGTGCACTTTTTGAAAATTATGAATTCAAAATACCCTATTCAACTCTAAGTGACTCAACCTAATTAACTTAAGACCAAACAAATTTAATATTGGATAACAATGGCTCCAATGGGGATGTTGCGTCCCTGTGGTGCATCAAAGAAACATCAGATCCAATGCCTTATTCATTGGGTAGTTCCCAACCACTTATCATATTTCAACCTGTATTCGATCCTTGATATGCTCTTGAAGGAAAAATACTTGTACAAACCGAAACTTGCAACTACAATATTCAAAATAAACTGAAAGAGATGCTTGCCCAACAAGCTTATTTATGTACATACAAATCCTAGTCTAACAATTGAAGACCAAAATTTCAATTCAAGCAATATGAAACCTCCAATATAACCAGTCAAAGAGCTGATCCAACACTTGGGCTTCTTGACTGTTCTTCAGTGGACCATCTATTAGCAACTCAAAATAAACTGAATCCATAACCTGAACTTATAAATGAAAGAAGCTCCACCTTCACTGATGGCTGTAATAGGCTTATCAAAGGATCTTGATAATCATGCAAAATTTCCTCTTTTGATGAAATCAACAAATCAATAATAGGATCCATGAAAAAATTGAAAAGTATCCTGTCTTGATGATCCAAAGGATAATTTTCATTCATAACTGCAAGTTGTATCTGTTTTATGTCTTCATTTTCAACATCATTTTTGAGACAAGGCTCTAACTGTTCATGAAAATATTCAATGGGAGGAACCATATCATGTGCTACATGGATGTTTAGAAATGAATTTTCATGCATTAAAATTAGAACTTCATGTATATCATCATGCAAAAACAACCATTTTTTTATCATTAAATCTGTAGCAGGACATTTTGGGACAACAACTTGTAGATCAAAAACTTGCTGATTATTCTCCATTAGTGCTTCCTCATGAAAACCTTTAAGCATAGTTAAGGAATCAACCTCCTCCTGATGATAAAAAGAAACATGTTTCACATAGGCTTCTCCTTGCACGTCCCATTTTCATGTTTCTCAACATTCAAAGGTTCAGAAAATGAACAAACTGAAGAGCCTTGTAACTGAACATCTTCATGTTCCTCTTTATCACCTAAAGATTGGGAAAGCTGCTGCAAATTTTCACAAATTTCATAGGATATAACTTGGTTTTCAAAGTGCTGATCCATTTCATCTTCAAGAAAATAAGACACATCTGTTTGTTGAAACCTTCTTTATTATCATGACAACTAATATGAGAAGAGAAATCATAAATTGCCTCTAACATATCCTCATCAATGCACTCTCCATTATCACCAAGACTTTTAAGATATGGAATGAAAATCTCACAAAAAATCATAACAGTCGTGTAACAGTGATAAAGAAGAATGAGTTTTCTCATAATTTTCTAAGAAAGTACTATGGAAATATCTTAGAGAGAACAAGCTTCCCGGTTGCAACCCTTCATACCATGTTCTAGCTTCATCCTCTAGGGTGGCCATAAAAATTTTCATGAGACAATGCTCACAAAACTCAACTTGAAATTTATGCACATGCATATGGAATCTAACCAAGTGAATAGCAGCATTATATTTCTTTTCATTTTTAAATATGGGAAGATAATTTGACCAATTAACTCTTGGCATAGGATTTGGAAAACAAGAGATGTGAGACCAACTCATAGGAGCATCCCTGACATTATTTCTTGCAATAGAACTAATCTTGGAACTTCATCGTTTTAATGATCTTCAAGCAAGAGCAACAGAAGAAGGGATTTTTAATATTTTAAGAATGGATTCTCACCAAATTAGAAGCAAACTTTCGAATGTTTAAGCCTGACACCTTCAATATTCAACATTTATTTGAGCACAAAATTTTCTGGAAAATGTATCTTCAAATTTCCTCCAGCGCACGCGCACCAAATTTACACCAAATTGAAGCTAATGGCTAAGCCACATATTCAACCTAGAGTAACTATTTCAAACCTACTTTTGGTTGGAACTTAGCCTTTACAACCTGAGAGGGCTATCTCAATGATAAGAATGATATTCAATATATGAAGATAAAAAAAGATGGCTAAATCTTAAATTTGCTTGGAATGTTTTTTTATGCAGGTGAAGGATGCAAATAAATGGCTACCATTGGGCATGGAGTCAGTATGGAAACTCAATCACATATAAAACATCTCTCATGGAAGTGGAGGCACGTGTATTCTCATAAAAACATAACATAAGCAGTAGACTAGATGCATAAAGGAAGTTGGAGCATGTTTAACCATGAATTCCAAGTAATTACACACAAATTAAACCGAAGAATATTAAAAGAGCATGTAGGACAAACACATACAAGAATACATGATGAATCTCAGGTGAGAAAGAAGTTTGTTGCAAGCGTATATTACTGACAGAAAAATATTACAAAAGTAGCTTATAGCATTACTCCCTCCAACTATTTATGACTCTTAAAATCTCTAGTTTATGAGAGGACTTTAGTGACAATGGTTTTCCACCCATTAGATTCAAATGACACCTATGACTTTGTTTCAAATAGGATTATAATTAAATGAGACTTCTAGGAATATTTCTGTTTTGCATTTTTAATACAAATTAATTTTCTTTTCAATCAATAACCTCAAAAATATATTTAATAACCATTATCAACTGAAACCAAATAAATTTATGAGTGTACTAGACTACTGATGTGTCATGATGCCACGTATGTGTCTGGATGGGACCTTCTTCCAATAATTTATAACTTTAGCACAACTGTTAGTGAAAATTTTGGAAAAAGAGGGCTCAAAAGAGAGGCGCACAGAAATTTCAAACCCATGGATTTGTAGAAATATATCAGGTCTGTAGACGGTTGTAGGTGTATAAAAAATCCTATATTTTTTGTTGTTAAAAAATTATTTCTTCTCATTTATCAAATTGAAGTTGAAGTTGACTGCTAAAACAATCATGTACAAGAAATTTCAGGAGCGTTCGTAGCGTTTTCATTTCACCACATTTTGCATAACCTTTGAAATTTATGACCGTTGGAGGGTATTCCTTGGGTATAATAAGCTACATTCCTCTAGCACCCTCTTCCATGTAATTTATAAAGGATTTTTAGCTTAAGGAAACCTACAACGAGTTTGTACCGAAAACTTAGCTTCAAGCCTGGAGTTCGCTACGAACTTGCCTAGTTTGACAGATTTTTTGTAATTATTCACTTTTTCACCTCAAAAACACTACTAAATATTGTACATGCCTTTTATGATAATATTATACATAATATGGTCCAATAATGTGTTGCCTTAACATATTTAAACATCCACATTTTGCATAATCATTTTAAGACCCTTTTCTTCAATTCTTCTTGTACCATCTCCATCTAACCAAACTAATATGTTGAGGTGTTAGCCAACTGATACACTGGAGTTAAAACCTTGTAAACCTTAATTGATATGGTGAGCTATCCAATGGCGAGGTGGAAAAAGTGATGTGCTGTTATGCTTCATGATGTGTCCAACATGATGAGCTGACAGCCTAATAATCTTCTATGATGAGTGTTCTCACTAACCAAAGTCTCCATTGATACACTTTAACCATTCTAGATGTTTGATGTACTTCAAAAAGACATTTAATGCTTTAAAAAATTTATAATTCTCTCTCGCTACAAAAAAAAAGTTTTTAGGCAAGTTCGTAGCGAATTCTAACTGTTTTACATTGATTTCTCTTTGAACTTTGGTATTCTTGTCAAATTTCACTATAATGACCAGATTTTCTCATTCATGAGATATTTTTGGATTTTTCTCTGACATTTACTCCTATCACATGAATGATGACCATTAATACCCCTCACATATGTGCATTTTTTAAAAATTATGAATTCAAATGACCCTATTAACTCTACGTGACTCAACCTAATTAACTTAAGACCAACCAAATTTTATCATGGATAACACCATCCATCCGAGATGCGATTTCAGGATTCATATAAGATTAAAAAGTGTGATGGCTGTGATCATCTCGAAAGTCATCCAAGCATGGTTCCACACTCTGTCATCAATGGACGAGACTTCTTTGATCATGGTACATGTAACATTGGCATATATGCTCAACATGGGTATACCTCCCTCGACAATGATATCATGATGATAATATGTATTGTAACAGATGATGATCTCAACCAATTTTTTCTTGATACAAACTTTTCACAAGGTAAAAAATTTATGTCCTTAGCCACTACTTCTAACTTTTTACTTTACGGGGCAATCTATTTCAGGCCATTTTTTCACATCATCCCAAAAGTCCTGCAAAATTAATCAATCAACATCCATGAACACTTTGTCATAATCCCTTTGCAAATCCCTAAGCATAATTTCTCCAAAAAGTATGAGTTTCTTTGTCTATCTTCTCAAAAACCATATTTTTAGGGCCAACACACTTTGTCTTCTTGTCTACCAGTGTTGGATGAAAGTTTCGTACTTGAGCATCAATGCTGACCAGCGCATGTTGCTCCATTCTACAGGTGCAATGATTCTAGAAATTCAGGAAAATTAAAAAATAATTTTGAATATGATCTTTCCAGAAGCTTCTAAGGTGGTTTTGACCATTTACCATGGATAAATATCTCAAATTACTATATGATCCTACTCTAGTGATCTTATCTCTTATCCCTTGAGCCTATCCTCCCTCATAAGTGGATCTCAAGCCTCGATTGGTAAATCCTAAAATACCATGTTTACCCTATAATTTTACTACCTCTCATGGAGTCTGGGTTGGATTTTGGAGATTGATAGTGTCCTCATGTTGTTGCTTTGAACTTAAGGAATCATCATCCATTTGCATTAGGGTTGAGTGTGAAGGTTTTCTTTGTGGCAATGAAGGACAAGTCATTTGGGGAGACATCTACAAATTCAACTTCTATATATGGTTGTAACTCTCTCCTTTCTTTATTAATACAAAAAGCATCTTGTTTTCATATACTTTTGTTATGCTTATGCTCTTGTATTTCAATGCCATGTTGACTCATTGAATAGAGATATTGGATTATGCTATGTCCATATTGTAGTTCCTTCCTTGTTTTAGTAATTGCTGCAAGTTCCATTTATAGCGTGTGGAGTGAGGATTGGAGCTTACAAGCGAAGAGTAGAAAAGGACTTACTATGAATTCTAGGTAGGTATCTTTTCCATATTCCAATCTCTCTAAGGAAAACATTGATTCTTTTTATCCTCTATTGTTCTAGATCAAACCACTAGATCTAGGGAATTCATTTTTTTTTTCTTTATTGAAGTGTTGATGTCGAATGATTTATGAGGCTTCCTCAAATACTCTTCAAAGTTATTACAAAATATGAATTTTTAGGATACTACTTAATTATAGAGCCAATTTCCATTAATTAGTATTTAGCTACATTTTGTATCTAAATCTATAGAAAATATATGGATATTTTTAAGACCCTAGCCTCCTAACTTCTCAAGAATGGAAATTTTCTTCTAGTTGACTCAAGATATGCCTTACTTATCTTTGGTTCCTATCCATATGAATATGAAACTAATTCTTGTAATCCTTTCAAGAATACTTTTATGGATATAAGCTAGAGACATCTAATATAATAACATTTCATATGGAACATATTTGGTAAGAAATAATTGACCTGCTCTAAGGAGTCATTTATTGCACCAGATAGATCATAGATATTTTATCAACTTTATCCACAAGTCACTTCTAGTCCCTTATACACTAATCATTAGGATTTAAATAAGAATCGATGTATTTTAAGCCATCCTAAAGTAGAACATGATTAAAAGGAAAAAATATGTGGCATGAATATTTCATTTTGGACACCAATACTTGAAAAGAAAACTGTTGATATACCCACATTAATCTTCAACCAATGTTTGTGTGTTTTTCATATCACCCATCAATTGGAGTGTTTTATATTCTTACTTAATCAAGCGGAGACCAAATTTTAAATTTTGGTTGATGCCATATGACTCTCACCTATTTATTATGATGGCATGACAAGTATTTATAGATTTAAAATAAATTTAGGATCTTACAATGATTCTTTAGTGAGGCTAACTGTGAGTATTTCTCTTTTATACAATATAAAAAATACCAAAAGGAATGAAATTTGGTGTGATTGTCCTCTCATTGGATATCCCTATGTGAAAACTTCATTAAACATTTTACAAAATTAAAAACTGAGGTCATATGCTCGAGATATCACCATTTCCCCTGCAGTCATTATTATCCATTTCCAATTATCATTTAATTTATTATTTATCCTTTATTTTCCATTCATTATCCATTTCATTTCATCCATTCTCCCATCCATTTTTGGATTTTTAACTAAGCGTTGTTTTCATATTGAATTACTCTACCCGCCACATTACTTACCTCACCTTCAATCTCCATTTACCTTATTACTTAATACATTTTTCCAAATTGCACCCCATGTCACTCAAATTGCACCTTAATGACTTACAAAGCAACCCACATTATCCTAAAACTTTAAAATATTTTCAATGCATGCATTATTCTCCATACTTTACCTCCAAAATCCATATTATCCTAACACTATGAATGTTTTCAATGAATGCATTATTATCCACACCTATAATATTTTCAACTCATGCATTCAAAAATTCTAAGTCCCCCCGCCCCCCATCATTTGGGACACTTCCCAATGACACATGCCAATGAAGTAGACCTATCTCTACATGACACTTGGTGATCAATAAATTACCATAGATGTTCCACTAGATAGTTCATTACAGTAGACTTGATAAAGTAAATTGTTGAACTTTGTAATATATACTATGAGGGTTGATTTTTCCTTAGATATATGGAGTTACTAGGTTATTGTTTACTTTATATTCATGCAAATATATATATACAAAAAATAAAATAAAAAATAGAATAATCACTCACAATATCACACTAATGCTAGATATGACCTAGGAAACCTTTTTGGGAGAAAACTTGGTTGGAAGGAGAGGATATTCCACTCTCTCTTTCTCTGAATGGAAATGGATTCAAGTAAAAAGGAGTGAGACTTGTGGCCCACATGCTGCCACATAACACAAACCCTTATTTTATTGATGATGGATCCTCTTTGGGATTTGAAATGTCGAAAAAATTCACATACTATTATGGAAAATATGAACTATTTATCTGCAAAAGAAAACCACAAAAGTTTAAAATATAACAATAGAAACCATATTTGTTTTATCTCTCTCTCTCTCTCTCTCCATTCTCAACTACTCTGCTTATTTATGGAACAAAATGAACTCAAATATAATGGAACACATTTTTCTCCTAGTGGCTTAGTTATAACACAACTCAATAACCAACTAAGGTTAAATTTGACCCATGAAACCCTCATTATGAGTTACACCTCAACCCTTCTAGAGTATTATTCATTGTGTCCACATGGATTTCCTATTTTCTATGAGTAATGGGGGCTTATTGTGCATCCTCTCAAATTATGGTGTTAAATTTTGATAGGTCCACTTCTAGGAGGCATAAATTTCTCATATGAGCTCCAATTAAGGCAATTATTTTGTCCTTACAAAAGTATCAATGTGAAAATTACGAAATCTAGTTGATAGTAATTTTGGGACCAAAAAAAGTGGTCACTTAAGGCCTCAAAATGGCTCTTGAAGTTATTCAATTGAAATTTTCCAAATTAGGATCACAAGTAAAAATGACTTGGAAAGTTGATTCCTCCAAATTTTCACTCTAAAAGCATCAAAATGGATGAAAAATAATATATTGATCCATTCAAAATCACTTGGAAGGTATGTGTTGGACACAAATTACTGGGTAGTGACTTAGTATGATGATTGGGTTTTTAGAATATGACCAAAAGTTTACACTATGCACAAGCTACACAAAGTTCCATAATTCTTTCAAATTCATGCAAAAATAATATTAGAAGGTCATTTCTTTATAAATATAGTATCAATACTCCCCCGCAATGCATTTGGGATAAATAGTGTGGTTTTTTGGAACGAAAAAAGTTAATTATTCAAATCAAATACTCTAGAAGACTTGGAATATACATATCTCCATTGAGATACAAGAATATATATTAAAAAGTATGAATGTGAATGATACAATTGAGAGTGAGAGGCCTTCTTATATACCCTAGGCAGATGAATCCTCAGGGAAGGTCATGTCCCATTTATACATGCCTTTTCATTATTAACTATTAGCTAATTAATCATTTTTTGTTTTTTTGTTTACAATATTTATATTATTTTATTCATAACATTTCCTTCCTCCTAAAAAAAGCTTTGTCCTCAAAGCTTTCTGATGAAAAGGATTGATCTCTTTTTCTACTCAAATGTCTTCTCGTCTCAGAACTGTTATCTTCGTTGATACAAGACGATGTGATCCTTGGAGTGATAAATAAAATTTCTAAACTGAAAAGGAATATGACCATCCTAGATCAATTTTCTGTGGAGTATTTCGATTATTGGAAACTTGTGATGAATTGTTATCACTGGACTGGATTGAGCTTACTTCAATATTCTTTAGAACATCAATTTTTTGTTTCTCTTGTGAATGGTACATATACATAGCTTGATTGAGTTGTCTACTCTCGTGATTTGCATGTCGATCGAGAATTATTTTGGTTTGTCTTCCCCTTATCAAATGTGTGGAATTTTTTTGATTTACTTCAGGAACTGAGGTTGTTAAGTTTGATACTAAGTCATCACTTAGGATGTTCATTGTCTGGACTGCAACATCTAAATGTGTATTTTATTCAACTGACTTGTCTTCTTCTTGAGTTCTAAGATTCATCGGATCGATATTTATTCCTTTTTCTTGAACTTGGACTTCTACATTCGATGTTTCCTTCTCGATAAGCTGTTGTGACTTGTTTTCCAATGACTTCTTGTGCTTTTTAAGCTTGTTAATTTGCGTAAGTAATTTTTCACTATGGTCTTTAACCGAGAAAATTCTTCATTTTTGTCTACAGTGACCTTGTCAACTTCTCTTTGCATATTTTGTAGTACTTTTTTAACTTCTTGAAAAATTACTTTTGAAATATCTTGTATGTATTATGGTGTTACAGAATCCGACTTCAATGTAACATTTAGTAGTATTATTTTTCTTTTCTTTTTGTATGAAAATGTCAAAAAATACTTTTTCGTATTCAGGATGAAGGAACCTAGGGTTCCCATCCACGGTGAACCTAAAATAATGTCACCTTGATTGCTCCATAGGGTTTGAACTGAGAATTGAGATATAAATATATAATCCTCAATGTTTAACTGTAAATTGGTTATGTCATATTTTTTTGTTGCAAAAACAATCTAATTTTTTGATTATATTTGACTCTGGAATGACTAATTGGTTTGCGACTTTAGGCGTTATATAACTTTATCTTTGGGAGGTGAGATATAAATAGTGACATATTTTCACGCAATATACCCTCTAATTCTAGATAGCTTTGAAGCATAATTACGTGAAGTTTCTAGAAATATTCCTTCCTTCAATTTTGAATTAGATGCCATTTTTCTTTTCTAGATGAACTTCATTAATGATACTTTGATTATATAATTTATATATTATTTGTATGAGATACCTTTTCTTGGAAAGATAACAAGGTATTTTTTTTATATGAATTTTTTCTTTTTTTATTTGTTTTTTTATTTTTTATTTTTTTTGATTTGTTTTTTTTTTTAAAATGGACAAGGCCTAATGGTGATATGGAGAAACCTCAAATTGAGTAGTGAAACACTTCAGTTGTGACAAACACTGTTGACGAAATCTTGATGGCCAAAGGTCAGTTCAAATTGGCTCTGTGCAGCGGGTGAGTGACCATAGGATCTAACAACTCTGATACTAAATGGAATGAAAAAAGTTTGTTCTTCAAGTCAAATACTCCAGAAGACTTGGAATATAAATATCTCCGTTGAGATATAAGAATATATATTAAAAAGTATGATTGAGACTGATACAATTGAGAGTGAGAGGCATGCTTATATACCCTAGGAAGGCGATTCCTCATGGAAGGTCATGTCCCATTTAGACATGCCTCTTCATTATTAACTATTAGCTAATTAATCAGTATATAATGTCTTTATTGTTTACATAATTTATATGATTTTATTCATAAAATTTTTCAAATTATGAGCCAAGATCCACTTGGATAATATATGATTGATTTCCAAGTCTTTGTCTGCCAGAGGCCATATCTTGAGTTCCAAATGTGGAAATTGAACAAATGAGGGATCATTTGAAAGCTAGAGACACAAAGAATAAATTGGAAATGGTTTTAATGGTTGAATGAGAGTTATCATGACTTAAAAAATTAAATTAATCCATATCTACTTCTTAATTGATAGTAAATTAAAAAAAAATGGTTTAATAAAAGGAATTTCTTAATTTCTAAATGGGCCTTAGTTGGGGGGATGAATGTCAAAGTTCACATTTACCAAATATATTTTAATTCATTTCAAAAAGGGGAAAAAAACCATAATTGTAAATAAATTCCAAGAGGATTAAGAGAAGATTACAAAAGAAGATGTGAACTGTATTTAAAAAGGGAGAAAAATAAGAGTTTGCTAGAGGCAAGTTTTTCCTTTCCAAAATTTGTAAATGAGCTTACTTGACTTCCTCCCTCATCTTTTATTATGTATATTTATTTACATTAAGTTTCCATGTAAGATTTTCACCATGAGGGTTTAGGACTAATAAACTCTTTGTATTCTTTCAGGCATTTCCCATGATGTTATAGGTTCCGAGGAAAAATCCCTTCTAGTAGAAAGCAAATGCATTATTATTCCAATTTATCTAATTGTCATTGAGTCTTGTTGAGGCTATTTTAGTCCCATTGTTTTAGACATTGTGAAACTTTCTATATTTGGCATACTGTTGTTAATTTATCCCACACATAACTATTGAAGTGTAGTCTTGTTTTTATGAATTTGTGTGTTTGGTGTATCAATGGATTTTTGAGAACATGATGCTTTAAAAACTCATTTGATATGAATGAAGTAGTATTTAAAAGTTCTTTTATGACTTGTTCATTTTATTCTCCTTTAATCATGCAAATTCATAGCTAATTATGGTTTTACATCATTTTAAGAGGAAGGGAAAATATCCATTGAGAGAAAACCTTGTATATAAAATATTTTACAAATATATTATTTCCCTTTTATTTCTATGAATAAGAGCATGTGCTCAACAAGTAAATTTTCTAAATAAGAGCTTTATTGGAAGATTAATTCGGGTTTTCTATTTAACACTCACTTATTGCATTCATTTGAGGACATACGAATAATCTTAGATATATCAAGAGAGTGTTGGGTATGTGTTATATTATTTGCACGACTATCTCCCACACTGTATAATGCATGATGTGCATTGAGGAGGTAGAAGCATGCTTGTGTAGGGGTTCAGGGGCAACACTCCCAATAATTTTTTTGCATCCTTTTTTAGAAATTTTCGGCAAACATTTTTCTTCTAAAAGCAATTTTCTGGTGCATGGTGTTTTTTCTCATGGTTTTGTAGCTTTGGTTAAGTAACTACGATTGTATTATAATATCGGTTATTGATGAATGCCATAGGATATAGATTATATTGTAATAACGTATAGGAGAATACATTGAAAACATATTCATTAAAGGAAATTTCAACGTAAAATTGGGCTTCTAAGGGAAAATAATAGTTAAAATAATAAAATAGGAGTTATGAATTATGAAGCGAAAAGAAGAAAACTATGTTTTTTAATTGTATTTTTGGCTTATCTCCATATAGGTTTACTAAAATTTCAATTGTAGACATATTTTAGATGCGGAACTAATTTCCACATTCAATGAGTACCCATTATGCATATCTTTGAGAAGACCCAGGTTGATAAAAATTGAATATACATTAAAAAACGCGTTCAACAAGTCTTTTTAATGTCTCTTCAAGTTTTATCAATCCAGGTCTTCTCAAAAGTATGCATAATGGGTACTCGTTGGATGTGGAATTTAATTCCACATCCAACGAGTGTCTACATTTGAAATTTGAGTAAACCTACAAGGATATAAGCCAAAAATACAGTTAAAAAAATAGTTTTTCTTCTTTTCCCTCCAGAATATTTACATGTATCTATTTTTAAATTTAAAGGAATTTTATTGGTTTACATATTATGACATGTAAATTACATGAAAATTTCATAGGCATTTTAAGGCTAAATTTCCTCTAATGGCTAGTTTTCTTGGTTTGGGTTTCCAAGAGAAGATCTCTTTGTTAATGTGTGTGTTTTCCATTGCATCCTTTTTTTGTTTTAGTTAAGAATTTGTTTTCAAAAATTAATTGTACATGGTTGAAACCTATAGAGAGGAGTACCACCTCTATAAAAATGTGAAGTATTTCTTATTCCTAACAAGATTCTCTTAATGTTGGTCATTTTCCCTTCATAGAAAAAATGATGAACATTACAATATAATATAACTCTAATTTCTCCTTCAATTTAAAAGAATCTATTCTAGAACCATCATAGAATAGGGGAATATAATCCAAAAATAATGAATGAGAAAAATATAATAAGCTACCAATCTGGATGCCCCTGAAACCTCTTGGGCTGTAGTAAGCCTATACTTAATCCTTTAACAACAATGAGAAATAATAAGGGAGAAAGAGGGCACCCCAACCTCAACCCCTTACTAGACCTAAAAATATTAGTTGCTAAACCATTAGTTAATATATAAAAGGATATAAATATAACACAACTCATCACTCATACAAAAAATTGAATACAAAGCGTAGGTGGATCAACATCATTCTAAGATACAACTGTCTAACCCTGTCATAGGTCCTAAATAAATCTAAATAACCACCACAGATATGTCTTTTTGGTCTTAATAAATTGGATACCCTCTTGGGTAACTCCTATGGCTTCATGGATCTATATATCTAATAGAGATCTAAATTATCCATTTGAGATATTTGTCAATAATACATCCTTCACTCAACTGACAATTGACCTTTGCACAATTTTACAGATGCAATTACATAATGAAATAGTGGTAGATGCCTCAAATGATGGAACATCATATTTTGGGATAAGGGAAATACAAGTTGTGTTAAAATTAGTGAATATTTGAATAGAGACCCTAGATTATTCAACCACTCTTAGCAAATCATCTTAAATAATTTCATAAAATGCTAAGAAAAGCTCCATAGTCCAACACTCAAGATCATGACTTTTTTCCTTTTGAAAATAATGTAGTTTGTGCATACTCCTTTGAGACTTCCTTTAGGAGTCCTCTATTATCCTCTTCATTGAAAAATCTTGGACAAAATGATGTCATTTTAACACTTTAGAAAAATTTGTCTTATTTTCCTCCTTGTATATATCCAACAAAAAGCTTCACACTAATTTCTTCAACATAAAGAAAGCTATGTTAAAACTTATTTGAATGGCAATGATTTACCTATAAAGTGAGAGATAATGATAATAAACAAAACACCTACCATATGCACACTAAACCCCTACCATACACCCTCCTATGAGTTGGTATTTTGTGTCAGAGTTGCACTAATAAATTGACATATAGAAACCTTTATACAACTTCGTGTATGATTATGTTTGTATTAAAATTTGTGATCATGGATTCCTCTTCCCACTTGGTGTGGGAGTTGTAGATGAGAATAAGCTTGGATGACTTATACTTGATTTCTACTAAAAAAATTTCCATGTTGGTGTTATCACATCATCTTATAACAATGGTTACCCAAGAAAAATCCCGTATATATTTTCTTAATCGTTCTAGTATTTGGAAATCATGTTTTCTCATGAAATTACCAACCTAGAAGGATGTCTAATGACTATTTTTTTTTTCATTGTTCATGAATAACACATAAACAACATTACTTTCTTGGGGTTATGTTTCCTATCTAGTGTTTGGCACACCCTAGAATGTGGTGATATCCCTTGTAGTGTATGGCACATAATTTTTATCTAGGGCCCATGAATAAACATTATTCAAGGTGTGTTTCCAAATAATTTTATTGAAAGATTTGGGTGATCATTTAAATTATGAGGTTAGAGGATGCCCTTGAATGGCACAATTTTGTCTTACATTACCTATGCTCACAACATGTACATATGATGCAAAATTTGGAGATGTTACAATTTTCACAATTATTAAGAGCATCAATGGACTCAATTTTGGGTGTATTTGATAGAGGCTTACACTTTCTATCATATCATAGTGGTTTTAAGGTGATGCCATAAGTTTTTGGAAAACCTATAATTATATTGAGTCTTGATTTTGGTTTGGAATGATTTTGGCACTATAGAAAAACTTGATGTTCACCAATTGACAAGGAAAATATTTTTACATGGGTTGTCCAATAATGATCATAGAAGGTATTGCTATGATCATGGAATTACATTTGAGTGAGTTGTTGAAGTCCAATGGATTCTCTTCGTAACAATAAATGATTATTGGTTAACATAAATTATACCTCTAATTTGATATTAATGCATTTTTTGAGTTGCATATTCCTTGCATCAATGCATATTTCATAATTGTTGTGGTTGGGCACCCATTGCAAGAATGCATACTGACAATGGGAACCCATACATAGGCCCTTCACTTTCTATATTTTTTTTTTTCGCAAAAATTGGATAGAGAAATCCTCTAATGCTTTGTAAATGAGCTTTCCCATTGCATTCTTGAGAATTTTTTCCATCCTACCATTTGAAATAAGTCCCTATAGTTGCATTTAGAGTGATGAGGCAATGTTTTTATAATAATCTAATTTCAGGTCACAACCTAGTTAGACATCAATTTAAAATATGAAACTCCATTGTTTGTGGGACAAGGCCCCTCTCCATGCAATGATTTCATTACTTACTCTACATAGATGTACGTACCCTCCCTACCTCACCCCCCTCCACCCCCACAACCAATCATTTGAACTTGTGAGCTCCAATGAGGAAATACATGGTCTCAATCATTAGGCCCACTCAACATTTACAAAATTTTTGGAGACTAAAGTTTCCACAGTGATTCACAATGTTGTGTTTTTTTTGGATATAAACTGTGTGTGAACATTTAAAACATCCAACTTTTTGAGTGGACACTCCACCTACCCTCATGAACAATTTGAGCTATAGTATGATATATAAGAGGAGATATTGGGTATAAATAAATAGAAAAGTTTTAAAAGATGCTGGAAACTTATATATCATATTATACCTAAAATTCATACCCTATCTCTCTCTTAGATATCATAATATAGATCAAACCGTCCTTCAAGATGGGTGGAGTGTTCACCCGAAACATTTGAAATTTAATGTTCACACATAATTTATCTCTAGAAAAAGAAAAAAAAAAACACAACTTTTTCAAAGTTTATGGTTGGGGGTTTTGTTTGTCCCACCAACATAGGAATTTATCCCATAGTGTGCTCATTAAGACTAAAATTTTCTCTTCATCATTCCTAATGCTGAAAATATCAAATTATTTTTTCATGGAAAGGATCTGTAGCTTCCCATTCATGGTACTATTACATTGAGATTTTTGGGGCACGAGAAATTGTTTGAACCATAAAAATCATAGCCCTATCACTAACAATTATTAGTCATGCACTTAATGACCCGTGAGACACTATATTTTTGAGGGTTGGGATTCCTAATGGTTATGATAGAGAAGGTTTGTTAATCTTGATAGAGTAAACAAATATGTTAGTTTTACAAAATATGTCTAAAGCTTTTTTTTGTTATACACTCCATTAGTGACAAGGGATACAAGACATTTGATAAGGACTGCAAGAAACTAAGGTGTCTTATTTTGTGCATTAAGAAATTAATTATTCAAAGAATCATATTAGCCCTAGAGAAGTTTGGTTGGTTGTTCAAAGAATCCAAGTGACCCTACAAAATGTTGGTTAGTTGGAAGGGAAAATGTATGCATTTTTCCTCATCCTTGTATACATTGAGAGACCAAAGAAATGATATAGGAAGAACACCCCTTCTACGACGAATGTAACGAGAAAATAATTTTATCCTTATCTACTAGTATACACTAGGAGACTAGTTGGATGATATAGGTAGAGCATGAATTCAATGATGAAATCAACATTCAATGATAAAATAATTACTATTTCATAATAAATTAAATAGAGGTGATAGCTAGTGGCATATCAATCTCCTTATCTTGAAGACGTGGAATATTAATCTCTATATCTTGAAAATGTGTTTAAATTGCTTAAAATTAACTTTCATAGAGATTAAAAAGCTAATCATATAACACAATAGCATAGATATGCTTGAATAAATCAATAAAGACCATTATTAGGGATATTAACATAAAATTTACTATGATCTCACCATTAATTTGTGTGGGTTGATTGAATATTTAGACAAAATTAGTGTACAAGAATTGTGATTAAACATTAATCTATATTAATTACTAATATCATGTGTGAATTAAATCATTAATATGATGTAGTTACAATAATTTCAATGGACAATGAGTTACATGCTGGAAATTGTGGCTTCACTATTAAAGGAATATAATGTCAAAACCTTGTAGGTTGGGTGACACTAACATAAATGTCGATTAGTAGTTTATGTCTATGTGTGAATCTATGTTGATTCTATCATAATACCTTTGCAAGTTGTATTTTCTCATAGCATTCTTTTAAGATAGATTATGATTGAATGTGGTTATACATTGGGAAACATTTGAATTTTTGAGGTTGATTCATTAGTGGTATAAATGGTTTGTCATGCTTGAACTTAGAGCTCAATGTTATTGTTAAGTCCCTATATTAATAGTCTAGTCCCTTATTATGTTAGTTTAGCCCCCCTTATTGTTATTATTGTACCCCTGTAACCCCCATATTGTTATTATTGTGCCCTTACATTATTATTGTTAGGTCGGCTAGGATTACATTGTGGCCCCACTAGGATTACATTGTGGCCCCATGGACTCCTATATATAAAAAAGAGGTTTTGTCATTTGTATCATCCTATAATTGTTAATTCATGTAATGTATTGGAGGTTTCCCCCTCGAAGTGGCTTATTTATAAGGTGTTGATATATCTTTTCTTCTCTTTTTGGAGCTGGTTTCACAACATTTGGTATCAGAGCTTTGGATTCTAGGGTTTCGCTGCTCCAAACAGGTCATCGTGGAATTTTTGCTATAACATTTTTTATACGAAGGTGCAGAAGCTGAAATTTTTGGAGTGCAAAGCCGAAATCCTGAGGAAGGTCGTCACAAAATTTCAGAGCTTGGTTCGCAATATTTTCAGAGATATGATCTGTGGAAGTTAGAGCTTTTTGCAGGCTCCTAAATTTAACCTAAATAGGTCATCACAGTATTTGCGCTATAATTTTTTTTCTACGAGGGTTCAGAAGCTGAAATTTGCTTAGAGAAAAGATAAAATCCCGAGGAACCTCCTGTAGAAATTTTAGATCTTGGTTCGAAATATTTTGGGAGATATGATCTGTGGAAGTTAGGATTGTTTCAGGCTCCTGAATTTCATCTCAAAAAGGTGACCATGGGAAAAACATCATAAATCTCTCTCTGAGCGTCGGATTGGGATTCTGTAAAAATTGGCCGCAAGTACACAGACTGTAGTTTTTAGTATAGAAATTTCAGACCCAAAGGAGGAAACAGGGACACATGGCAAGTCGTACAAGTTTTCTCTACTGAACTAGTCCATAATTAGGTCATCGTAGGATATTGGGCATAAATTTGTCTTCATGAATCCAAATTAGCTTAGACCTGTGGAATTAGAAAGAATATTCAGAGGGCTAATTCAGGGCCAAATTTTAGTTATTGAGAATCTGAAATCACATATATAATTTAGTTTCAATATCGAGTTTCTCAAAAGCAAGAAAAAGGTGTGTATTTAGTTCTTAAAATTGAATAACGTTTGTTTGAAAAATAAGTTTGAAGTGATTACAAGGGAATATTTTATAATTTTTATCAGTATTGGGTTCTATAATGCCTCCAAAATTCCATACCCATTGATCCCTCAAAAATCTATAGTATGAAGCATGAAGAGGAATAATTGCAGTATGAGATATCAAAATTACGGTACCAAGTGCAACAAATTTCGATCTTACGAAGAGAAATTGAAGATGACAGATGGTTTAATAGCAGAGATGGATGCTAATTTGGATGGTTTGAAGGATAAAATAATAGCTAATATGGATGATAAATTAGTGGAAGATCACATCGAGCATCAACAACAAGTTATCCAACTCTCAAAGAATAACCTAACTTTAGTGCATAATCTAATGAAACAACAGGAAGATCAACATCACATTGAAAGAAGTTCTGAAGCAGTCACATAAATAAGAACTCGACAAGTACGATCAATTTCAGAGTATCTCAGCAAGTGGAAGAACTTTCCTGTGGAAGATTCCACATGGGAGGATGAGAACTTTATACAGAAGCATCAAGAAATAATCAAGCGTTGAGGACAACACTTGTTTGAAGGAGAGGGGCATATTAAGTCCCTATATTAATAGTGTAGTCCCTTATTATGTTAGTGTAGCCCCCCTTATTTTTATTGTTGTACCCCTGTAACCCCCATATTGTTATTATTGTGCCCTTACATTGTGGCCCCACTAGGATTACATTGTGGCCCCATGGACTCCTACATATAGAAAGGAGGTTTTTTCATTTATATCATCCAAGAATTGTTCATTCATGTAATGTATTGGAGGTTGCCCCCTTGAAGTGGCTTATTTATAAGGCATTGATATCTCTTTTCTTCTCTTTTTGGAGCTGGTTTCACAACAATTATCTATATTTGTCACTATGAAGAGGTGTCATCTACATTTAGAATTTCTAAACAAGAAAACCCATAAAATTTGACGATTTAGATGAATTAATTACCTATTTTCAAAATTATAAGGAAAATTTTTGATATCCTTTAAGAATTTTTAACTATATTTGATGGGAAAATTATCCATCATTTGATGGAAAAATCACACCATGATGGGTAATTTTCTCATAAAATTCCATCAATGGTGCCAACACTCTTACATTTATTAGGTTAGTTCCAAGCGCATGCACATTATATACACTCAACAAAAATGATGCACTGTTAGAACAAAATGATCAACTCCAAATTGACCATCCTCATCCATGCCATCATCTATACCAATTTCATAATATTTAATGCTACACACTGGAAGATGGAAGAAATCACCCAATTCTCAAGAATTATGCGCATTAGCTTAATGTAATTGTCAATGAAATTTATTAAGAAACATTTATCCTATAGTTGACACACCCACACACCTTCAAGAGTAGTTGAAATAGATTTATTGTTTAACATGACAAATGAACCCCTTTGTAATCAACATAGATGCACTACTCTAGTTCCAAACCACAAAAGATCTCATATTGAACCTTTTGGGAATTAAAATAACAATGGTTCTTGCAAGGGTTTGAAGTGAATCAAATCTAAGTATACATTGACACCACATCCTTCCTTTACTCAAGTCCCCAACATTAGTGCTGTCACCACCTTGTTTTCCCATACCAAAGTAATTATAGACCTAATTTTAACATTTTTGATTACATTATACATGATCACTTCCTAAGATTCTCTATGCATTCCACACATTCTTACCTATAGCTCCAAATGAAATAATTCAAACCAACCATCATTGATTTTCCTTTTACTCCTCAGGGCTCCAACACTTGTAATCACACAAAGACTATATGAAGTTGAGAAAGGTTTCAAATAGATATTTTCTAATGTTGAGGAAAAATTACATATGGTACTAAAATTAAGTGTTGATGTATTTAGTATGAATTTCTTAGCATGAGGGTCGAGGATCCATAATTGTACAACATAAAGTAACACTTTTGACCCCCATCATTAAACTGATTGAAAGTGATGGTGTGCATTTACAGAGAACAAGGTATGTCTTCATACACATTTGTAAAGAGGAAGGTGCATATTTATACACAATTGTGAATAGGTGAGAGGTGAAAGTATACATATTCCTTTCAAAAATACAAACCCACATACCTAAATACCATGTAGAATTATAATGTAGATTCACAACTACTCATGTAATGTACTAAAACATAAGACTCAAATCTACTTTACCAATATGCGGAAGTAAATTCATGATCGAGACCACAAATCATTAACATGCATCAAAATTAAGCACACATACACAAATATATATCTAGGGGAAGAAAAATTCTCAAAACCCCTTACTATATGTATTGCAATAATCAAAGAATCTAGATGAATACAATATGCTCTGCTTATGCTTGAGCTCCACCTGCAAAGGTATCTTCTATCCTCTGCCTGAATGACTACATTTTTCCAACACTTAGATAATTTTCAAGCCCTCAAAGCTCCTATTTCCTTGTGCCATTACTTGATGAAATAGGCCCCTATTAATTAGGAAATTCTCATCGAGAATTGTGCAATTAATTTAGGCCTTCCTTTGACTACATGGATGACCTGTACAACTTGGAATATTCTAAAACTCATAATACACTTCCCTTTAACTCCAATCTCAACCGGGTAACTTGAATTTCATGCATGCACAAGTTAAGTTAGGTTGATTGATCAGTTAATTGGTTAAACACTGAATATGCACCCCAATACTAGACCTCCCACTAGTTCCTCCAAATTAGAACTAGTTTAACTAACCTTAACTCAATTTAACTAAATTAAATTGTTACAACTGGAATTAACTCAACCTGGGCTCGTAAAATTTAGGAATCACTGTACACAACTCACGTTCATCCCCCAACTCGAATTAACTAAGCTAACTGAGTGATAATAAATTATTTAACTCATTCAAGTTGTCTATTGATGTGGAATTTTTTTTTTCTCCTAATTTAGTCAAAGAAAAAATTAAATTAGGAATTTCTTGTTGCATTTTCAACACTCCCTCTCAGCAAAAAATGGATTATCATATATCCCAATCTTGCTTCTATGGAACTCAAATTTTACCTTGATAATGCCTTTGTCAAAATATTTTTAACGTGTTCCTCTGTCGGAATGTACTGCAACAACATGATACGCCTCTGCACATAATATCGTAGATGGTGGTATCAGATATCAATGTGCTTGGATCAATCATGAAAAATGGTTTCTCAAAGAGTTTGATACAACTCTAATTGTCACAGTGAATCACAATAGGATCCATCATCTGACCAAATAACCCAACAAGAATCTTTCTCATCAAGATAGCTTCACAAGATTCTTGACTGAAAACCATGTAATTTTCTTCTGCTGAGCTGAGTGTGACTAATATTTTCTTCGTGCTGTACCAAGAAACTGTTGCTGACCCAACAACGAAAATTCCTCCTAAATTTCTCTTTTGATCTGATGGATTTCCCGCCCAATATGCATCTGTGAAGCCTTGCAACTTCACTCCCTCTTTCCATCTGTACCAAAGTCTAAACTGTGTGGTGCCTCTAATGTACCGTAGTACATGTTTAGAAACCCTCCAAAATAATTTGGTCATTCAAACCATGGATTAGATCAAATTATTGATCGCATAGCACATGTATGGCCGTGTTTTCACCAAATACATGAGAGAACCCACCAATTTCCTGTACACGCTAACATCCACTTCCTCACCTGAAGCGACATCTTATTTCCTCCAGTTGGTCGCTAGAGGAGTCTCCATGTGTTTGTATCTGTCCATGTGGAACTTTTGAAGTATCTCATTGGCATACTTTACCTAAGAGACAAATAGTTCCTGTTCTTTAAGCCATACTTCCAAACCAAGGAAATAGTGCATCAAATCTGTGTCCTTTATTTCAAACTCTCTTGCAAGATCCTCCTTTCAAGACCTGATAAGTTGTTCATCACCACTCAAAATCAAGTCATCAACATATAATAATATAATAATTTTTTTATCTTCTACCAGAAGGTGGTAAAGGTTTGCATCTTCTTCATTTTTGGTGAAGCCCATCCCGATGAGGTAGCTATCGATCTTAGTGTACCAAGCATGAGGTTCTTGTTTCAAACCATACACCGATTGCTTGAGTTGACACACATGTGACTCTCTGTCGAAGGTTTCAAAACCTCAGGTTGTTCAATGTACACCTCCTCCTCAATCACTCCATTGAGGAGTGTTTTCTTCACATCCACCTGGTGGATTTTCCACCCCATCTATGCAGCCAAAGAGAGAATTGATTTGATGGAAGAGTACCTTTCTATAGGATCAAATGTAACTTCATAGTCAATCCCTTCTACCTAAGAGTAACCCTTGGCCACGAATATGTACTTGTGATTCTTGATACTTCCATCTGCTGCATGATTTACCTTGTAAATCCATCTTGAGCCAACCACTTACTTGTCTCCAGGTCTTGGGACCACTACCCAAACACAGTTTCTGACAATGGAATCATATTCCTCTACCATAGCATCAACCCATACCAGCTGCTCCAATTCTTCCCCAAATGAGGCTGGTTCTATCTCTACTGGCTCACTCATCAGAGACATGTAGCTTGTGTACCATTATGGTGACCTCCTCTGCATGCGCTATGATGTGGGTGATCCCACATTCTCTCTATCTTCCTGCAATAATATTTTATCTTACTTGGTCCGCTTCCTTCCTTCCTTGGATGTCTTTGTTTGAGTGGTTGTCTCCACTCTCTTCTCCTCTGCATGTGGATTCTCCACATATTCTTGAGGTTCTTCCTTTGGAGTCAAAAGCTCTTGATATCATACAATTTAAGCTCCCTCTCAAGGGAAAAATTCATTGCCTTCTCTTCATTGAACTTCACATTTGTAAGAACAATTGTCATCTTGAGAGATGGAAGGTACACCCGATAGTTGTGAGGTGCATCGATGTACCCCAAAAATATTCCTAACTGAACTATCATATCTATATTTTTCTATGCTTCCTTGGAAATATGGAAAAAAACTAATGATCCAAAGGTCTTGAAGTGTGACACATCTGGTTTCTTCCCTTAAAAATATTCTTCTTGTGTACTCATCCCGAGAATCCGATCAGGACTCATGTTCTACACATATACCATTGTGTTGCATGCTTCGTCCCACAAGTACATAGGTGGGACCTGGTCATGCAAAATTGGTCGTGTTTCTCCCACAATACTTATGTTCTTCCTCTTAACCACCCCATTATGTTGTGGGTTATGGGGTGCTGTCAAATCCAGTTTAATTCCTTCATTTGCACATAAATTTTTAAACTCATTCGATACATAATAACCATCATTATCACTCCTGAAAGCCTTCACTTTCATGCCAGTTTATTTATCAACAAGTGCTTTAAATTCAATAAATTTGGAGAATGTCCGGACTTTCTTCTACATGAATAAAATTGAACACTTACGTGATAAATCATCTAAAAGTATAACATAATACTTGTGCTTGGCCGTGGAGGTTGTCGAGAAATATCCACAGACATCAGAGTGGATCCTTTCAAGGATTTATTGCGCCTTGCTATCGCGATCATTGAAGGTGGTTTTTTTGTACTTCCCCTTGGTACACCCTTTGCATGTATTCTGCTGCTCTAATGCTCCATCGGGGAGTCATGTGGTGATCTGTTGCATGATCTTCAAACCTCTATGGTGCAAATGTCAAAGTCTTCTATGCCATAATTCACCAAAATCTCGGCTCTGCACCTTCTTCACCTATGTGCTCAAAGAAACATAGTCTGCCACATCTACCCTGTAGAGGTTCTTCACCCGAACCCTGATCTGTTTCACTTTTCCCATGGAGATGTGCCTTGGGAATGCCTTTCCTTTTCTAAATATCAAATTGTAGCCACAATATTCCAACACCACGACAAAAACCAAATTCTTCTTTAGACCTGGAACAAAAATCACATCCTTGAGGTTGAGAGGGGAACCAGAATACCTCTGAAAAGTAACTATACCGATATCAGTCACACTATACCTCCCATCATCTCCCAAGTCACTAAATAAGTCTTTGTTCCACTTCATATAGAATGAGGCACCACTGTCGAGATACCAAACACTTCCTATCACCGTGCTTTCCATGCATGAAATGAGGGTAAACTAAATCTCGAATTTCAGAAGCTAGAGATTCACTTGTTGCTCCTCTTGAGGTCTTTTTGCTTATTTTCTTGTGTGGGAATTTCATGGCATAGTGCCTGAATTCATGACAGTGGAAGCACTTGATTTTGGACAAGTTCTTTTTCTTACCCCCTTGACTGTAATCTCCTTTGGATTGGGATTTATTCCCTTTCCCTTTCTTTGAATTTCCATCCAAGGAACAATTCTCCTCATCCTCAACCTTGGATGAGGTCCCATCTCTCTTGCTCTGCCTTATTTCTTCCCGCACTAGATCAGACCATAACCGCTCCCACCCTGGTAGTTTCTCTCTACCATTTACAGAATCTTGATAACTATTCCATCTCTTGGGAAGACCCAAAAGAGCTATAGATATCAAATCTTCTTCACAGATAGTAACACTGACCTCGCTAAGTTCATAACGACACTATGTAAACCTGCTTAAGTACTGCATAATTGTTTCAATCTTTTACATCTTTATGTTTCAAAGTTTTTCCTTGAGCATGAGCTTCCCGTGGTCGCTACTATTCTAGAAAAAATATGTTAGTGGTTGCCACATTGTATATGAAGTATCTTTCCCGTGGAGATTAGAGATAATATGGTCTCACACTCCCTCCAATATGATTCTCCTTTCCCTAGTGACACACTTATTTAATTCTACTACATTCTAAGCATCAACTACAGCTAGTTTTAGAACACCATTATCAATGTATTCCTTCAACCCGTTATCCTCCAGTACTGCCTCCATCCGGTTCCTCCATGTAACATAATTTGAGCTTCACTAAAGGGCATACTCGAGCCTTAGTCCATTGAAATTTATCTTCTGAGTCCTAAAGAAATCATGCAACCTGATCTAGAACCTCAAACTCCTGAAATGACAAATTCAAATTCTCTTCTCTACTATGAATCTAGCTCTGACACCATGTATAATTTTAAAGTAGATTCAAAACTTCTCATGTAATGTAATAACCATAAGACTCAAATATACTCTACCAATATGCAGAAGTAAATTCATGATCAAGAACACAAATCATTAACATGCATCAAGATTCAACACACATACACATATATATATATCTAGGGGAAAGCAACTACTCAAAATTCCTTACTATTTTTATTGCATTAATCAAAGAATATGGATGAATACAATATGCTCTGCTCAACCTTGAGCTTAACCTGCAAAAGTATCTTCTATCCTTTGCTTGAATGTCTACCTTTGGCTAACACTTAGCCAATTTTCAAGCCCTCCAAGCTCCTATTTCCTTACATCGTTCCTTGAGGAATTAGGCCCCTATTAATTAGGAAATTCCTCACTGAGAATTGTGAAATTCATATAGGCCTTCCTTTGACTGCATGCATGACCTGTACAACTTGGAATATTCTAAAACTGATAGAACACTGCCATTTAACTCCAATATCAACTAGGTAACTCGAATTTCATGCATGCATGAGTTATTTAGGATGTTTGGTTAGTTATCTAGTTAAACACTGAAGATGCACCCCACTACTAGGCCTCCCACTAGTTCCTCCAAGAGTTGGAACTAGTTCAACTTACCTTAACTCAATTTAACTTAATTAAATTTCTACAACTGAAATTGACTCAACATAGGATCCTAAAATTTAGGAATCACTTTACACAAATCAAGTTCATCTCCCAACTTAAATTAACTAAGCTAACTGAGTGATAATAACCTAGTTAACTTATACAAGTTGTATGTTGATGTGGAATTTCGATTTTTTCCTAATTTAATCAAATACATAATTAAATTAGGAATTTATTGCTGCATTTTCAACACACCACACAAATAAATTATCTCCCACCCTCACTCATCCCACCTCATCACCCTCACCCATGTGCATGCCAAGAATGTATGGACAATTTCGAGTTCCAACTTAACGAGAATTATATGACATTTATTACACATACAATGATTGATAAATTTTAATTTGATCTTAACAAGAGTCCACAAATTATTGCAACTAATAATATCTACCACTCTCACTCATCTCACCTCATAACCCTCACCCATGTGCATGCCAACTTGGAACTACTAAGAATTTATGGAAAATTTTGAGTTCCAACTTAACGAGAATCCTTTGACATATATTTAAACATAAAATGCTTGATTTTTTTGAATTTGATCTTAGCAAGAGTCTACACACATTTTAAACAAACAAGAATCCATTAACAACATACAAATAAAAAGAATCAACAAACAATTTTGATTTGAGCAAAAATATATGAACATTTTAAAAATTTTGAGTTTAACCTTAGTAAATCCATTACACATGGACAAGGTAAAAATTGGTATATGGAACTTTAAGCTATGGAATCCATGGACACATGAGAACACCACCTTAGAAAGCCATTCCCTTGCAAAATATCCATACATTTATGTTAATATTGAGTTTGAAATGCATAACAAATGAGTTTGTACTTTAGATTACATTAACACATGAGAATACCACCTTAAAATCTTGTTAGACAAAATATTTTTACCTTAAAATGTTAAATGAAAAAATCTAAATTTATATTTATATTAATTGGGATTTGGTTGATTTTATAGGATGAATTTAAAATTAAAATCTAATACATTTATATTTGTTAGAAACTAAGAAAATATTGAGCAGGGGAGGGGGGTGAATCAATATTTTATAATTTTTAATAATTATTTAGCCAATTATCTACATTAAACAATACAACAATGCACCAATCACATAAATCTTGAACACTATATGTTTACGTGGAAACCCATATGGATAAAACCACAAATATTATTTTGATTATAATGTAAATGCAAGCACCAACTTCAATTTACATCAGATTATATCGGCACAACTTATAGGAGGATCCGACCCACTTTTCTTTGCAAGCACCCACTTACTGGAAGCACCAATTCCCACTGTTTACAGGCACCAACCCCATGATATTTACATACACTAATTTGAAGGAGACTCCAATCCCCCGATCCATGTTACACAATAATTTTTCACACTGCTCACTTCCCGTCCCTGATCCTAAAGTGCCTTGTGATAGGTCCTATGCATTATATCCACCTGGGAAAAATACACAAAGATAACCTCTAAAGAATCAAAGAAAGCTGCCTTAGAGATCACTGGAGAGACTTGGTCAAAAACCTAAATTTCTAGGTCAGCGCGCTTCTCTAGTGGCCTTCCCGTGTTGATGGCAGGTTGAAAATTTTGGCCTAGCGTTGTCACCACAATTTTTTCTGGGAAAACCACAATGATCACTTTCTGGTAGTGTTTCCTCAAATGGAGGAGAAGCTTCAACCTATAGAAGCTCCAGGTCAGCAGGTTGGTTTTTATTCAGTGGTGATAGGGTCTACCTCTCTGATTTTAGAGCTTTGATCTTATCAATGGGGGTTTATACCTTAGAAAGTGGACCTTCCTCCTCATTTCATGGGCTCCCAACCTCTTCTCCCTTCCTATAAATTGATCCCCATCCCTCCACTACTGGTTGGTCAATGTTGGGATGGTAAGATCATTCATTCCCTTTACATTGTGATAATTCCTAAGCTATTCGGGAGAATAAATGCTTTATGAACCAAGGCAAAAGAACTCGGAATACCGCCAGGAAACTTGCCAAATAAAAAACAATACAAGATACAACATCTTAGATGTGAACATGCCTAATAACATATATGTGGACTAGTCATAAAATAAAATATGAAGCCATGGCATGGTCGCAACCATCCGTCTGAAAGAGATCATGGAAACAGATCCACGATATGGTCACAACCATCCGTATAGACAAGATCATATGTAAAATAATGAATACTCAATAACTCCACACAACCTGGATAATGACAAATGTGATCCAGGGTCTTCGTCACAATCTCAATCTATCCAACGTACGAATCTAGCCATGTGAATAGATGATTTGATGTTGAACATGGTAGAAACCACCTGATTACCGGTCAATGAGGAAAACTGTTAACAGACACGAGAGAAACCACCAATAATGAAAATGGCCCTTAAGGTATAATGCAACAATATACAAGTGTGAATAAAGGTGTTGAAGTCGAACACTTGCATAATTATTTGATCGAAGGCTAGTGATGTGATCCTATCATTGAACACGAAGAACTTACCATTGAGGCATGCAAGCTCCAGGGTACTGAAAAGGAGTTTCTAAATCATCTTCCTGGATAATGAGCTGAGGTCAACATGAAGTGATCCATCGAAGGAGGGTCATAATGGGTCCCACATCATTGACATGAAACAACATATATCTCAAGATGATAGGAGTGATTTAGGACTGTAACAGAGAAGGTTAGAAGAGCAGAGGATGTTTGAATTTGACAAAAAGGACTTCTCTTTAACTTATCGGAGACACAACTCCGAAGTGTAGTAGCATTCAAATTAAATGGGATTAGAGGTTATGATGGAAAAAAATGGTGATCGAATAGGAGGAAAATATATTTCCCAAATCCACGGAGGAAAAACGACGAATGAAGGATATCCCCAACCCGACACGAACTATAGACATGTGTCATGTTCAAGAGCGACAAGCTGCCCAAAATACACAAAGGATGTTCACTTTCAATTCACTCCCCAGTTATTGCTAATGAGTACCTCTTTGTTTTTGATAGCCAACATGAAGAGGATAACATATGTTAAGCGTATAAGTTCATTCTTCGAATGAATTCATCCTAATAATTTTAACGAGCCCTATGAAGGAGGAACTCGGTCTCGTCATGGTGACAAGTATTTCACCATTTTAATTTTTAATGAGTTTGACAGAAGGATAACCTAGTGTCTTAGTTATGTCTAAGGAGTCTGAAAAAGAAACGGAAAAGAAAAATCCATCATGCATAAATCATCTCTTGAATCCGAAAAGGTAGAAAACAATATCCGAGAGAACCTCTTGACCATATTGGATCAAGGTATTCCTTTTTCATAAATATTCAATCTTAGCTTGAAAAAGAGGTAAATGTATACTGAGACAACGTCAATTCGTTTACTTTAACGAGTTAAAAACGAAAAGTACTCGACAATCTTTTCATTTTTCGAGAGTTAGAAAAGAACTAAAAGAGGACTCTAGGGGGGGTTCCCTTTTCGTTTATTTTTTACGGAGTCCAAAATAAAACTCGTTCGCATTAGAAATAATCATCGCTAGCTTAAAGATCCTATTACTGCACAAAAAATGAAAAACATCACCGATATTGAGGACAAATAATAAAATAATAGTGAAAATATCTTCAAAAATCTATAAATAGACAAAAAGTAAATTTATTTTCACCATTCTATTTTGAGTAAATTGTGAAAGTTCATTTTACCCATTTTCCCTTCGAACTTCATATAAGTGGTGTGGCCAATCCAGGACACTGTTCAACAATTCGTTGGCTACAGGTAAGAGCTCAAACCATCCTCATCATTTCAATTCCATTTTTAAGTACTTTGTCTAAAAAAAATTGTGTTTTTTTTTTTTTGGGGAGGGGGGGGGGGTGGGAATTTCCAAATTTTATTTTCGCGACAACTAGTACGCATCCAAGCTTTAGATTCATGCTGGTCGCTCTTTTCTTGGAAGGTGGCTGCACCGCCTGCGCTGTTTCGAATTTTATAGTCGCACTGACCGTGGAGAAGAAATTAAAATAAGTAATTCCTCAATTTTTAAAGGTTTATTTCCAAAACTACTCCAATGAAAGTCCCAAAAATGTTAATTGAACATGTTTTGCAGGTGATTTCAGTGAAGATGGTCATTGAATGGAAATAAATAGGCCATGAGGTGGAAGATCATGAAGCACTCCAGGACCAAAATTGTGTAAATGCATTGTGGAATTGTGGACTATTGAAATTATTCCAAACATCGGGGTTAATAGCTTAGCTCGAGCTACTTGAGTATTTTTTTGGGATATGGGATGTGGATCGCCAAGTATTCATAATTTGAGATCAGGTACTTGAGTTGGATTTCATGGACATCTATTTCATTACAGGATTATCTAGGAGAGGGGAGAGAATCCAACTCTCCAGAGCTCATGCTGGAGGTGAGAGTACCAATATGATCTTCTAGAGACACTGTCGCAGCGCTAAAAAAATTCAAAGCGGGAAGGTAGATATATCCTCTATTGCAAATATTCTCTTATGCACAAAGTTACATTTCATGGCTTGAGTGGCTAGCACCTAGGTGTTGCATGAGGAAACGAAATATCAATTCCAGTATGCGGTGGATTGTCTGGCTCCTACTATGTTTAACTGGTGTGAGGGGTTATTGGCTAATATGAAGAGCCAATTGACCAAGTGAAAAATAGGTTGGCTGAAATAGTTTGGGTATGGGTCCATCTTGGTTTCCTTCTTTCTGGAGAGGGTTCCTTTATTTCAGTATTAGTGGTTGGAGATCCATGATCCAGCCTAAGGGATCCGAGGCTATTGAGATGGTGTGAAATCATGCCTAATCAGTGAGGGGGCCAATAAATGCATTTCTCGACCGCGTTCTTCAGCAGGCTACGCCAGAAGATCGTGGTTGAGGACTACGTATACGCAGGCATTGAATTTAGGGGATATCCAGATCTACCTCTTCCACGGGGCAAATAATGGTCCAATGTAGGTAAAAAGTGTTTTTGGATTTTTTAATTTTTAATGTTTTTGGGATGCATTTCGAGATCTAAAATTATGATTTTTTGTGATACAGGATTAGCATTACCAAATGACATGTCTCCAATTGTTGGGAGAGTGGTATTCTAGGTTAAGGATTCTCCCTATGAGGAGGGGGAAAATCCAGTAGCAGAGCTGGATCTTAATCTAAAATGCATGATGAGGGGCATACCAGAATACACAAACTTTGACGAGATCCCACTCCGATATCAGAGGCACACAGTGGGGGTCCTAGGCCGATTGCGTCACTTACTCTGGTGAGTGATCCTAGTAGTCACATGCTATCACAACCATCATGTAGGCGGATAACATCCTTTAGTTTTTAAATTTTCACTGATGTAGGCTTACAGAGCCATTGTGTCATAGAACAAAATATTTTTGAGATTTTTATGTAACACACTTAACAAACTCGATATATATATATGTTTCTACGGCTACTAAGTGTTCATGTATCATGATGATGTATTGGTTTTTTACATGTTACACAGATGTCTATATAATATATAGTTTTCTAATGTATCCATTAATGTATTCAAATTTCTTGGAATGTGATGATATGTAATGTAATAAAAATGTCTTTCCAATAACGAACATGTAAATACATACAAAAAATACTGGGGTTTCTAACTGAATAATGACCATTTAACTGTAACACAATGAGTTGTGAGTCTAAATTAACAACCAAATCTCTAATACCGAGGTAGATTGCATCTGATAATAGTTCGATGGCCACACTATATTCGGCGATATTATTAGTTGTTCAACCCAAACAAATACCTTGTAGATTGATCAACTCTCCATTAGGGGAGAAAAGTGGCCATGCTGTGGAAGATAAGCTCTGTGTGCTATGGAAAACGCCATCAACGAAACTGGTAAATGGTTCGATGACATCTACAAACCAAGTGGAACAATAGGTAAGTAGGGAAAACATGTCTGTGAAGCAAAAAATCACACCAAAAGTCTAAAGAGCACACTAATGATTAACACACTAATGTACAAGGTACCATACTTGCGATCAAGCATAATAATTTTTTAGATAGAGCCCATTTCATGGCTCAACCAATTGATTTCCTTCGTAATCTACTAGCTCGTAATCAACTCTTTCCAATACACGTTGAACGATATAGGGCCCGTGCCACATTGGCTCGAGTTTCTCAAATCCTAATTTGTTGTAGGCTTGATCATAGAGGAAGACCAAGTCACCTTTAGAGAAAATGCACGGGTTGACAGATTTGTTGTACTGAGCCTTAACTCATTTCTTTTGTGCTTTAATGAATAAAGCAACAAGTCTTCGGGTCTCATTGAGACACTCGAGGTAAAGCAAACGTTCCTCTTCTGGCGAAGTACCGTGAAGTAGCTCGATTACTAGATTTAGAGAAGGGATTTCACACTCGATCAGGAGTGTTGCTTCCAGACCATACACTAGTTGAAATGGTGTAAACCCAGTAGCAGTCTTAGCAGACGTTCGGTAAGCCCACATAACTGAGAAAAGCATGAAATGCCAATCTTGTTTGTGTCTCCCAATGGTTCACTGAAGCATTGTCACCAAAACCTTTTTAACATCATCAAATTGGCCATTGGCCTATGGATAGTAAGGAGTGGAGCTATCGTGGTGTAGCCCCAACTGAGAAGTAAGCTCTGTCATCATATAATTTCGAAAATGAGAGCCATGGTTAGTGAAAATGGTTTTTGGGACACCAAACTGAGCAATGACATGATTAAACAAGAATTGCACCACAATTTGACCTTCATTATAATATGTAGGCATTGCCTCGGACCACTTTGTAAAATAATTGACGACGACGATAATATAACCATGCCCCCCAACCGAGCGAGGGTTACAGGTCATGAAATCGATGCCTTATTTTTAAAATGGGTCGGTGGTCACAACTGGGTGCAAGGGTGAGGGATGGGCACATTCTTTCCGAGAATAGATTTGGCATTCATGACATTTTTGAACAGCAAGAATGCAATCCTTAAAAATAGACGGCAAAAAGTATCCTGTTCGAAGTATTTTCTGGGCAGTAGCATAACCAGACACATGACCACCATAGGCTCCAGAGTGGCAATATTTAATAAATTTCTCAACTTTCTCTAGTATCAGACATCGATGGAAGATGGAGTCAACACCAGTACGATATAAAGTATCTCTAATAATGCGATAGGGTTGGGACTGGTGACGAATCCGCCGTCTCTCAGAGAGAGATAGCTCTGGTCGAAAGGTTTGGGTTTGGGTATAAATGATGAGATCTCCATACCAAGGGTCTAGAGTACTGATGAGAAAGAGTGATTCATCTAGAATCAATTCGTAGAAGGGAGTGGGATCAACTGTAGTGGGAAGATTGTCGATCAACTCAACAAGTACAAGTGAATTTTTTGATTTTGCTGCAACAAACTCTAAGCCCATTTCGACTATTTGCACCCAAGCAACTGACATGTAAGAATGTAAGTCACGGGGTTGTAGTTGGAAATCACTATAGTATTTCACAGGAGAATGTAATGAAAAAAATGCTGAACAACAAGAACAACAACCAATGCGAGTTTCTCAACATGAGCATAACTGGTCTCAACATCGAAGAGATTGCGACGCAGGTAGTAAAATACATGTTCGTGTTCATCATCATCGTCCTGAACGAGCACCATACTAATAGTGCTCTCTGTGGCAGCCAAATATAGGAAATAATCGCGATGATATTTGGGACGATGCCATAAAGGAGCACTGATTAGGGCTTTGTTCAAAGCATCAAAAGAGTTTTGGGCAATTTCATCCCAAATGAATGGTTCCCTTTTTCAATAAGTGAGTGAATCCTCTGGCAAGCTCAGCGTAGTTTGAGATGAACAGACAAAGAAAATTGGCCTTCCCGTGCAGACTTTGCAGTTGATGCACGGAAGAGGGAGGAGGAAATTTGATGATTGCCTCAAATTTAAGAGGATCTATATGAAAGCCTTCTTTAGACACGACGAAACCTAAGAGGTGACTAGATTCTACATAGAAGATACAGTTATGAGGATTTAATCGGATATTATAGTGTCAACATCGAAGAAATATTTCTCTTAGATGGTCGGGGTGGTCTCGACGTTTCACGGAATGAGCCAGAAGGTCATCAAAATGTGGTTGAACTATGTGTTAAATATCATGAAAAGCATATGACAGTTCTTTGGAAAGTGGCACCGACATTTTTCAAACCAAAAGGGAGTTTCTTGTAGGCAAAGGTTCCCCATGAACATATAAAAACGGTTTTATGTTGATTAGCAATAGCGATGTTGATATGACAATAGCCAAAAAACCATCCATAAAATAAAATAGCTCACTCCAAGCACATTCGTCAATGATTTGATTGATAAAGGGCATGGGGTAATTATATTTAGGACATGCGCGATTGTTATCGTGGTAGTCAACACAAAATTATATGGTCCCTTGTTTCTTAGTAACAAGAACAATATTTGAGACCCAATTTATCAATGGTATGGGATATATGAAACCAATCTTAAGAAAATTTTCAACTTCCCCTTTAATGGCAACAACCTTTCTTGGGTGAACAGGAAAAAGTTTTTGACGAATGGGCTTCGAGTCCGGGTATGTAGGTATTTCATGCATGACAATACTAGGGTCTATGCTAGGCATTTATTCGTAATACCATGCAAAGACATCACGAAATTCCTTAAAAATCTCAGAGTAAATATTGATCTCATCAGGAGAACAAGAGGCATCGATGTGAATATTCTTGAAAATCCCTGGTTTGACAGAGATGTCGATGGGAATGGTGGCAGAGATATTCCCTATGTTTCCTTCAGACAACACTTCATGAATCATGATGGGATTATGAAGTGGGTCAGTTGATTTAGATGAAACACGAGATTCAAGACAGGTGGAGATCTCACTGGGGCTTGGGAGAAATGAGGAACGATGATGACCATAATCCCATGGAGTTTATTTGAGAGACATAACCTCCACGATGCTCTCTTCAGTGGGGAAAGTCTCTTTCAAGGGATCATTTGAATCCTAATAACCAAACCAGGGAGACTACAAATAAGTGTTGAGAGATCATGAAACCAATTTGTCATTAGTTTCAGAAACATCCTTAGAAGCTAGAAGAATACTCTGATACATTTGTTCTTAAGGACTGAGAGGCCTAACGTCACCAAAGCTTTCAAGCTGGTCATAACTAGGAACAATCCATGGATCGTGACCAGATGATATCATGTTGATAGTGGTGACATTAGGAGGTGGGAGTGGAAAAATTCCCATAAGGGAAGAGTCCTTGAAAAGACCCCGCCAAACATTCTCATAGGGGGTAGAGGTATTCCTAACATATGCAATGTTTCCTATTGAAGAATTAGAGGAGAAGAAAGTGAGCTGATCGACGGTCACAATATTCCCTTGATGAGGAAATCGAAGAACATGAAAGAGGGTGGAGACCACGCAAAGCATTGCATGGGTCCAACTGCATCCAAAAAGAAGGTTATAATTTAGGTTGACATCCACCACCTCCACTTCTAGATTCACTATCTTTCCCTCAAAGAGGATGGGTAGGGATTTGAGAATACAGTATGAACGAGAACCTCTACTGTTGAAAGCTTCCAAAGTGTTGGGGGACTGACTTAATGGAGGAGAGACAATGGCTTTCCAACAAGTGATAGACATGATGCACGTTGATGCACCTTCATCAACAATAGTCCTATGAATGGTTTTATCCATCACGGTAACTTTAATTAGGAAATCTATTTGTGATGGGAGGTGAGGAACAAATTTCACAAGATCGAAAGTGATAAGGTTAGAATCCACTGGATCAATGCCTCCAATGGCAGATAATAGTGCCTTCCATTGTGATGGACATGCTGATCCCTTTTTGGCAATGTTTCCTCAAATGGAGGAGAAGCTTCGACTTGATCTAGAAGCTCTAGGGCGATGAGTTGGTTTTTATTAAGTGGTGATAGGGTCGAGCTCTCTGATTTTAGAGCTTTGATATTATTAATGGGGGTTTATCCCTTAGAAAGTGGACCTTCCTCCTCCTTTCATGGGCTCCAAAATTATTTTCCCTTCCTATAAATTGATCCCCATCCCTCCACTACTGGTTGGTCATTGTTGGGCTGGTAAGATCATTCATTCCCTTTACACTCCTGTATTGTGATAACGCCTAAGCTATTCGGGAGAAGGAATGCTTTAGAGCTTTGGTGAAGGACTTGGACATCACCAAAGGGAGGCCTCCAACATCAAGGCTTCAGTTGTAAGCTCTCTCTTTTATATTCATTAATAAAACATTTGGTGTTTGATTTCTATATTTTTCTACTCATTTGCACTAATAGTCTAATGTTCCTTGATCTGTTATATAGCTAATGTTCAATGTATGTTTTATATTGGACTACGTTTTTTGTTGTCTCTTGATCTCCTGCAGGTAATCGTACGCCACTAGTAGCGAGGAGCGAGCTTGAGGGATTGTGGATCGAGGCCATCATCAAAGGATTCGAGCATAGCATTAGGAAGAGTTAGGCCTATTCCCTTTCTCATCTTGTTTTGGATATTAGCTAAGAAAACTTGCATTAGATAGTCTCTTAAGTTGCTAGACCCACTCTAGGGCTAGAGAGATCGCCTTTGTCTGCAGAGGGAATTTATCTTCACAACAATCCGCAAGCACCTACTTGATCTGCCTATAAGTTCTCTTTTTCATTTATTTTCAAACTATGATTTGAGGCTCTTTAATTAAAATATCACTAACACAAAGGTTAATTCTTATATTTGTTTGTCTTCTTTGATCTTTGCTTCGCAAAAATGTTTCCTTCTCTATTTTTCTAATTCAATTTAAGTTCCACACAATCACTACTTCTCCCTAACCAATTTGCTTATAAATTCAAATTCTTTTATGTAATTAAATTATCAATACTTCAGATATAAAATTTACAAATGCATAACTCCATATCTCAATTGATCTTTTACATTAAGCCTTTGCACAAAACTTATATTCAACTTTTTCTCAAATATGTTTGTCTTCCTTCTATATATTGGCTTCCTTTTTCTCCTCGTTTTATTTGACTTGATGTGCTTTTGTGTGTCCATAACAACTTATACTCTTCGATTTGCATAGGAACACCTTCATATCATGCTGTATTTCTTCTATTTATAGACATATAAAACTCAAATATGTCCAATGTGGACTTTGAACATTTCATCTTTTAATTGAAATTTGATGCTCGATGCCACCAAATTTCTAATCTCAGCCCTTGATATTTAAGCTCCTTTAAGCATATGATATAGAGCCAAAACATATGGATTGAGATTAATAGGCACTTAGCCCTAGATCTATGCAATTCAACCTTTTTACCTTATAACAAAATTCCTTATAGAATCTATCATTCAGTCTTTTCCACTTTGCACTTGGCAGTGTGTTGCCAGATCTTCTTTGGTCATAGATGTCCTTGCATATAGATGAATTTTTGGATATGTTATTCGGTCCCCACTCCCTTCATAGTGAAACTACACCATTGTAGGCCTAATGTATGGGTAAACTTGTGTTGAGTCCTAAATTCAGGGATTCATGATCAGATCCCCACTTCCCTTTGTACTATACTATACCATTGCGAGGTTGCATGATCGGATAACATTTGTGCTAAGCATTTTATATTTGAGGCTTCTGCGATCTAAGTTTTGTTGGAGATTAGTGGATCCTATCGATCACATATAATTGAGGATTTATTGATGTTTTGAACTTACTTGTGACGTTCATCATCAGGATGAAAATGTGAATGCGAAGAAATATGAGCCTTCCACATAGCAATAAACATGAAATGAAAAGGGTTTAAGGTAAAATACTAACACATAGAAAACCCTAAGATTAAAACTAACGATTAATTATTCTAATATTAATTGTAATGATAATATTGATTAATGTCAACATTTGTTAATTAATATTAGGGATTGTTTATATTAATATAATATTAATAATATGAAAAATTTAATTGATATTAATTGATAGTAATATTAATTAATATATGTATAATGTTATATAATGTATTAATTATTTTAATATTAATAACTTATTAATATTGATAATTAATGTAAATGTATTATTTTTGTTTTTATACGTGTGAGAGAAGAAATATTGATTAATTATTAATATTTAGTATTAATAATTAAGTTAATGGTAATGTTAATTAATATTAATACTTAATATATATATATATATAATATTTCGTAATGTATTATTTATATTTATATTGATGTTATGTGATTTATTTCACTAGTTTCAATCTCACTTTTTCACCCTTGTGAGTATCATCGATGCAATGAGTGCTAAGTAAACTATTCAACAATCATGAGAAATTAGTTAGTTACGACTACCTCTCATTGAAATGGTCATAGTTGAATGACTTTCTTAACACAGCTGAATCCCAAAAAATAATATCTAATAAACAATATTATTAATTTATATTAATTAGCATATATTAATATATGAATAATATATATAGTATGAATATTAAAAAATATGATATTAAAATATTTAATTAATAATATATATTTATGAGTTTTTATTATTAATAATTAGTTATTAGTATATTGATTAACTAATAATGTATTATTATAAATAATATATTATTATATGGAGTATGATAGGATTATTAGGATTGTTTATGATTAATAATGTATTATTATAAATAATATATTATTATATGGAGTATGATAGGATTATTAGGATTGTTTATGATTAATATATATTATTAATTCTTTCATATTTATTAATGTATTCTAACTTATTAGTGGATTAAAAAAAAGGAAGAAAAAAAAAGACAGATTAAGAGAGGGAAAAACAACAAAAGAGAGGGGAATGATTAGCTAGGGATGATTTTTGAGGTGAGGGTGAGAATCCAATTTTCATTGATTTTCCATCTAGAATATATGTTAAGGTTATTAGGCTTCTTGTTTATATTATATTAATATAAACAATCCCTAATTTTAATCACCTTTCCGAGGAAATCTTTTTTAAAAAGCTGAATGTATTTTCTAATTGGTAGTGTGAAATCAATTGCATTTCGAAAGGCCTACAACCAAACTGGCGAGAGTGTTGAAAAATAAATAAAACTATTTTATTGTACAGGAAGTCACGAAGTGGATTTCAACAGACAAACTAATATAATAGTAGTGATAACTATAATTCAAAAATATTTCAATCACAAAAGGCTTACTGCATGACATGAATAACATAATAGTTATCATAGCAATACCCTTCCACGAATAATAAGCCCTTTCTCCTCTGCATCACTTATAATGCTATAACCAATCCTGCATAACATCATTGCAGATAGAAAAAAAGCAGTTAAGGATTTTGAAATCACTAATCCACCAAAACTCTACTGCAGAAATCTCTCAGAAAACCCCCCTTTTTAACAATTTTCCCCTATCATTTCCGAAGAAGATATAAAATATCAATTCTTGATGCATATATACCTGTCCTTGACACTGCAACAAGGCACCATAATCTCAAGCTTTGCAGCGACTTTGGTGATACACCCATCTATGAGTTTGTTAAGATATACCATTGGGGTTTTCCCGATCAACTGTATATACAAGGTCAAATCAGTAACCACACATATTGAAGATTGCTGAATTCTGAAACTTAAAGCCCAATCCCATTAAACATTTCAAAACTAAATATTTTTCATTTTGGAAGGTTAAAACTTCAATTATGCCTAGATTTTAGAATGCAAAGCCTACTCTTGTTCAAATTTTACTGTAAAAGCATCCCAATATAGATATATATAGTTGCGAAAGGTGGATTTTTCAAGAAATGCTCACATTGGTCACATATTTAGCGATGTTGATATTGTCCTTCACCATTTATGTGTTATTTTGCAGCTCTTCAGATCAAATTCCTTCGCCGATATTATCTTCCAAAATTGCTTCTGTTCCTAATGGTGATCTATGCGAGGGTTTATATAATATAAAATTTCCTCTGTCGGTGTAGGGGCGAGAGAAGCGTGCGGCTGCTTCATGAGTCTCGACAAACCAAAGGGACTCAGAGACCGATAAGGTGCAAGTGTAATTAGTTTTTATTTCTATTAATACACAGATCTAACGGTGGACAATGTGACAATTGTTTACTTGAATCAACGACAGAAAATAAAAAGGTCGATTATGGTGATTTGTGGAATGATTCAAAAGTAAACACCTTCGGTGTAATTAACAAATATTGACATTAATTAATATTATCACTAAAATAAATATTAAAATAATTAATCATTAATTTCAATTTTAGGGTTTTCAATGCATCGTTCTTTTACCTTAAATTGTTTCCATTTCCTATTTATTAATACTTGGCAAGATGATATTTCTTCACATTCAAATTCTCATCTTGATGATGAACCTCACAAGTAGGTTTGAAATGTCTATAAATCTTAAATCTTATGTGATGGATCCATAAAATATTCTCCAACAAAAATTGTGCTAAGTCTTGGATTCAAGGATCTGGGATCCCACCCATTCTCAACTGTTAAACCATTTGCATTTGTCAACTCTCGGGTGCCCGAATGTCTATGATTCTATGAATTGTGCTAAGGGTTATATCTGACAACTAGGTGTTTGGTAACAGTTCATTTTGTGTGCATCGATGGAGCACCAGATGCCCAGATGGAGTTTTCCTCAAGACTCTAAAACATGAAAAACACCAAAATTCCTTACCATTGCGAAGCCTTACAAAATAAATTCCTAGCAAAAATCTCAAGGTATTCCAAATCATCTGCTGTGTTGTCTCTTTACCACCTATCATGCCATGTCACTACCACATCAATACCATGTGTCACTAAAAAACATGCCACTTGGACAACCAAAAATGTCAAAACTACTTGCCACGTGTCATGACCACATAGTTACACATCATCATTCATGCCACATCACTGCCACATCATCCCTGCCATGCGAATCAATTGCCTCATGTCATTATCTTCTATTGGCAAATGTTATTTACCACATGTCCACTTTTCCAACCAACAAAGTTGAATCCACCTACCATGTGTCATCAATGCAGAGTGCCACGTCATTAACTTGCCACATGTTTTTGCCATCTGGTGCCGCGTGTGCTACCAGTGGCACTGGGGTTCACATCTGTTGGCGTTGGGAAACTTTGGATCCAACTATTTTCATTATAAGTTACCCTATTGAATACCTAGAGGCCCAAATTATCATATGTATTAGTGCACTCATATTGGTATGTATGCTTGGATGAATATGGATAGAGAAAAAGTTTCCTAATTCGACCCCCTGATGGTTGAAAAAACATGATGGAACCTTGTCTCATATGGAATCATGCATGGACTCCATCTCTTCAAACTCTGGTTTCTCTTCATTCTTGGGGAGGTAGAATAAGTTCCATATACCATTGGAAAGCTCTCTAAGAGGGATATCAAATCAAATAAACTCCCCCTGAACTTAACATCAATGATGAAAATTGAGAACAATGACAACAACTACCAACATAATCAATAATCTCCTCCTTTGACATTAATGGAAACACCACCATACATTGCTTGTCATTGATGGCCTTGGGTGGAAATCCACCTATTAGGATGCTCATTCTCCAATTCCATGGATGCTCACTCTCCACCTCCAATCTCCAATTTATCTACTCACATTTCATCTTCAATGATTGCTCACGCTCCTCCCTCTTTGACATCAATGGCTATTCCAAGTGCCAAATTCTCCCCCTTTTTTGATATAGAAGGTCATTGAACATAATAGTTACTACTACTTAAACAAATTGATACCAATTTAAAGAAGACTTGGAAACTTGTAGGACATACAATTTTCCATCTCATCGTTCTTATAGTGCACTCTACTCTCCCGAAACTTGTACTACTCTTAAGATCTCGAAGTTCCCCTAAGCTTAGTATCTTTTCTTCTCTCTAACTTCATGACATACAAATATCCTTTGCAAAATTGAATAGTATCCTTCGTTCCTTATGATAGAAACTATTGAAAATATGAGGGATACATCACTCCCAACCTTTGCCTCAAATACCTAAAAGGATCTCGGGTAAGAGGCTTGGTGAATATATCAACGACTTGTTCTGTTGTTGATATATACTCCAAATTCAAAATCTGTTCAACCACCCATTCTCTAATAAAATTTTACTTTATGGGGATATACTTGGTTTTTCAATGAAGAACATGATTCTTGGACATACTTTTAGCACTTGTATTATCACATATAATGGGAATCAATCCATCATACATTACCTTCATGTCTTGAAAAGTTTGCTTCATCCACAAAATTTGAGTGCAAAATGTAGTAGCTATTATGTCCTCCACTTCAACTATAGAAAGTGAGATAGAAGTTTGCTTTTTACTTAACCAAACCACCAAACAATTCCCCAGGAAGAAATCACCACCACTTGTGCTTTTCATATTATCTACATTGCCAACCCAATCATATTCTATGTATGCAGTTAAGTAAAAGTTCTGACCTTTGGGATACTATAGGCCAAAGTCCATTATGGCTTTAAATATATGAAAATTCTTATTGCAGCTAATAAATGAATCTCTTTAGAGGCTGATTGATACCTTGAAACTACACCAACAACTTGCATTATGCATGGTATCGACGCTGTTAGGTACAAGAGGCTGGAAATCATTTATCTGAATATTATTTGATTTACCTCTAGTGACTCATCATATTTATGTAGCTTACATCCAGTGGCCATAGGAGTACTAACAGGTGAAAAATCTTCCATACAAAATTCTTCAACATTTCTTTGAGGTAGATGCCATGGGAAATGAACATGCCTTTTGATGATTGTGTAATCTATAAACGGAGGAAAAAAGAGATTTCCCCAAGCATAGAGATCTCAAATTCATATTTCATTTCAGCTACAAACATTCAACTTAGTAAATATGCATCACTACCAAAGATTATATCATCAACATAAACAATAATGATTAAAATTTTTTCATTTTCATATTTGATATAAAAATTACTAATAGTTGTCCCTCTTTTGAAGCCTTGTTGCTATGGGTGTTTGTATAATATGGAATATCATGTTCTTGGTGCTTTATTTAGTCCACACAATACCTTTTCAGCTTGCACACATCCTTAGGATTGCCTGACAACTGTAAAATTTCAGGTGTTTTTATGTAAACTTCTTCATGTTATCCATTCAAGAACACCGATTTCACATCCATTTGATAAAATTTGAACATATTGTGACATGAAAATACTAAAAACATTCTTATTACCTCTAATCTTGCTACATGAGTAATTTTTTTTTCAAAATTTATCCTTTCAACCTGAGCATACCCTTTACATACTAATCTGACCTTATTTCTAACAACTTGTCCATCCTCATTTAATTTGTTCCTAATGACCCATTTTTTGCCAATGAAATTTGTATTTATTGGCCTTGGAACTAATTCCCAAGTTTTATTTCTATCAATATGATCTAATTCCTCATTCAAGACATTTATCCAATGCTTATCTTTACTATAAGAAAAATATTTGGGCTCAATCATGGATAGCATGGCAATATGTGCTTGAATGGAGGTATTTACTAACTTTTTTCTAGTTTCAACTCCTACTTCCTTATTACCAATAATTTGATTTGGAGGGTGAATCTTTTGTACATACCTTGCAGGGTTTCTGGATGAGATCATGCTACCTCTTCTTCTTCTTCTTCTTCTCCCGATTCTTAATAGTCACTATTGATCTGATCAAGTGGGAGGATATATCTTAGATGATTTCTTTAAGAGATAAATCTTCATCCTAATTCATCTCGTTGCTATCAAAATATTGCGCAATATTTTGTTATAGCATCAATAACATTTTTTTTAGTTGAATATCCTAAAAATATACCTTCATCAACTCTGGCATCAAACTTACCCAAATTGTCATTATTAATATTAATGTAGCACTTGCCGCAATTTTTTTGAAGTTTTGATTGAGGTTGGTTTTACATATCGCAACTCATAAGGAGTCTTGTCACTATTTGGCTTGAAGTGTGCTTTATTTAAAATATGAACTATTGTATGAACAACTTCATCCCAAAAGGTATTTGGAATATTTCTCTCATCCAACACTTCTCTAGCCATTTGTTATATTGATGTGTTTTTCCTCTCCACCACACCATTTCGCTACAGAGTGTTTGCAATTGAGATTTTTCTTTTTATTCCATGTTCACAAAAATCATTAAACTTATATGAGGTAAACTCCCCACTCCTGATTGATATTAGGCATTTCAATTTACAATCGGTTTGGTTTTCATCAATGGTGTTGAAGACTTTGAACTTATCAAAAGCTTCAAATTTCTCCTTTAAAAATGCAACCCAATTCAACCTAGTATAATCATTAATAATCAACATTAAATATTGTTCTCCACTGAAGGGCCCACATAAGCCTGTATGAAACAATTGTAGAGAAATGGTTGATGAGTTTTCCTTTGTATTCAAGGGTAATTGAACTTGCTTGCCAATTTGACATTATTTGCAAATTATGTTGCTAGGATTTGAAATATTTAGCAAGTCCCTTATAACTTGATTTTTTCCAAGCTTCACCATATGATCAAAGTTTAAGTGTCATAAATTTTGTGCCACGACCAACTCTCATAAATATTAACCAAGCAAAATTTATCATTTTATTCATTGAGTATGTACACATTAACTCGAGTTCTCACAACCTTTTCTACTACCTTCCCTAAGTTTTCCATTTATCTCTTACATACTTTGGAGTGGAAAATGACATCATACCCCTGGTCACACGTTTGAATCACACTCAATAAGTTGTGTTTGATCCCATGCACAAAAAGAACATAATGAGCCTTACCTCTTCCATTGTCTAGGTTAACTATGCTTTTGCCCATGATTTTTCTTAGAGCATTATTACCAAAGGTAACAATGTTTGTCTTATCTTCTCTTAGTGACAATAATTCACTCTTATCACCAGCATATGTTTGGAGCATCCATTTTCCACATACCAATGGATACCTTGATTTTGGGAATATAAGATAATGCAATATTCTTCTTTCCTATATGTCCTTTTATTCTTCCATGTGTTGGGTTCTTCTTATGCTTACTCGATTTGAGCAACTAATCTAATTTTTCTAGTTTTACAATCAAATTCTTTATGTCCATAGTTATGATAGTTATAACATTCAATATAATCAAATAAAGGAGAAAAATTATTATTGTCTCTGGGATCATTACTATATGGATTTACAAATATGTTATTTTTGTTTCTTATTGACTGAAAATATTCATTTATTTTATTTATGAACTGATTATTTTTAAGATAGGCTATACAATTTACAACCTTATGGCTTAAATTCTTACATGAATAATAGTAATCATAAAAAAAATTTGGTACCTTGGAGAAATTTTCCTATAACACCCCACCCCACATTTACCCACTTTTACAAGCTCACTAAGGCAAAAATGAGTTGAGAGTTACTATGCATGACATGACATCCAAGATCCAGTTATGGAAGTGGGGCCCACTTTTCCAACTTACTGCAACACTCAAAGACACATGATCACCCAAATGTGAGATAATTTTCACTAGTGACCTTTTCCCCGAGCTGGAACCACTTTCTAACCTAGCTTACAACCCAACCGCACACTTGCAATCCTGTAAGAGCGAGCAAAGGTCTCCATATGCATGCATAACCCATCCTCCACGCGGATATGGGTGAAGTTTCCTCTTTCTTTGCATGCGTCCATGGAATCAGTTCCAAAATTTTAGGCCTATCCTGCAGGCCAACTACCCAGAATTCTCTAGAACTCTGTCAATGATAAGTACAAGTATTCATGCTCTATTTATAAGCCCTATTCTTATTCAAGATTTCCAAACACATATTAATCATTTAGACAAACACATTGTAAACATAGTAGTTGTAGTCATGAATGCATAATATATTCATTATTTCATTTCTTTCATCAATTTTTCATCAAGAAGGCTTACTTCCCTCTCACACTAACTGTAACAAATGCATATTATCTCATTCTCTCATATAAAATATTTAAGGGCCTATCAAACCATGAGAAAGATCAATAACAAGAGAACTTCATATAATAAGAAATATACCATGCATGTAACCAAAATTTAACCAGGATGAAGCCATGAAAAACCAATCATATATTCACACAATAAACCAAAACTTGTGCTCATTGATCACATTAAAGAATAACACATAATAACATATGCATAGTACCAGCCAAGTCAGGGAATTCCACGTACTACCATAGATTGGGCTAGACCAAATCTTTCTTCCAGGAAATCACCCTTGTGCCATATTCCAAGCATGAATGTGGCATCACATGGGATAAACCAAAACATAACCATACAGGGAATTCAGAGGAAACCACCTCCACCTTCATACCACAATGCTTTCACCCAATATTGGGTCCAGAAATCACTAAAACCAATACAAGCTTGGACACCTCATAGTTTATTCACAATAACTAGAGGAATTTCACTGTCTCCACCCACCTGTCAAGAGATTATTGGAGAAAACCATATTTTCACAAGACCACCTCAATCAGGATCCAAAATCTACTGGCAATCCAAAGATCAACCAAACAGGGAACCCACTACATCATGTCTATCCAGGAAATGTCATAAGGAAAAGCTATACATTACTGTAAATCTAGGAAAATCCCATGCCAATGACAACAAGAATGACCAAAAAACCAATGCATGAACCATGTATTTGAATTTCAACAAGATAATCAAACCTGCACATTGTTACTTGAAAATCCACAACTATTTCCTACCCTTACTTGTTGTTGTCCAAATCTTCTTCTTGGATGCCCACAAATTCCTCTTGCGCTCCTTTTCTTTCCTTGCTTGTGTCCAACTACTCTAGTGTTCTCTTCCCTTCCTTGTTGTGTGCTATCTATTTATTTCCTTACTTGTGTCCAAATTCTATTCTCCTCCCCCTTCTTGTTGTGTTCTCTCTTGCTTTTCCCCAAGAAAATTTTAGAATATTGTATCTCCAATTTATTTTTTTTCTTCATTTTCCCTTGCATGCATATTTTTCATTTTCGCTTGCATGGAATTTATTTCATTTTCCTTTATTTCTTTTGCATCCTTGCCACCTGTTCCTTGACAACCCGTGATATATAGTTTTCCATTTATTTCCATTCGCCTCTTGCCAATTCTAATGCCAATTTCCATAGCTTAGAATAAATGATTAACCATGAGTGGATCCCAATGTAATTTTTTTCCTCTCATTCAGCTTGGAATACATGTCCCATGACCTTGGTTTTATTTTTTCCTTTATAATTGCATTTTATTTACATGGAAATTTAACCCGGGGTTGTTATAAACCACCCTGGGGGAACATCGAACTCAGTTTCTTATGACTCTTATGAAAAAAAAACCGTTGAAAACATGAATATTTACAACTCAATGCAATATTTACAATGACAAGTGCGCGCACACACACACACACATGGACACCTAAGCACATTTTCTTCAACCAAAAAATAAAGAAGGATATAATACCCACATTTGATTAAAAATCTCCCATGTAGCTTCATTGGGCCTAAAGTGCTTCCATTACACTTTAAATTTATCTATTACTCAGTTTCAGAGCATGAGCTTCTTTCGATGTAAGATGTATTGATATTTTGGCTAGAACTCTCCTTATGGTTCCACCTGCAATACAAACCAATAAATCACATGATCAACATCCCATATATATCTTTTAAGTAGAGAAACATGAAAACATCATGGATTTTCATCGATGGAGGAAAAGCAAGTATGTAGGCCACTGGTCCAATCCTCTCAAGGATCTCAAAAGGCCCACAATATTGAGGTTCCAACTTGGCACATGAACCAATATTAAGGGAGCTCTTCTTGGGATTGATACGCAAGTACACATTCTTTCCAACCTGAAACTCCTTGAGTACTCCATGCTGATCCACATAACTCTTTTGCCTATCCTATGTTTCCTTCAAATTATTCTTTATAACGTACATCTCTTGCTTCATTTCTCTCAACATATTTGGTCCAATAAACACCTTGCTCACTAGATCACTCCAGCTGATATGGGTATTACAACTCCTCCCATAAAGAGCCTCAAATGGACTCATCTTCAAGGATTCCTGATACCAATTATTATAATAAAACTCCACTAGTGTAAGATACTCCTCTCGCTTCCTCTTCCAATGAATGACATACACCCTCAATATATCATCAAGGATCTTGTTTATTCTCTCTGTCTGTTCATCTCTTTGCTGATGATAGGTTTTACTGAAGGCTAACTATGTCCCCAAGCCTACAAATAACACCCTCCAAAAACTGTAAATGAACTTGGCATCTATATCTAATATAATTCTCTTGGGAACTCCATGCAACCTCACTATCTCCTTAATGAATAATTGAGCCACTTCACTAGATGAATTAGTATACTTTACCATAATGAAGTGAGCTACCTTACTCAACCTGTCAACCAAAACCATGATGGAGTTATGCTGCCTTGATGTCCTCAAAATGCATGTAATGAAATCGATGGAAATGAACTCTCATTTCCATTATGGAATCAAAATAGGATGCAACAAACTAGTTGGATTCTTACATTCAACTTTCACTTGTTGACAATCCAAGCACTTAGAAACAAACTCAACCACCTCTTTTGATCCAGCAAAATCCAACCTAGTACCAATTTCACTTTACTAACGCCACTAATTTTAGTGTGCATTCACAATTTACTTCAATTCATACATGAATCCTTTATGATAAAATAAAACATCACATTGAAAGGGCTTCATTTTAGCTCCACTCATTAACTCTCCTCTTGCCATATGTCTCCTTACATGCATTTATTTCTAAGTTGTATACCATATGGCATACAAAATCTCATGAAATTGATTATTAAACACACCAACATTTATATAATCATATATTCCCATTTAAATAACACAAGATTAATCACCAACAAATATAAATTTTTGAATTTCTCATTGTTTATCATGTTCATCATTTTTAACAGCGCAAGGTTTTCATTCAATTTTGGACTTAGAACCATTTAAAAATTCATCTCACATTTTCAAATAATTTACATATGCTTCAATGTGACTCATCCACCCTTGATGAGATTCAAATAAATGGTTAGAGTGAATTTGACTTTCAATAGTACCCTTTTTCTTTTCCACGATAAATCATGACTGTTCCTTTAACCTGGCGGTGAAAAATCAATCTGGTGATGTTTGTTCCTTAATTGTCTTGGCTATAGAAGAAACTGAGAGATTCAATATTGAACACCAGGGTTTCCTCTCAGAAAAACAAGCCAATTTAATTTTGATTCCAACAATGAAATAAAAATTTCCACTCTACATCGTTCCCTTCCAAAAAATGGATCTACATTACCTCATTTCATACTACAAATTATCCATGCTATCTCAGATATCAATTGATCAAATCAATTGATTTGACTTCCAAAAAAGATTCGACACAAATTAGTATTATCACACACACACACACACACACACACGAATAGTATTATCACACCTTTTTCTAAACAATATTCAGAACATAGATTATATCAAAATATACATAGATTCTTTCTCACTTCATGTCCTGATTTACATTTTAATTGGACATCCCATCTCACCACACCCACTCCCTCTAATGCCCGTAGGCTTATATTTAAATAAAAGAATACAATTTGGTTGAGATCCTAATATCTCTCTTTGAGATACAAAAATACCTCATTAGATCTAACTATCCCTAAGATTTCTATAACTCTTGAGATTTATCAATAATTATTTAACAAATACACAATTCTAGAATTCCTTAGAAACTTAGGAATTTAAAACAAATTAAAAAATAATTTTAATTGGGAACCAACTCCTTGGTAAACATAGAAACCCCTTGGTCACATGATTAAGTTGGATTTGAGAGCTTATGATCTTGCATCATACTCCCTTTGTGAAAATAATTCATGGTCTCCTGACCATGTTCCTTCATAAACTGCTTGAAATCCTCCTAGCTCCCAGAATTTATGTTTTAATTGTTTTGCTACCTTAGTGCAATATATTCTTTCCTTTCCCTCTTGCTACATTATCTGCTGCATATTTCTCTTTCCAGGCTTCCAAACCTTGAGTTGTAGTTGTCCACTTTCCTTGCTAATAACCTATTGTACAATCAATTTCCTTCCACTATTGATTGTCCTCTTCACATCAATGCGCTACTCATTGTGCACTTTCACCATTAGCATGATCAGTTATTCAATTTATTAGTCCATTTAGTCCTCTAGTTGGTATATTTTTTCTCGTTGAAAATTTCTCCCATTGATAATATTCATCAATTGATGTTGATTTTCACAAATTATTGTCATTTCCATCTCCTTTTGTTTATGCTAAACAAAACTATGTGCCCACTATTTCATATTCATCAGATGTAATTTTAAGTTGTCTACCTGCTCTAGAAACTTCATGTGTTTCATTTTGTTAAAATGACAAATTTTCTTCAAACAATTTATACCTTTGTATAAGGTTTCCTCCATTGTTTCATTCCATTCATCCTTTGTTTCAATATTCATACTTCCTTCCCTGTAATCCCACATAACTTCTTCCAAAGTTCCTTATACTTCTCCAACTGAATTATCTTCCAACCAACTCATTGTTCCCTACACATATTTACATTATTTGGTACCTGCATTAGTTTTAAAACTTGAGACTCATCAACTTCTTCACCATGGAATATCACTTGTTCCGACTTGCAAATGCAAACATCCACTACTACCTTGAGCCTTTTTCCCCTCTACTGAATGCCCAATCTGTGCTTCAACTTTACTTGCAATTTATGCCATTTTAGCTTCTTCCATAGCACCCACCCAATTTTTTGGTTTGTAACATTCAATTGTATTAGCTCATTCACCTATACCTCTATCTTGGTGAACTCCTCAAACTCTTCATCACTTATCTTCCTAATGAAAATTTCCTGGGAATTATTTTACTGTGACCATCTCCCAAAGCCATCTTTCCTTATTTCAATGGAATCTCCATGTACAGTCATGAGACTAAATTAAGACAACCCCTCACCAAGTTATATCCCCTGAACTTGGTCAATGGTTCACTTTACTCGAACCATATTTTTGTGTTCCTTTCTCTCTTGGCTTCTACATATACTCACATTTACCTCTCGATAACTTCAAAGTTCTCTTCACTCCAACCTCATTTGAAGTCTGGAAATATTCCTTTGTCACATTCCATATTATTTATTGCTATCAAATCTTCCCTGGCTACTATCTGCAAACACATTTGAGAAGATTCTCCTGCTCTGATGCCACTTGATGCAACCAAATTCAAGCCTGGTACCAATTTCACTTTACTAACACACTAGTTTTAGTGTGTATTCACAATTTACTTCAATTCATACCTGACTCCTTTATGATCAAATAAAACATCGCATTGAAAGGGCTTCATTATCTCTCCAATCATTAACTCTCCTCTTGCCATATGTATCCTTACATATGTTTCTTTCTAAGTTGTATACCATATGGCTTAAAAAATCTCATGAACTTGATTATTAAGCACACCAACATTTATATAAGCATTTATTCCCATTTAAATAACACAAGATTAATCACCAAGGAATAAACATTTTTGAATTTCTCATTGTTTATCATGTTTATCATTTTTAACAATGCAAGGTTTTCATTCACTTGTGGACTTGAAACCATTTAAAAACTGAATTTTAAAATTTCATCTCACCTTTTCAAAGAATTTACCTACCCTTCAACGTGACTCAACCACCTTTGATGAGATTCAAATCAATGGTTATAATTACTTTGAATTTCAACAATTCCCTTGGTATTTTCTTTTTGGAATCACGATTTCCGTTAGACCAAAACCTACAGGTGTTAGCCAACGATCACATCGCCAAAGATAAGGAACCACGAGAGGCGGTTAGTCCATTTCGTGAAACACACAGGGAGCGTTGGTTTATCCAATGTCCAACATTTTCCATGATAAATCGTGATCATTTCTTTTTTAATATGGTGGTGCAAAATATATTTGGTGTTTTTTTTTCTCGAATCAACTTGGCTATAGAAGCAACTGGGAGATTCAATCTTGTGCACCAGGGTTTCCCCCGAGTAAAACAAACCAAGTTAATTTTGATTCCAATAATGAAATAGAATTTTCCACTATAAATCAACCCATTCCAAAATGCGGATCTTCATTACCTCATTTCATACTACACATTATCCACACTATCTCAAATATCAATTGAATCGACTTCTCAACAAGATTCAACACAAACATTTAATTTATATATAGACAAAGAAAATTATCACATATTTTTCCAAACAAGATTTAGAACAAAGATTATATCAAAATTTACAGAGACTCTTTCTCACTTAATGACTTGATTTACATTTTTAATTGGCCATCCCATCTCACCAAACCCACTCCCTTTAATTCCTGCAGGCTCAGATATCAATTGATAAAATCAATTGATTCGACTTCTAAACAAGATTCAACACAAATTATACACACACACACACACACACACACACACACACACACACACACACACACACACACACACACACACACACACACACACACACACACACAAATAGTATTATCACACCTTTTTCTAAACAATATTGAGAACATAGATTATATCAAAATATACAAAGATTCTTTCTCACTTCATGACCTGATTTACATTTTAATTGGACATCCCATCGCATCACACCCACTCCCTCTAATGCCCATAGGTTCATAGTTAAAGAAAATCACACAATTTGGTTGAGATCCTAATATCTCTCTTTGAGATACAAAAATGCCTCATTAGATCTAACTATCCTAAGATTTATCTAACTCTTTATATTTCTCAATAATTATTTAACTAATACAAAATTCTAGAATTCCTTAGAAACTTAGGAATTTAAAACAAATTAAAAAATAAATTTAATTTGGGAACCAACTCCTTGGTAAACATAAAAACCCCTTGGTCACACGATTAAGTTGGATTTGAGATCCTATGCTCTTGCATCATACTCCCTTTTGTGAAAATAATTCATGGTCTCCTGACCATGTGCCTTCATAAACTATTTGAAATCCTTTTCGATCCCAAAATTTACGTTTTAATTGTTTTGCTGCCTTAGTGCAATGTATTCTTTCCTTTCCCTCTTGCTACATTATCTGCTGGACATTTCTATTTCCAGGCTTCCAAACCTTGTGTTATAGTTGTCCAATTTCCTTGCTAATAACATATTGTACAGTCAATTACCTTCTACTATTGACTGTCCTCTTCACATCATTGCGCTACTCATTATGCACTTTCACCATTAACATGATCATTTCTTCAATTTCTCGGTCCATCTATTCCTCTAATTGGTATATGTTTTCTTGTTGAACTTTTCTCCCATTGATACTCTTCTTCAATTGTTGTTGATTTTCACAAATTATTGTCATTTCCATCTCCCTTTGTTTCTTCTCAACAAAACTATGTGCCCACTATTTAATATTCATAAGATGTAATTTTAAGTTGTCTACCTGCTCCAACAACTTCATGTGTTTCATTTTGTTAAAATGACAAATTTTATTCAAACAATTTAATACCTTTGTATAAGGTTTCCTCCATTGTTCAATTCCATTCATCCTTTGTTTCAAGCTTCATACTTGATTCCCTGTAATCCCACATAACTTCTTCCAAAGTTCCTTGTACTTCTCCAACTGAATTATCTTCCAACCAACTCATTGTTCCCTGCACATCTTTACATTATTTTTCACCTGCAAAGACAAACCATTTATTATTTTTAAAACTTGAGACTCGTCAAATTCTTCATACTCTTATTCCCCAAGGAATAAAACTTGTTCCAGCTTGCAAATGCAAACATCCTCTGCTACCTCGAGCCTTTTTACCCTCTGCTGAATGCCCAATCTGTGCTTCAAATTTACTTGCAATTTATTCCATTTTAACTTCTTCCATAGCACTCACCCAATTTTTTGGTTTGCAACATTCAATTGTATTAGCTCATTCACCCATACCTCTATCTCGGTGAACTCCTTCTCAAACTCTTCCTCACTCATCTTCCTAATGCAAATTTCCTTGGCATTCTTTATACTGTGACCCTCTCTCGAAGCCATATTTCCTTATTTCAATGGAATCTCCATGTCTAATCACAATATGCAATTAAGACAACCCCTCACCAAGTTATCTCCCCTAAACTTGGTCAATGGTTCACTTTACTTGAACCAGATTTTTGAGCGTTCCTTTCTCTCTTGGATCTTACATATACTCACATTTACCTCTTGATAACTTCAATGTTCTCTTCAATCCAAACTCATTTGTAGTCTGGAAATATTCCTTTGTCACATTCCATATTATTTGTTGCTACAAACCCTTTCTTGGCTACTAACACATTTGAGAAGATTCTCCTGCTCTGATACCACTTGATGCAACCAAATTCAAGCCTGGTACCAATTTCACTTTATTAACACTACTAGTTTTAGTGTGCATTCACTATTTAATTCAATTCACACATGAATCCTTTACAATCAAATAAAACATCACATTGAAAGTGCTTCATTCTCTCTCCACTCATTAACTCTCCTCTTGCCATATGTTTCCTTACCTATGTTTCTTTATAAGGTGTATACCATTTGGCACACAAAATCTCATGAACTTGATTATTAAGCACACTAACATTTATATAATCATATATTCCCATTTAAATAACACAAGATTAATCACCAAGGAATGTAAATTTTTGAATTTCTTGTTGCTTATCATGTTCATCATTTTTAACAGCGCAAGGTTTTCATTCACTTGTGGACTTGAAACCATTTAAAAACTGATTTTTAAAATTTCATCTCACCTTTTCAAATAATTTACCTACACTTCAACGTGACTCAACCACCTTTGATGAGATTAAAATAATTGGTTAGAATGAATTTTACTTTCAACAATTCCCTTTGTAATTTTTGTTGGGAATCACGATTTCCGTTAGACCAAAACTTGCAGGTGTTAGCCAATGATCGAATCACCAGAGATAAGGATCCAAGAGAGGTGGTTATTCCATTTCATGAAACACATAGGGAGTGTTGGTTTATCCAATGTCCAAAAATCTCCCCCCCAATGCGAGCCAGGTGTGCATCGAACTCATGACCTACGCTCTGATAACACTTATTGGGAATCATGATTACCGTTAGACCAAAACCTGCAGGTGTTAGCCAACAATCACATCGCTAGAGATAAGGATCCACGAGAGGTGGTTAGTCCATTTCACGAAACACACGGGGAGCGTTGGTTTATCCAATGTCCAGCATTTTCCATGATAAATCGTGATCGTTTCTTGTTTAATCTGGTGGTGCAAAATCGATCTGGTGATGTTTTTTCTCGAATCGACTTGGCTATAGAAGCAACTAGGAGATTCAATCTTACGCACCAGGGTTTCATTTGAGTCAAAAAAACCAAGTTAATTTTAATTCCAACAATGAAATAGAAATTTCCACTCTAAATCAATCCATTCCAAAATATGGATCTACATTACCTCATTTCATACTACACATTATCCACGTTATCTCAGATATCAATTGATCAGATCAATTGGTTTGACTTCCCAACAATATTCAACAAAAAAATTTAATTTATATATATACAAAGATTATTATCACATTTTTTCCAAACAAGATTCAGAACAAATATTATATCAAAATATACAAAGAATCTTTCTCGCTTCATGGCTTGATTTACATTTTAATTGGCCATCCCATCTCACCAAACCCACTCCCTCTAATTCCTATAGGCTCATAATTAAATAAAAGCATACAATTTGGTTGAGATCCTAAGATATCTCTTTGAGATCTAGAAATATCTCATTAGATCTATTTGTCCCTAATATTTCTCTAACTCTCTATATTTCTCAATAATTATTTAACTAATACACAATTCTAGAATTCCTTAGAAACTTTGGAATTTAAAACAAATAAAAAAATAATTTTAATTTTGGACCAACTCCTTGGTAAAAATAGACCCATTGGTCACATGATTAAGTTGGATTTGAGAGCCCATGTTCCTGCATCATACTTGAGCCAATTCACTAGATGAATTAGTAGACTTTACCGCAATGAAGTGAGCTACGTTGCTCAACTTGTCAACCAAAACCATGATGGAGTCATGCTGCCTTGATGTCCTTGGAAACTTGTAATGAAATCCATGGTAATGACCTCCCATTTCCACTATGGAATCATAATAGGGTGAAACAAACCAACTGGATGATTTCATTCAAATTTCACCTGTTGAAAGTCCAAGCACTTAACAAAAAACTCAACCACCTCTTTCTTCAAGTTAGGAAAATAGTAGAACTTATTAATAGGTGTCAAATTCTTCAGGTATCCTCAGTGGCTTGAATATGGCTTGTAATGAAACTCTCTCAAAATAAGCTTCTTCAATTCATTGCTATCGGTCACATATATCCTTCTCCTAAATCTAACCAAGCCATCTGTTGTGAGGTGATACTCCTCATCCTTATCACTTTCACCTTTCTGCTACAATCTCTGCTTCAACTTCTGGTACCTATCATCATGCTTCCCTACATGTAAGATCCACTTTCTTAATTGTCTCCCATAAGAGATCACAATTGAAATATGATTCACCTGTACTCTCCTACTGAGAGCATCCACAACTCGGTTCTCCTTTCCTTTGATATACTTGATTTCAAAGTCAAAATCACTAAGATTAGCCAACCATTTAGGTTTCCTTGCATTTAAATTGGGTTGGTGAAACAAGTGCCTATGTCCACTATGATCACTCATCAAAATGAATTTCCTGTGAAGGAGATAATGTTGCCGCATCTTTAATGCATGAATGATAACTTCCAACACAAGATCACGAGTCACATAATTATACTCATGCTCATATAGCTTCCATCATTCATAACAAACCACCTGCCTTTCCTGCATCAGGACTTCACCAAGCCCCTAATTACAAGCCTCTATACAAACCACAAAGTCTTTACCAAGATCCACAATCATAAAAATTGTTGCATTGGTAAGAAATTTCTTCAAATCATCAAATTTGGCTGCACACTCATTAGTCTATTCAAAATTCTTTCCTTTCCTCTATAGGATAGCTAATCTTGGAGAAATCCCTGATAAACCTCTTGTAATAACCTGCTAGTCCCATAAATGGTTTGACCTCATTCACATCTTTAGGGCTGGCCACTCCAAGTTACCCTTAACATTTTTCAGATCCACTGTTATCCCCTCCTTGGAAACAAGATGTACCAAGTAATGAATCTGAGTCTGAAAGAAGTTACGCTTGCTGAGCTTGGCATACAACTTATGTTCTCAAAAATATCAACAATGTTGCCAATTTCTCTCCATGCTCTTCCTCATTATTCAAATATACCAATATATCATCAACAAATATTATCACAAAATTATCCAGGTAAGGGCGCATCACACTATTCATCATACATATGAAGGTGGATGGAGCATTGGTAAGACCAAAAGGAACCACCACAAATTCATAGTTCCCATACCTTGTACGAAATGAAATCTTATAGATGTCTTCTTATTTTTTGCGCACCTGATGATATCCTGATATTAGATAAATATTTGAAAATACTACAACTCCATTTAGTTGATTAAACAAATCATCAATCTGAGGAAATTTATACCTTTTCTTGATGGTCACCTTGTTCAAATGCATGTAATCACTGCACAATCTGAGAATACTGTCCTTATTATTTAAAAACAACACTCGTGCACCCCAAGGAGATACACTTGGCCTTATGTATCCCTTATAAATCATCTCTTTAATATGCATATTCAATTCCACCAAATCAAGAGTGCTCATCCTGTAAGGTTCCTTAGATGACGGTGTTTCTCCTGGCATCAACTCAATAGAGAAATGCACCTCCCGATGAGGAGGAAACTGTGGAATATTTGCAAGAAACACATGGATGTAACCATTCTCACTGATGTAGGCTTCTTCTTTCCTTACAAGATTCTCTTTTCTCCAACATCATCTAGACACTCAATGGCCTTCTCATATAAATCTACCTTGAAACTGTGAATAAACAACCAATCCATTCCAAAAATCATGCTATATGCACCCAAAGGAAGAAAATTCAGGTTTGTTGATGTAGGCATGCCATTAAAGACTCAAATGCACAAGACTTCACCCAATGGTGAACTTTTGTAACAACCTTGGTGAAAATTCCATGTAATAAAAGGTAATAAAGGAAAAATAATAACCAATTTCATTTGACACATATTCCAAGATAAATTTTGGGAAAATATCCTAGTGTTGGTGTTCATATGGTTTATTATGGCTATGGAAATTGGCAATGGCAATGAATAAGGCATTGGAAAGGAAAAGTGACACTTATTGGAATTTAATTATGAAAATAATGGAAAATAGGAGAAAAGAGATGTGAAAGGTCACAAGTTTCATGTGAGGAGGAAAATGAAGAAAATAGAGGCCTCATTAATAAACATGATTCTAAGGATCAGTTGGTAACCTTTTTGTCCGTTCAATTTTTAGAGCTCTCATTCTATTCTCTCTCTCTCTCTCCCTCTCTCATACTCTCCGACATTTAGATTTTCTTGGAGCACTCTTGGAGAGTGTGGCATACTTGGAGTTTTGGATCAAGAAAGCAAAGGAAAAGCAAGAAAGCGCAAGAGGACATCATGATCAACAAATACAATGAGTTCTTCTTGTAGGTACTGAGTTGCATGCATTTTTTCCTCACTAGTTTTGGCATGCATGGCATATGCATGTGGTTTCTGGGTCATGATATGTCATTGGCATGGAAGATTTCCTGGATTGAAAGTGGATTTTCCTAGCCTTGCCATTTCCTAGATAACCATGGTGCTGTGGGTTCATTTCATTGTTTGTTTTCTGGTTGGTTTTCATGTGCCTTTGATTGTGGGTTGAGTTATTAGTTCCTGGAAGCCTTGGTAAACACTTTGAAATCCACATGACAGCTTGGGTTGAGTTACTATACTTGTAAGCCTTGGTTGGATAAATGCTTTGGAATCCCTTGGTGGGTCGAGTTATTAGTCCTAGAAGCCCTGGTTGGACAAACACTCTGGAAGCCTGACAACAACTGTGGGTTGTGATACTAGTCCTAGAATCCCTAGTTGGACAAACACTCGGGAAGCCCAACAACAACTATGGGTTGTGTTACTAGTCCTAGAAGCCCTAGTTGGACAAACACTCTGGAAGCCCGACAACAATTGTGGATTGAGTTACTAGTCCTATAATCCCTGGTTGGAACAAACGTTCTATATCCCTGGACAAATTGGGCAGAGACCAAATATGGTGATGGTTAGTGATGTTCAACCGTGAGGTGGAATCACTGGTTGAGGGTTGAGGCGGTTTGGCCCCTAGAACCCTTGGTTTCATTTTTATTGATGATTTTTATGAGATCCCACATCCGTGCTTGACTTATGGCATGAGGTATATGAAAAGATATTTGGCTCAACCATGTCTATGGTCGGGTGGAATGTGGAAGTCACAGAATTGGTTTCATTTTGATTATCGAAATAAGAGCTCTTTTCCTCTTGTATTTATGGGTAAATATGCTTGTTATTATGTGGCTTATATGGTTGTTATGTGCTTTCCATTTCTGTTTTTTATATGCTAGTTATGAATTTGTTTTATGATGGTGATGATGTATGGCTCTTATCACATTTTGAGTTGTAAATGAATGAACAATGTATCTATGACCAAATAGATGATAGTGTAGTTAATGTGATGAGACAATAATTATTCTTAGAAATTCTCATATAAGAGACCCCTATTCTCAGATATGTTGTTTAAACCTGTAGATTACATATTTGTGACATATTTGATGAAATTTATGTCATGGATAGTAGGGGTCTAGTTAAGCCCTTGTTCAAGTGTTTGTATTTACATCGTTATTGCATTGTATATTTCAATTTTGAAAGTATCATGGAATTATGGGAAGTGACCTAGGCTTAAGACCTGAAAAGTGGCACATAATTCAAGGTCGTAGGCTCATAACTATTGGGAAAAGTCCCCAGTCACATGCTTACCCATGCTATGTGTGCAACTAGAGGTTTTCAGTTGCACTCTTGCCCATGTCAAGAGAGCGACTGGGGGATTGATGCATGAAAAGGTCAGGTTGAATGAGGGGCTAGCCTCCTAGATGGAAGGGATGGATCCTGGGTGTACTATAGCATGTGCAAAAGGTCTATGTTGTGGTGTGTTGTTGGTTCCACTTCCTTAAGGTGACCTAGGAGGTTGAATTAGATCATACTAATTCTTTGTCACATGTTTACCCCAATTGGTTAGTTATTTGGGTAGATGTGGGAGGATGGTGATATAGAGTGGTTCACCCCTCGAACTGGATGGGCGGTGTGTTGGTCAGGCATTCGTATCAGTTGCATATGTGTTCCTTATGCTTGTGGTCTATGTGCTTGTTGCATTTGCATGGTGTTAGTCATGGTTGCAAGGATGTCGAAATGTGAAGGTTGACATGGTTGTTATGGAATATGTTGTCGTGAGTGTCTGAATGGTTATGTGTTGTTTATTCATGTAAAGAGATTACATGTTTTCATTTTACATTGGTATGGTTGTTGTTGTCATTCATGAGGTCATGGTATGTGTAGTTGATATGGTCATGCATTGATGATTGGACTCTAGATATAATGAAGTTTATATGTTGATATACCTATGTGTTATATGTCTATATGTTTTTATCATTATGTCTATACATGTATTACACTAATTGGTCGATCTTGCAGATGAGATGTCCTCCCTAAATTATGCTAAGGTACGTTGGTTTATTGTGATTTGGTTTAACTAACATGAGATTCCTTACAGGAAGAAATAGAAGATGAATAGAAAGATGGTAGACTACATATATTCTCCCTATGAACAAGATGAGCAACATGGTTTTGGGAACTATTCTGATTTAGAAGACACATTGAGAAGTTTGAAGGAAGAAATAAGGAGTTGTAAAGCAGAGAATGACAGAATCATACAGGCACAGGAAAAACATGAAGAAGTTAATGTAGTAATACTTTAGAGTTTGTTAGAGTTGTAGCAACAAGGGCCACTTCAAAATAGCTATGGACAGGAGGATGGGACTAATGGGGCATATGGAAGTAGGTCTCATGATGGTCATAGGTCAGATAGAGATGACATGATCATAAATGGCAGCTTTTTGTACACTCAGGATAAGAGAGTAGGAAGACACATGTACTATTCTAGTTTTGGTTCTGAAAGGAATTATGATTGTCATCATTATCATCCTTACATGAGGAGTGACAGGGGATATTTTCTGGATTATTTTAAGAAATCAAAACCACATACAATTGATGGATAAATGAAGAAATCACGGGACGCAGAAGCATGGTTTCTTAGTATGAGGAAGTTCTTCAGGTTGCATGATTACTTAGAAAACATGAAAGCGAGAATAGCTACATTCAGCCTCAAAGTTAAAACAAATATTTGGTGGGAAGATGTGAATAATATTAGGAATATTTATGAGGAGGAACTGACTTGGAGAAAATTTGAGAGACTATTATGTAAGAAGTATCTATTGAAGAGATATTATGATGATAAGGCAAAGAAATTTTATGAGCTAAAGATGGGATCTATGACCGATAAGGAGTACACTAGAAATTTCTTAGAGATATTGAGGTATGTTCCTTACCTCAAGGAGGACAAGGCCAAGATTCAATGATTCATCGGTGGGTTGCTGATAGTATTTAAGGATAGGATTGAGTTTGATGAATTCCACGTTCGGAGGAGCTATCCGGAAATGCCCAGCTATTTTACAAAAACCAAAAGTGATTCGAGACAAAGTCACTCCAGGCAATATGTGAATAAAGGAAAATATTGTCAAAAACATTTTGGGCGGGAGGAAAATCATTTTAAACCAAGAAATTTTTCTTTACTATAAATTGGTGGTGCTATTTCATCAGAAACTTCTGTTTTGGGGATTTAACACCCTAGAGGTTGGTTGGGATTCAACCTCCACAGAGCAGGGGCGTACTATTTAACAGAGACTCACACGATCATGCACAGTCATGAAAACGAAATAGAGCAGAACCAGAGGTTTACCCGTTGGTCTCAATGCTAGCAGATCCATGGGAGTTTGGAAAACTTCAACCATTCTTCCCTTTTCACCCCCAACAGAAGAAACCAAACATAAGTACAAGTCATATATTTTTAAGCCTTACATGTTAGTGAGATTCATATAAAACATTAAATAAATCATAATGAATGCTTGTATAACAAATATTCTCATACATAAAAGCATACACTAACACGTTTATTTCGAGAACAACATGATACTTCTGTATTATAAAAATAAAGATGTAGCAGCAGTGGAGATCACTCCATCCTTCCACAAGTTTTGCATCGTCGTCCTGATCCTGCCCTGCCTTACTTTACCTTCCAAATGAGTACAGCAAGATAACATGTGTGGATAATTCTGGAAAGAAATAAGCAGCCTCAATAACTGGAAAAGAGGCATGTGGAAAACTGGATTTGGAGAACCAATGGTAGGACACCTACCTTCTCCTTAGGCCATACATATGAGGCCTTTTTATAGTCCCTCCAAGTAGTTTCAGCAGTTGGAAACAGTTGGCCACGGGCTGGGGTGGTTGAACTACCTGAGTAACCATCAACCCAGCGCGAAATTAGGGATTTTTATATATTTTTTTAATCATTAAAATGGCATACGCGGAAAAGTCTAACTGTACTCGCGTATACATGCGGAAAAACACCTGTGTATATACGCGACTTTTATGTAGAAAACTAGCGTATATCTAATAAAATTATTTTCCAGTTAATTATTCATTTGTTTATCCGTATATCAGTGTTTCATAATTTAATAAGCAGTAAAAATATGTAGTAAGAAAAAAATAAAGAATCACACATAATCAAAACACATGAAAACACCATTGTTTCCATGGAAACCCAATGTGGGAGAAAACCACCATTGTTTCCATCTTTGTCTTCTTCTTTAATTAAATAAAAATATTCTTTACAATATTGTGCTGCTTCAAACTCATACCAGCACACAGGTACCACCTGCAGAATTTTTCAACCTTCTTTCGTTCTTCAACACCCACTGATCACCAGTTGCTACTGGAAGGAAGCTTCAACTTCTTCACTAAGGGCTCCAACCCTCAACACTTTTGTGGACCACATTTCATAAACTTTCACATTGGATCCACCTGATACAAATCAACACAACTTGTAGGCCACTTCTTGTCAAATTTTCAGACTAGACCCACTACCATCATTAAATCCCAATACCAATTATCAAAACTGAAAAAATGATCACTATAATATATCACTCAATCATTGAATCGAATAATCACTGAATTAACCAATCATTGAACCAATTGAGACCCAATTCAATCATATGAAAAAATATATACACTACTATTCTTAATTAGATCCGTGTGTATACGTGCTTTCCATGAAGTAAACCCGCGTACGGATCTCAACATACCAAACCCTGATATTGAACCACTATCATTCTGAAATAAACATTGAATTGTACACAGACATACTGAATCATTATGACTGAACCATCACAGATTTCTGAACCAGACACAATTAGCATTATCACCTTTCATCATATTAGTTCACAATCAATTCAACTTAAATTGTAACTATTTAAACCCAAATCTTCAATTAAGACTTCATTGATAGACATCAACAAACACAACAAACAAATTAAACTGATCAGAAGTCATATTCTGGGAAAAACCTAGAATATATACACGCTTTCCATGAATCACTTTCGTGTGTATATTCACTTTTCAGTAATGAAACCCACACATAGATTTTCTCAAACTGTAGAATCAATACACTATTATTCAGAAGGTTATCCGTGTGTATACACGCCTTTCTTCAAACTGTACAACCTAAAGATGATTTATACTTTTACATAAAGATCAAATATATCATAATATATTCAAATGCTGTAAAACATCATTATCCTATATCAAATCAACCCAAAGCATAATATTCAATACATATCCATTTTAAGTCTATTGAACCCGATCCATCATTGTATTCTCTAGTGCACACTTATTTCAGATCAATAACCTAAGGCATACTTCAGAGTGAAGTATTCATCAATCACACATTACTTGCACACATTATCACTTTGATCTTCATATCCTTATATATCTTAGGCCTTAACCAATACAACAGGTCAAAACTACACTAATACTGATGGTTTTCCTTGAAGGGATCAAATATTCGTTACTCTGCTCAATATTATGGGCTAATACCATGGTAAAGACCCTTGATATTTAAAAACATAGTGAAAAAACTGTATGCGCTTCTTCTTCTTCATACCCGTGCATGTATGCGGCTTTGATTTACATAACCCACACATATTTCTTCAATTGATCACTTCCATCATTCATTGTTCTCTGAAATTCATGCATTTGACCAAACTATTGTTGACATCTTTATTAAGGAGGTTGTCATCAAGGAAAACACATTTTTCATAATGCTAAAAATCTCCTCCTTTGGACTTGATGGCAACCAAGCTGCTCAAACACCAAGATACTCTCCCCCTTTGACATCAAGGGAAAAGGACTGACCACTACCGAATGAAGGTGACTCCCAATGCTCCCCCTGAGCATATGTTGAATCTTCCAAGAGATGTTCAATGAAATACAAGACTCTATGACATTACCTTTCAAGAACTCAAACTTACATCAATCACCTGCACAATGGGGTTACATAGTTGACTCCATCATAACATCAAATACCCAAAAATGGAATTACATACTTAATTGACTTGATCCTTGATAGTTCAAACATGACTAAATATTACAATGATTACATCACAGGTATCTTCATGACCTTTACATCAAGTGACAAATATTAAAATTATAACCAAGACCAAAGACCTCAATAGTGAGGTATCAAGACCAAGATCAATAACCATCATATATTGGATAGGGCCAACATTATAATCTTCTGAAAGCCATCGTGAACATCATAATATCATCAACCTGTGACCAAACATTCGATCAACTACATAAGTATCTTCAACAACATCGACACTAATGATAAGCATCAATTGGTATCGAGGACTTCTCAAGAAAGAAAAATTCCAACAATGCATTAGTAGGGGCATAGTTAATGCTCCCCCTGAAGCTGTGCCAATTGTTCACTTATCAGATACGATCACATTAAATCATGCATCATCAAGGTAACTTCATCAATCTATTATCCATCAAATCATAAACAAATCATACAAGCCAAAACACTTCTTAAATATCATCAACAGACTGTAATCATCATGATCATCATAACAATAAAGCTAAGAAATAACTGTCTGAAACATATCAGAGCGCCCCCTTTTTGATATTGTCCCACAAATTCTTCATCAGAACAAAATATACACGAATGTGCAGATCATAACGCGTATATACACGACTGTATTTCATGGGATCCATGTACAAAAAGTGAGATGTTGAATTTTCTTAATCATAGCTCCCCTGAACTTTTAAAGAACAAGTCATATTAAATAATGAGAGTGATGAAACAACGAATACTCCTAATTTTTGTCTGAGATATTCAAATGCATCACGTGGAAGAGGCTTTGTAAAAATATCAGCAACTTGTTCTTTTGAGGGAACATACTCCAGTTTAACCTTTTGTTCAAGCACATGTTCTATTAGAAAATGATACTTAATTGGAATGTGCTTGGTTTTAGAGTGCATAATAGAATTTTTTGAAATACTAATGGCACTTGTATTATCACATAGAATGGAAATGGGTAGAGAATTGATTTGAATATCCTAAAAATTTTGCACCATCCAGAGAAGTTGTGTGCATCAAGAAGCAACACCAAAATATTCTTCTTCTGCAATAGATAAGATAATGGAACTTTGTTTCTTGATGAACCATGATACCAAGCATGACCCCATGTAGAATTCTCCTCCACTGGTGCTTTTACTGTCATCAACATTTCCTGCCCAATCTTCATCTATGTAGGCATGAAGAGTAAGATATCCCTTGTTGGGATACCATAAACCAAAGTATTGGGTGCCTTGTATATATTTGAATATTCTTTTGACTGTCTGAAGATGAGTTTCTTTTGGATTGGCTTGGAATCGTCCAACAATCCCAATAACATGCATGATATCTGGTCTTGTGCCAAATAGATAAAGTAAGCTTTTGATCATGGATCTATATTCTGATTGATTGACTGTGGGAGAGTTATCATGTAAATTGAGATTACATCCTATCATCATTGGTGTGCATACTGGCTTGCATCCTTCCATCCCATATTTCTTTAGAATCTTCTTGAGGTACTTTGTCTGTGAGATAAAAATTCCATTCTTTTCTTGTTGTACTTGTAAGCCAAGAAAATATGTTAATTCACTAAGTAAGGACATTTATAATTCTTGTTGCATGACAAAAGAAAACTTTTGAATCATTGACTCTTCATTATTGCCAAAGATGATATCATCTACATAAATGAAAACAATCAAAATTTTACCATCATCCATTTTTATGTATTGGTTTCTATTGGCAGATCCCTTAGTAAAGCCTTGTTGTTGAAGATACCGATCAAGGTGATGATAAAATGCACGAGGGGCTTGTTTTAGACTATATAATTCATTTTTTAGTTTGCAAACAAGTTTTTCGTCATCTCCTAGAATCAATCCCTCAGGTTGTTCAATATATACTTCATCTTCTATATCCTCATTTAAGAATGCGAATTTAACATCCATTTGATATACTTTGAAATGATGGAAGCTTGAAAAGGCAAGAAAAATTCTTATGGCTTCAAGTTTGGCTACATTTGAAAATTTTTCCTCAAATTCTATTCCTTTTTGTTGGCCTTTGCAAACAAGTCTTGCTTTATTTCTTATTGCTTCTCCATTTTAGTTTAATTTATTTTTGAAAACCCATTTTGTCACAATAACATTCTTACCATGAGGTCTTGGAACTAATTCCCATGTATGATTATTTTCTATTTGGTAAGGTTATTAATTCATGGATTTAACCCAGCGTTCATCTTTGCTTGCTTGATTTACATTTTGTGGTTCAATTGTGGATAATGGGGCTAGAAAACTAGGAGTTCAGACAAGGGATCTTCTTGTCGGTACTCCAACTTTATTTTCACCTAAAATTCGAGATTTTGGATGATTTTTTTGGACATACATGGATGGTGTATTTTCTTCTCTATTGATAATTCCTTCTTCTGATGGTTCATTGGTTTCTTCTTCCATGCTCCTTTGGTTTGTTGTGGAAATACATTCATCATCTGCTCCTGTTTCTATTTTGGAACCTGTGCATGCTTCATCAATTACAACATCAATACATTCAACAATATTTTGAAGTTTTTCATTGTAACATTTGTATCCTTTACTTCTAGAGGAGTAAATAAGTAGAATTAATTCATCTGCTCTAGCTTCAAACTTAACAATATTTTTATCATTGTTCTTTATGTAACATTTACTTCCAAAAAATCTAAAATGTTTGACAGTTGGAGATTTACCGTACCATACTTCATGAGGATTTTTATCACTGTTTACATGAACATTAGCTTTGTTGATAATAGTTACTGATGTATGTGTCGCTTCTCCCCAAAAGGTATGAGGTGTCCCTGACTCATCAAGCATTGCTCGTGCCATTTGTTGGATTGTTATGTTCATCCTTTCTTCGACCCCATTTTGTTGAGGAGTTTTAGCAATGGAGAACTGCCTTTTGATGCTATGATGTTCACAAAAATAAAAATAAAAAATTCATCTGATATGAATTCTCCTCCCCTCTCAGATCTAAGAAATTTGATTTTTAAGTCCAACTCATTTTCTACTAAAGCTTTGAATACTTTAAACTTGTCAAATTCTTCATCTTTATATTTTAATAAGCCAATCCAACAAATTCTAGTAAAGTCATTGTTAGAATGAATTCTTAAAGCAAGTGTACGAAAAGAGATCACTTTAGCTGCACATGAAAAACAACCCTAACAACAAACATGGTTGTATAACTTCTTAGATATGTAATAGATGGTCAAAATAAATGCGAAACAAACCCAAATCCATGAAAATAAAGCAGCTAAACAGTAAAATGAAATAAGAGTTTCTCCAAAATTTCGAATGGACAAGACAAGAATTATAAAGAAATTTTATATTATATTAACACCTCGGAAGGGAACTAAGAATGATGTTACCAGTCCCCCTCAATGGGATGGGTTCTTGGTTTTAGTCAAACGCTTCAGCTTCAGAGTTTCTCTCTCAATGGTGTAGAAAACCCAAGACGTGTAGAACTCAAAGGGAGCTCAATAAGCAAAAAGAAGATAAAAGTAATCAAAGTATGACAATGATAAGAGGATCAAAGTCCAACCATGATAAAAGGATCAAAGGTAAATAATTAATGGAAAAACCTCCTATTTATAACAAAATGTTGAGTTATCCTTGATAATGGTGCATAATAAAATATTATTAACCAAGATCTAGATCTAACTACTTGGATTATTTTATTATATTTTGTTGGAGGGAAAATGAATTTAAATTGGTTAAATCCCTTTATTTAGAAATAATAAACAAATAAATAATTTATTTATCATTTCAAGGATGGGATCAAGTAATAATTTAACAAATAATGATTTATTTTATTATTCCTAAATGATTTAGTCAAAATTAACAAGGAATATTAATTAAATAACGATTTAATTAATTATTCCTAGAGAATAATAAGATAAATAATGATTTATCTAATTATTTCTTATTAACTGGGTTAAATATGACCAGGAATATTATTAAACAGAGCTTTGATTAATTATTCCTAGAGGAAAATAAAAAAATAAGGATTTATTTTATTATTCCTCATGGGGTTTTCTGTCTGGATGAGAAATAACTTAATAAACTATGGTTTATTAAATTATTTCTTATAATGAAAGCAATTTTACTATGGTAAAATTGGTCTTACATGGTGTATTTTGATCCATCTAATTGTAAATGGTTAGATGACCAAAAATTGGTGTAACAATCATCAATGAATAAGACAAAGTATTGTTCACCACGAGGTGAATTTTTCCTCATTGGCCCACATTAATTAGTATGAATGAGTCCAAGAGGCTTACTTGTGAAACCTTCCTTGGCATTGAACTATACCCTTGTCTTCTTACCGAATTGGCATGTTTTGCATAGGGTGCTTTCTGGTAGAGAGATCTTGGGAAAATCACGTACTGCTCCTAATTTGTTTGAATTATATATTTGAGTGAAGCCCAAATTTCCCAATATTTTGTGCCATAGCCAAATTTCTTCTTCTTTGCTTGAGTAACATTTTTCTATTCCACCTTCCATAATATAAACATTACTTGGAGTTTTTTTCTCCCTTTTATTATAGTTTTACCTGTATCAAGATTCTGAACTACATAGTTCTTTGACCTGAAAACAACTTCATTCCCTTGATCACACATCTCACTAACACTTAACAAGGTATGCTTCAAACCATAAAAAAATAAGACATTTCCATAATTAACCTTTTCTTTTAACAAAACAATCCATTTTCCCTTGATAGCAGCAAGTGCGTTATTTCCAAAAGTTACATTCTTTTTTTTTCTTTATTTCATTAAAAGACATAAGATTTTATTTATCATATGTCATGTGATTTGAGCATCCAATGTAAATGTACCACATATTTTCTTGATCATATGCATATAAATATAGACCACATTTTTCAGCTTCTATGGTCTTCTTTTTCCATACCTTTGATGTTGTTGCTATTTGCTCCTTTTGAAGTGTTGATTTCATTTTGCTCCCGCATTCAGGTTCCTTATGCCCAAATTTATTGCAAAAGAAATTTTGGTTTCATCTTGAAGGGGTGATAAAGTATTATAAGCATATTTCTTTATTTCGGCCTCATTCTTTTGCTTTCTTGCTTCTCTAGTCATAATAGTTTTGTACGCAACACATTGAGCAACCTTAAAACCGAAATTGTGACAAGTGAAGCATTGACAATTAAAGTAGAAATATTTGGGAGTATATTACTTTTTGGTATTTCTTACCCTTTGATTGAAGATTCTGGTGTTGTTCACCCTTTGATTGAAGTGGTCATGATTTACCTGGGAGGTATTTGATCATTTATTCTTTTGGCGAGGGCTGGAGTTTTGTTGAATGCTTTTTACTGCATTGAGATAACTTCCTATGTTGTAGAATACTTCTTAGCCTTTGATTTTTATCCACTATATCCAAGACCTGTCTTCATAAGAGGAGAGTGTTGTATATTGATGATTTTGTCTAAGGTTTCAAAACCTTTAGCAAATCTAAAATTTAGATTTTTTGTCTTCTCAAGTTCCTTTCTTAGAATTACTATTTCACATTCTAGCACTTCATTATGCTTCTCCTTTTTTATGAGTTTTTTATTCAAAGTATCTATTTATATTTTATATTATTCTAAACACACTTTAAGCTGAGATATTCTTCAATAAAAATATCCCTTTCTTCTAAGGCATCCATGAAATTATCGTCAAACTCATTAATGCTTTTATCCTAAAATTCCCTAAGTAATTGAATATCTTGATCAGACTCCCCCTCTTCACCATTTGAAAAACCATCACTATCTTCACGTGTATAATAAATTTTCTTGTTTTCAAACTTTCTCCCATTTATTTTTGTAGTTTCTTTCCCCTTTTCATGGTTTTCTCTATAAGGACACTTAGCAGCATAATGGACAACTCTACCACAAGAAAAACATTTGAAGGGAAGCTTACCTTTGAATCTTTTGGTACCTACTTGTAGTTTCTTTACAAAGTTTTCCTCATCTTCTTCTGAAACATAACTTGATTCCTTGAGTTGTTCCTTTTCCTTTCATTTTGTAGTAGCTTTGAATGCAACTTCCCTAACATCTGAGGGACCCCCTTTTTTCATTTCAAAATATGTTAAAATATCGTGAATATGTACAATATTAAAGGAATTTTGAGGTCTAAAATGGGCCTCCTAAGGAAAATGTACAATCAAAATTCATTTTATGAGAACCAATCACATTTTAGGGGATGACATCATCCCTAATGGTTGAGGTGTCATTGCTTGAATTAAATGTACTTACTTGTCACATTCTCAATGGTGGATAAAAAATAATGGTCAACCATGGTAGTACTCTAAGTACTTTTAAAGTCATAAAGTAAAGTATTAATTATAAATGTCATTTCACACTTTTTGAATAAAATATTATTATTGTCATTTCATATTTTTTGAAACAAACAATGCATGTCCCTAAACAATCTTCATATATTTACACACTTTTCAAGAAATATTATATTTGTATATTTTCAAATATTTATTTATAAATCAAATCAATTCAATATGTAATATACAATTCATACATAAAAAAATATATTATATGATATTATTTTTATATAGTATATTAATTACATGTTATTATATAATTTAAATAATATAAATTTTAATTAATAATATATTCTACAATTAAGAATTTATGAATTTATATTTATATTTTATTTTAAGTTATTTAAGTACAAAGGACAAATGCATTAGTTGTGCAATGATAATAATTTTTTCTTGAAAATCTCATTCTTATTTATAGTCACATCAATACAATTTTTTTTATTAATTTTATTTTAGTACAACTTTTGAATTGAATTTAACCATGGTTGCATGGATTTTGATGCAGAAAGTGAATTGCAAATTCATAAATATTATTTTATTGGTTTAGCTATTATTTTATTATTTCCTTAGGAGGCCCATTTTAGACCTCAAAATTCCCCTAATGAGTAAGATTCTGCAAATCTTGCATTTCTTTAATGGCATAAAATTTCAAATCGGATTTTGGAGTTAGATATCTCAATATTTTCTCTACTAAAGATGATCATTTTTTTCTTCTCCAAAATTTCTCATAGAATTCACAATTTCATATACCCTGAGAAAGAAACTTGCAGTACTTTCATCATTATGAATTATGAGAGTTTCATATTTAATTCTAAGAGTTTAAAGTTTAACACTTTTTACCTTCGTGTCACCTTCATAGCTTTGGATGATCTTGTCCCATATAGACTTTTCTGAATTTAGTTGCATTAATTTGATAAATTTTGATTATGTCAAGCTTCCTAACAAGACATTGAAAACCTTTGCATTGGTTTCATATTTCTTCTTTACTGCCTCATATGTGGGAATGGAGGATGGATATTTATAGCCTGCTTCAACGATTCCCCATACATCTTCTCCTAGAGATTGCAGATAATCTCTTGTTCTTATCTTCCAGAAAAGTAAATTAGTTTCGTTGAACAACGGTGGGATGACATATGATGTCCCCTCTTGATTTCTCATCTTGATGAATCTTCTTTCAAGCGATCAAGATTCATTCAAAGGACCTGCTATGATAACAATTGTTGAAAAATAATGAGAGCGAGGTGAATGAGTATTTTAAACCCACATAAAATTTTTCTTTTATTTTGAATCCTGTATGCTAATTTACTGAAGAAAACTTACATATGTATGTGACTTTTATGTAGACAACTAGCTTATATCCAGTAAAATTATTTTTTGGTTAATTATTCATATGTTTATCAGTATATCAGTGTTTCATCATTTAATAAGCAGTAAACATATGTAGTAAGAACATAATAAAGCATCATACATAATCAACACACATGGACACCAAGATTTTTAGGTGGGAACCCAATGTGGGAGAAAAACATCGTTGTTGTCGTCTCTGCCTTCTTCTTTAATTAAAGAAAAATATTATTTACAATCTTGTGCTGGTGTAGACTCATACTAGCATGCAGACAACCACCTACAGAAGGCTGCAACCTTCTCTCATTCTTTAACTCCTACCGAAAGGGAGCTCCAACCCCAATTAGAGAACTTTTGAGGTGTAAAATAGGCCTCCTAAGAAAAATGTACAATCAAAATAAACTTTATAAGAACCAATAGGATTCAAGATGATGATGTCAACCATAGGGGATGATGATCCACAATTTTTGGGGTAAAAATGTAAAAAGATTAAAAAATAATAAAATAATAAAACTTCTTTTTCAACTTATATCCCTAAGGTTTTACTCAAATTTTGAGTAGGAGTACTCGTTGGATGCAAAATTTAATTCTTCATCCAAGGATTACCCATGTTGCATACCTTTAATCGACCCTGTTACACGAAAAATGAGAATTAGATGAAAAACGTGATTGCAATCACGTTTTTCATGTATTTCTCATTTTTCGTGTAGCAGGGTCCATCGAAAATATGAAACATGGGTACTCCTTGGATGAGGAATCAAATTATGCATCCAACGAGTGTTCTCACTCGAAATTTGAGTAAACCCATAGGGAGATAAGTTGAAAATGAGAGTTAAAAAAGTTGTTTTTTCTTTTTTCCATCTAAAATTTGATGATGTCATCTAATATTAGTTTATTATTTCCACTATTATTTTAGAATCTCCTCATGAGGCCCATTTTAGACCTCAAAATTCCCCTAATGTATCTTTGATCATGAGCTGCTGGAAATAAGCTTCAACTTCCTCATTGAGGGATCCAACCCTCAACACTTCTGTGGACCACATTTCTTAAATTTTCACATTAGATCCACCTAATACAAATCAACACAACTTTTAGGTCACTTTTCATCAAATTTTTAGACTAGACGCACTACCACCATTAAATCCAAATACTAATTATCAAAGCTGAAAAAATGATCACTGCAACTGATCACTGAATCACTGAATCAACCAATCACTGAACCAACTGAGACCCAATTCAATCATATGCCATAATATATACGCTACTATGCTGAAGAAGATCTACGTGTATATGCACTTTCCATGAATTAAATCCGCATATATATCTCAATATACCAAATCTTGAGACTGAACCGATGTAATTCTGAAATAAACATTGAATTGCACACATACATACTGAACCATCATAGATTTTTCAACCCGTCACAACTAGCATCATCGCCTTTCATCATATTAGTTCACAATCAATTCATATTCAATTGTAAGTGTTTAAACCCATATATTCAATTAAGACTTCATTGTCAGACAACAAAAAACACAAAAAACATATTAAACTAATCATAAATCATATTCTGGGAAAACTGTAGAATATATATGAGCTTTCCACGAATCACCTTCGCATGTATACACATTTTTCAGTAATGAAACCTGAGTACAGATCTGATCAAACTACACAATCGATATGCTGTTATTTAGAAGGTTATCTGTGTGTATACGTGCCTTTCTTCAGCCAAACTTGCATATAGATCAACAAATATTGATTTATACCTTCGTTGCACATCAAAACTTCAGACATACCCATACCACAACGTTCAAATGTCAAAACATCATTATCCTAGATCAAATCAGAGAATATTATTTAATACATAGTCATATAAGGTCTATTGAACCGGGTCCTTCATTATATTCTCGGGTGCACACTTATTTCAGATCAATAACCCAAAGCATATTTCGGAGTGAAGTATTCATCAATCACACATTACTTGCACACATTATCACTTTGATTTTCATCTCCTTATATAGCTTATGCCTTAACCAATACCACAGGTCAAAACCACACCACTACAAGGAAAAGACCCTCTAGCGGAGGTTATAAAGGAGGTTTTTAGTGTTATAAACTTAGCCAAAATTGTCAAAAAAAACATTTGTTACAACATCCGTTTATGGTTACGGAGGTTTTGGAAGAGATTTTAACAGAAATTCAACACAACTAAAAAAAAATGGGCGGCCGGAGGTTATTACAGATGTTTTTTCATCGGCACGCTACTATGCCTTTAACGCACCGGTGCGTACATGCCGACGGCGCCTTGGCGCTGTGTGAGTCCAACGCATCGAGACGTTTAGGTGTAAAACCGCACCGGACGTAGTGTTGGTCATACAACACACGGGGCCATTCTAATTGGTCTTGGGATTTGTGTGGTGCCCATAGGTCGTATCAATGCACCGATGCACCGTATCACATAAAGGCACCGAGATTTATAATTGGTATCAGTATTCGTGTGGTGCCCATAGATCGTAAAAATGCACCGGTTCGTATAGATACATAAATGCCCTAGTGCGCAGTATCACACAAACACACCGATATTGATAACTGGTATCGGTATTTGTGCGGTGCCCATAGATTCTATAACGGCACCAGTGCGTATAGACACATAAACGCACCGGTGTACAGTTACTGACACACACCAGTTTTCATGTTTTATTTCTTAGAAACATCGACCTGTGACAGTCCAATCATTGTGATTGTTTTAAATTCATTATTCATCAAAAGTCGACACATCTTATAACAATATTCATATTAATTACATTTTTATTAATGCATTTCAATGTGATGTTTGGATTAATTTGTTATATCATATCATAATTATTGTGGTTTTTTAAAATTCATTATTCATTAAAAGTCGACACATATATATCTTATAACAACATTCATATGAATTAAATTTTTATTAGTGCATTTGAGAACGACAATGGAGAACACAATAGAATAAATTAAAACATATTTTATGATTATATATATATATGAATAAGACAATATTTATCATACAAAATGGGACAGTTATTGGTATCCCTTTGTCTTTCAATTGGGACACTATGTCCATTACATTAAACAAAATGTCTAATTTCATAGACATGTATATTTCAAAAAATAAAACGCCTTGCTTTGATATCCAAACATAGTGATCATGATTTTTCGCTTGAACTGTTGTCACTGCTAGAGCTACTTCCATGACTTGGGTTATTTTCAGGAATGTTTTGTTCATGGCGTTGATTGTTTTCTTCTTCTTCACCTTCCATCTACAAACATAAAAATAAACTGAAATGAGTGTATATACATTTGTGAGAATAATGAAAATTACAATATTAAATAATATACATCAATGTAAATCGAAAAGAAAAATGGCGTACCATAGTAACAATTGACTCATAAATTATACACATTCTTTCAAAACCATGTACCATGCCATCTTTCAAAATTTCATCTGTTAGCGCAGTTCCATACTTTTTTTCCTGCAAGTTTTATACCCCATAACAAATCATATATTTAATATAAAAGATGTTTTTGTTCTATTAATTATAGACAGAGCTAAGTAAAACAAGATCAATAGATGCTTACAGATTTCACAATTAAATTCTGATATGCCAACATATACTCACAACCCAATTTCAATCAATTCGTTTGATGGTTCTTCTTTGTATGTTAGCACATGTTTGAAGACATTCGATAATGATGATTTTTGTAAAACAACTTAAAAAATACAAAAATGAAATCTAGTTAAGATTTTATAAGGAAGTAACAATTACTCACAAACTTAGAGATCAACCATTTTCTTTCTTGTCGTCTTGTTTTATGTGCTGAATGGGTTCCATTTTCTTTTCTTTTCTGCAAGAAAATTCTTGAAAATTAATATTTAATGCTAATTTTTTAATTTATTGTACCTAATGATCGAAAAATTCAATGATTACATATTACATTTGAAGCACATTGTTTTTTTTGGAAAGAATTTCTATACATTCATTCCACTAGATCCCTCAAACTTTTGCAAAAGTTTTTCCCCTTTCGTTAACTTCTAGCACCACTCTAGATGAGCTAAGGAGCAATTGATTTTTATTTGCATGTTCTATTTTTTTCTTTTCTTAGAACACCATTCCTTTTCTAAGTTGTTGGTCCCTGTACAACATTAAATAGATGTGAATTATTAGACTGTTTGACACATGTTATCTAATAATTTTAAGTATATTATTAATGATAATTAAAAAAAGAAACTCATATTGGATCGATAGTATTTTTCATTCACCTGATTAATCTTTTTGCAATTTTTCCATTAAAATTTTACGCTCTTCTGGTCCTAGAAAAGAAATAATCATATTGAGCTTCGTCATTTTGTGGCTCTGCGTGATACACAGTAAACAATACATATTAGTTAAACTTACATATAGTTCAAAAATAATATTTTTTATAAATAATTTAAAAAGAACTTGTCTTTTTTTCTTTTCTTGATGTGTTAACAATATTTTTGTTACTTGATCTTTTGTCAGACATTTCTTTATCAATCTGAAACCTGTACCATATCATTCATTAATATATTTATAAATAAATTCTCAACTTTTCAGGTAGAAAATAAATATCAAGGTACTAGTGCGCCTTTCATGATGTCTGCATCGCCGCTGGTGCGTGGGGATATTAACAACGCACCGCAAAACAGTATAATACACCATACGGTGCATTGTGTATTATAAATGCACTGCAAAAAATAGTGTAATAGACCTAACGGTGCGTGGGGTATTATAAACGCACCGAAAAAACGGTGTAATACACCGTACGATGCTTTCCTAGTTAAATGGAGCACCGATGCCCTATTTCAGATTTGGCGCACGGATTTAGAAAAAAAAATTTCAATTTTTTTACTACAGTACTTTCGCGGTGCGCTATATAATACAGAGCACCAGTGCGATATACTACGCAGGGCGCGCCGATAAAGAAAAATCCATTTTTTCAAAAATTCACGCAATGACCGAATGAATTGAGATCCGACTATGCAAGTCGTCTCGTGGGTTGGATGTCAATCTAAAATGAAAAACCCTAATTCTGAAATCACATAAACAGGGAGAAGAAAGGGCAAAAATAAAATAAAATGAAGGGTTTAGGGTAAAAATGGATAAACTGCAGAAAAAAAAAAGTAAAAAAAATAATCAAATTTATTCACGAGATGTTTTCAAATTCTATGATACAGGGTTTGAATCACTAAAGGTTTGGTTTCTGATTGTTTGAATACTTATGTTCAAACGTATTTCGCTAATCCACAGTGTCCTCCTGCTCTCTTGCTCCAAGTTGTCTCCTGCAAATATCTGGCTGAAAATTTTAGCAAAAATAGTGAAATAATGAAAATTGTTTAGTATTTAAAGAATTATTTTATGAAATTAGATTTTCGAAAATATTTTGCCGCTCATTTTTCAAATTGCCGGTTGTTTTTTTTTTTTTTTTTCACTTAAAGAAAATAGAGTTGCATTTTTTTTGTTTGTGTTTATTCGTTACCGGTGTGGAAGAGTTGTAATGCACTGGTGCGTCTTATTTATACGATGCACTGGTGTGTGTTAAGATGATAAGCGCACCGGACTGTATAAAGTTCTTTTTTTGTATGTAAGATCATAGTAAAATAATGATAATTATAAATTACATGAATTTATTTTCATTATTTTCTAAACTTTATTATGTTACAAAAAATCGTATTATTCTAGATTTGTTATTTTACAATTATTTGCAAATTTACAAATTTAAATATTTTAATAAAATCATTTCACATTAATACAATTAAAATTTTCACATTAATAGAATTAAAATTTTAGAAATATTTTACATATAATTACAATTAAAAGTACAATAATTACAATTAGAATTAAAATTACAATCACAATTTTAATTTTACATACAATTACATTTACAATTTTACATAGAATTACGTTTACAATTACAATTACAATTTTACAAATATTTTACATACAATTCAATTAAAATTACAATTACAATTTTAGAATTTTACATACAATTACATTTAAAATTTTACATAGAATTACATTTACAATTACAATTACAATTTTATTAATATTTTATATACAATTCAATTAAAATTACAATTACAAATAAAATTACAATTTTAGAATTTTACATACAATTACATTTACAATTTTACATAGAATTACAATTACAATTACAATTACAATTTTATAAATATTTTACATACAATTCAATTAAAATTACAATCATAATTTTAGAATTTTACATAAAATTACATTTACAATTACAATTTTACAATTTTTCATATATCTGATTACAAATAATTATAGAATAAATTAAATATTACAACGATTAAATTTTATTAATAAATATTTTACATACAATTAGAGGATTTAAATTCTAATCAAATTACAAATACAATAAAATTTAATTTTACACAATTAATTTTAAATTACAATTACGATCATGACATAATATTTAATAAATATCATGGTCATTTAATATTAAATTAATTAATAAACATCATCACGATCATGATAACCATCGTACAAACATCATATTCGACTAATAAACACATTCAAACATCAAATTAACATTATATATTAAGATAATTGTTGGGTCTTGAAAATGTCATTCATTTCCATTACACTTTCACTATTATGTCCATTATATCACCTCCATTTCACTACTATGTCACTACATTCATCCCACTTCATTATCATTGGGCCACATTTATGTTTTTCCAAACTCTATTAATTCTTAGCCTTTTTAAGTGAATTTGTGGTTAAAAATTAGAAAATAATGTGCATATGCTTATACCTAACAAGTGGGTTGAGATTGTTGACATGTGTAGATCAAAAGGAGACTTCTAGAAGACCATTATGTGGCACTCTAAGGACAAATTCGAATTTTGTTGGAGAAGATCATGGGATCATGAGGATATGTGTCTCATTTCCTTGTTGTATTGAAACTCTAAGAGGATATGTGTCTCATTTCTTAGTTGTGTTGAAACTCTAGAAAAACATGTGTCTTATCATTTCCTATTTTGATTGTAACTCTAGAGATGGAGGGAGAGATTCATGGACTCCCATTAATGAGATAACTCCTCATATTTTGTATAAATAGGAGAAGCTTTCTCCTATCATGGGTAGTGAAAAAATAGTGAAAAATAGGAGAAGGAGAGAAAGGAATAGAGAGTGTTTTGTAACAAAGCTTAAGATGGAATGGGATGTAGATTTGTGATTTTTTCAATAAAGAAGTTCCTTGATGGTGTTTTGATTACAATTTTAAGGAGCTGAAGAAGGATTACACCAAATTGGTAGCAGAGGGCCCCTGCTATTCAAGGAGGATTTGCATGTTTTTTAGATAAGTCATTTTCAATTCTATTTTGTCATATTTCCCTTACTTAGATTGCTTTCTGAAATCATAGCTTTTAGCATTATTTTTTATGTCATTTTCTTAGATAAAGGATCCTCATGATATTGAAGTTAGTCTCTTTCTCAAGCTCTTCCAATACATCTCTATCAAATGAATGGGATTCAATTGTGATATTTTGAGTTATTAGCATTTCATTTTCTGTTATTTAGTTAAAAAGAAGATCCTCATTTGTCAGATCTATTTAGTGTTTACATTATATTTCTTTAGGCAGAGTCAGTAAGAGGGCCAGAAGCTTCTGGTTTCATCCTTTTTATTAAAGGTGAAATAACCAGTAAAAGCCCCTACTATCAATCTCTGTATAAGAAATATTTTGTTCACACAATTTCAGATCAGATTCCTCATTACTCTGTAATTAGTCTCTTTCAAAAGCTTTTCCAATAAACCTCTAATTCACGAATGGGACTAAGTTGTAGTATTGTGAGTTATTGATTGTTTTGCTTCATTGAAGATCCTTATCACATTATGATTAATCTCTTTCACAAGCTCTTCCAATAAACCTCTAACTCATGAATGAGATTTAGTTGTAATGTTATAAGTTGTTTCAACATTTCATAGGAGATCCTTACTACATTATAGTAATTTTTTTCTCAAGCTCTTCCAATAAACTTCTATCAAATGAATGAGATTTCACTATAATGTTTTAAGTTACTGTTTGTTTCAGCATTTCCTTTTATGTTTTAGGAGATCCTCATTGCATTAAAATTAATCTTTTTCACAAGCTCTTCCAACAAATCTCTAACTAAATGAATCGGATTAAGTTGTAGTGTTTTGAGTTACTTTTCATTTCATGAATGTTCATTTAGAAGTTGTAATATCCATGGATTAGGACTCTCTGTTTTCATCATTTCTTAGTTAGGAACAGAATTTGCAAATAAAACTATGCTTTAATTCATTTGACAACATTTCCTTTTCCTTCCTTTTAATTAGACTTAATCTCATCTTTCTAGTTCAGAGTAGAACACTAAGAATCGAAACATAAAACCCCCAAAACAACAATAAAACATCAAAAAAACAAAGTAAGAAGTAGGTTTCTTAGGCACATATAGTGCGTCACACTTCATCAGTTTACTAGCCCTGATCGATAATTTATGTTAGCAATTTAGGACGCTAAATTGACTAGACAATAATCACAACACAAACATCAAATATACATCTCAATATGTCAAAGAACTCATGCTATCACATATACACATCTATCTGCAAGCTAAACATTAAATGAACATATCTAACATGACCTAACAATATGCGCCACATCATGATGATCACCAACATGAAAATTAAGTACAGCTGCAACATGAACATAAAATACATGGACTATATATATATAACTGAATAATGTTAAAAATATACAACTGTAATATAAATGTCATGGATCAGGCGCTGGTGGTAGTATAACAACATCAATATCAATACTACAAGTGGATGCCTGCTCAGTAAAGATGGTTGCAGCCTCGACAGTCGAAGGTCGAGGCTGCTCATGATCATGATCACTAGTACTGATGGATACATCCGCTGGTGGTAGTACAACATCAATATGAGCAGTAGTAGTGGAGGCCTGCTCAGTGAATAGTGCAGCCTCGGCGGTCGATGGTCCAGCCTGCTCATGATCATCATGACTAGTACTGATGGATGTAGCTGTAGGTTGCTGACTGGACGTGGCCGATGGTCCAGCCTCATCTCCATGATGACTGTCAGATGCTGCCAATGGAGCGTCATGCCCATCAAGTATGTCGCGAGGTGAACGATCATGAGATGCATGTGAGTCGCTTCTCGCGGACTCATGTCCATCATGTGCCGCGGCTCGACTACACCTATAGCTACGGAAAATCCTCCTGAGTCGCATAACTGCTGTCGTAGCTCCTACGACATGCCGCATCAAGCCGTACATGTCACACGGTATGCCTCTCCACATCCGTAACAACCTATCGTCGGCCTGTATGTCTCTGTAATGAGCGGGCCTGATGCCCACATCAACAATCAATGCACAGAGTTGGTTGGCCAACTCCATCCTATATCTGGTCTCAGGTCGACCACGCCTAGCAAAAGGCGGCACCAATGCACCATGATGAGCAGGAGCATGTCTCTCTGCTGCACCAGCCTCATCCTCATCATGATCATGCTCAACATCAGCCATATCCTGATCGTCATCATCAGGATCCACACCTGGATCATGTGGTGGACTTGGCATCTCCTCACCATCAAAAGAGCCAATGTCTGCAAAATATATACAAGTACACAACAATAATTAGACAATTCATTACACAATTTAATAAAAACAAGTTAATTAAGAACACGTTACAATATAAATAAATAAAACAATAATATTACCTCTATCATTTGGTGGCTCATCAGCTGTGAAGAGGATGTTGGGACACCCTCGCCAATCTAAGCCAGAATAAGGACATGGGACCAAAATGAAGGGATGCAGTCTGTCAACACTGGCTAGTAAGTCCAGTGAATCATGTGATATCCTGGTTGGAAACAAAGTGTCTCCCCTCTTGGGCATCATCTACCCCCACATGTGCATTCGGGCCTCAAACATCGGCCTAAGAGGCTGTCGAACAAAACTAGGTCTCATCTATGGAAACCTCTCAAAAAATAAACAAAACAACTCTGAAGCAAAAGGGAAGTTGACCCTCCCTTGTGCATGAGCATGAAATCTATCTAAGGCTGTACAAAACTGCCGCAAAAAAATGGCAGACCACCTGACAAGTCGTGGCTACTGTACTAAAGAATCAACATAAAATAAAAGCGAGCAACTAATGCGTTTCCCGTCACTAGTTTTGTGAGAAATGGTCGAAATGATAAGGGAGAGGCACTGCACGTCTTGTCTACCAAAAGCACCTATACGTAACTGACCTCCAGGTACCTGAAACTCTGAAGTAGACAGTACATGTGCTCCAATGTATCTCTGGGAGTAAACTAACTGACTCCCTACTGCACAACCAACTGACACGTCTGGGAATGAGGGAAAATCCACCCCTCTCCTCGATATTCCTGTAATAAAATAAATATTCTCCTCAGTGGGCATGTACCACTGGTCAGGACCAACCTGGAAAGCTAATCGGTGGGCATTCCACCTGCGGATAAGATATCTCAAAAACACACTGTCCACCTTTAGGGAAGTAGCCTCCTCATAGAACTTGAGGAGGCCTACCTGCCTAAGGATCTTCTGGGTATCTGTAGCAATAAGGCGAGGGTATGCATCTCTCTCCCTCTCTCGGGCCTCCCATTGGCGAATCATGTCATACAGTTCAGCCTGTTGTTGATGTTGTTCCTCCTCTTCTCTCTGAATCATTGCCATATTAAATAATTTTTTTTATTAAAACATACATGTATTTAGGAATATACATATATATTTTTTTTTGAAAAAAAAAAATAGATAAGTCGGTGTGCCATAAAAACAGTCACGCACCGGTCCTGGTGCCCATAATGAAATAGAACACACCGGCCTCGGTGCAACTGTCTATTTTTCAAGCACCGTTAACTTTATCAAAGTTTAGAAAAGAGATGCGCTGACTGAAATACACACCTCGACGCATATAGTTGTGTCAGCACACCGACTTCATGAAAATTACATAGCTGACGGTGCGGTCTTTTACCCGGCTACACCGTTGATCGTCTCGGAATCCAGAATGCGGTGCGCTGACATACACCGAGGTGGATAATTCCGTCAACGCACCGCACTGTGATTTACGTGGTCAACGGTGCGCCTGGATAAATGAGCGCACTACCTTTTATTTTATTTTATTTTATTTTAAAATTATTCGGGGCGCCTTTCGGTACCACCCCAGAAACAATGTGGATATCATTAGCACCGGTGGCGGTGCGACCTATAAATTTTACAGGCATCACCGCTATCTGGTGCGAGCCGAACAGATCCGGCGCATCGCGCGACAATTTTTTTTTTTTTTTAATGGTTATTTTTAAGGTTATTTCAATTTCTAATCCGCTGAAAGGCTTAATTATGGAAAAACTAGAAAAATACCTGTACAATTCGCCGTCGAGGAGGCATATTGGCTGTAAACTTTGCAAAAGAAAAATTTCCCACTGTTTTTCAAAATGCAAGCTGGAGATTGGTGGCCAATGTAGAGCAAGAGTGCGTGCAATGGGTGCAATGAGAGCACCAATGTCAGGGCGGCTTAGACAAAGGGAAATGGCACCAGTGCTTGAGAGCTCTGAAGCATTGAGGAAAGTGAAAAATGAATTTGTTTGGCCGTAATTTTTTTTTATTATTATTTAACCCTATTCCAGTGCACGGGATTTTATAGGCGCACCGGCACGCTTACCTACAACCGCATCGGGTTGTGTCAAATTTGGCGCGTTGCTTATAATGCACTGGGGCGGTTCCCTAACACCGCACTGGGATGTTTCAGTTTCGGCGCAAAATTTTGATGAGGCATCGGGGCGGAAAATCTGTAAAAAACCGGTGCGGAATAGTCATAAAGCACTGGTTTTTTGGCCTTAATTTTTGTTTTTATGTAACACTATTCCGGTGCATGCGATTTATCGGCGCACCGGTGCTCTTGGGTAAGAACGCACCGGCGCGTTTATGTTTTGGCGCGGTTTTTTATGATGCACCGGCACGGAACAATGGTGAAGCACCGGTGTGTTACAGTAATAGGAGGCCTCGGATGTGTGTGTACATCACACAAGTTGTCTAGTGTGCCAATGTCTCGTGCGCACCGGTGCATTCTATGGGATGTCGCACACCGGTAATTGAGAGCTCAAAAACACTGGAAAACTAAAAAATCTGGGTTATTTTGCCGTAATTTTCTAATATAACCCTTTACCGGTGTGCATTTTTTATAGGTGCACCGGTGCTCTTTGATAAGAACACACCAATGCATTTCTGTTTTGGTGCGGTGTTTTATGATGCACCGACACAGAATAGTGGTGAAGCACCGATGCGTTACAGAAATATGAGGTCCTGGATGTGTGTGTACATTGCGCAAGCTGTCTGGTGTGCTAATGTCTCATGCGCACTGATGTGTTCTATGGTAGGGCACGCACCGGTAATTGAGAGCTCAAAAGCACTGGAAAACTAAAAAATCTGGGTTATTTTGCCGTATTTTTTTTTAAATATAAACCTTTACTCGTGCACATTGTTTATAGGTGCACCAGGTCTGTTTCTTACAAACGCAATGGTTGGTTTGTGTTTTGGCATGATGTATTATGATGGACCGGTGCAATTTCTTTCTACCGCACCAGGCCATCTCGGTTTTGGCGCTGTGTTTTATAATGCACCGGCGCAGAATATCTGTGAAGCATCGGTGCTATAGAATAATAAGACGCATCGGATGGGTGTGTACGGAGTGCATGGTGTCCGGTGTGCTAATGTTTTGGTCCACACCGGTGCTTTTGTGGTTAGAGTGCACCGGGGCGACTTGTAATTATAAGCGCACCGGGAGGAAACCATCCGCAAAACCCTCCGCCCGCCAACCTCCTCGAGTGACCTCCGCTAGAAACAGATGTATGGGGTATTTTTCTATGGGGTTCCTAAAAAACATCTGCTAGAGGGTCTTTTCCTTGTAGTGCACTAATTTCGATGGTATTATGTGACGGTATCAAATATCTGTTACTTCGCTCAATATTGTGGGCTAAAACCATGGTAAAGACCCTTGGTATTTATAAACTGTAGTGTAGAAAATGTACGCGCTTATGATTCTTCATACCCATGTGTGTACTCAGATTTTATTTATGTAATATGTGTATATTTCTTCTATTGTTCACTTCCATCATTCTCTTGTCTTTGAATTGCATTCCTTTGACCAAAATCTTGTTGACATCTTTATTAAGGAGGTTTCCATCAAGGACAACACATTTTTCATAATTCCAACAATTGAAAAGAAGCGAGAAAGACCTCAGTATATAGGTAATAAAGAGAATGTTGCACCACCTAAGAAGTTCAATACATCTGGAAGAGGATAGGGGCTTTGATCTATGGAGTAGAATAAGGATAAAGGTTGGAATCCTATACAGTGTTGGACTTGTGGCAAAGAAAATCACAGGAGAGAATGTCCACAACATCAGGGTGGTAGAACATAGATATACACTGCTCATGAGGCAAAGATAGTGGGAAATGTTAGACATAGTATTCCTAGGATCTATGTAGCGTTGGATAACAGGCATGCATATTATGAGGCTTCTATTATCAGGATGAATGATAAGATTTGTGATCAAGTTGTTTCTATTTTGAGTAACCTGGATCTATTTATAGTTATGTTAATCCTAACTTGGTGGATAAGTGTGGTTTGAATAAAGAAGTGCATTCATATTCTTGGTTAGTGCAGTTGGCTACAGGTACCAAGAAGATAATTCAACATTAGGTAAGATCTTGTGCATTTGACTTGAATGGTATTCCCACATAAACACACTTGAATGGTTTGCCGTTGGGATCATATAATTTGCTTTTGGGTATGGATTGGTTGTATCTTCATAGGACCAAGGTGGACTGTTATGAAAAGGATATTAAGTGCTTGGATGACAATGGGGAACAAAGAGTTTTGCGGGGTAAGAAGAAAGAAATATTAGTTAGAATAGTTACAACTATGTAGGCCAAGCATATTTGTAGGAAAAGGTGTGTGTTATTTGCAGTGCACATTTATAGTGACAAAGGTAAGGAAGTCGAGGATTTGGATGTGTTAAGAAGCGACCTAGTTATACAAAAGTTTCAGGATGTATTTCCCGTAGGGATTTCAAATTTTCCACCTCACACGAAAGTATAATTTTTTATTGAGTTGGTGCCAGGGGAAACACCATCATCTAAAGCTCCTTATAGGATGAGCACACCAGAGTTGGTAGAGTTGAAGTTGAAGTTGAAGGAAATGTTGGACAAGGGATACATTAGGCCAAGTGTATCACCATGGGGCACACTGGTATTGTTTGTGAAGAAGAAATATGTTACTCTTAGGTTATGCATTGATTACATACAATTGAATAAAGTGACCATCGAGAAAAGGTATCTGTTGCCGAGGATTTATGACTTGTTTGATTAGTTGAAGGGAACAACAATGTTCTCAAATATTTATTTGAGAGCAGGATATCATTGGTACACATTGAAGAATATGGCATTCACAAGACAAATTTCTGAACCAGGTATAGAAATTATGAGTTTGTATACTAAGAGAGAATTTAACAACAATGTTGAGATTGCTAAGAGAGCACGAGTTGTATGCTGAGCTTAGAAAAAGTAGTTTCTTTTAGATAGAGGTACATTACTTGGGACATGTTTTCTCCAAAGAAGGCATAGCAGTGGATCCAGAAAATATAAGGGCTATCATGGAGTGGGCAACTCCTAGAAGTGTAGATAAGGTAAGATCATTTATGGGGTTAACAGGTTATTACAGGAGGTTCATCAGGAAATTCTCATTGGTTTCTTATCCTATTACATCATTGCAAAGGAAAGGTAAGAAATTTTTGAATGGACAGAGGAATGTGCATCCAGTTTTGAACAGTTAAAGTAGTTGTTGACACATGCTCTAGTGTTAAATATCACATATCTGGAAAAAGAGTTTGTGGTATGCACATATGCTTTCAAGATAGGACTTGGTGGAGTTCTAATGCAGGTAAGACATGTAGTATGTTATGAGTCACAAAAATTAAATGAGCAGGAGTAGAAATAACCGACACATGATCTTGAGTTTGAAACGATCATTCATGTATTAAATATGTGGAGGCACTACCTTATAGGTAGAAGATTTTAATTGATGAGTGATCACAGTGGATAATGGTATCTATTTGACCAACTAAATATGAATGCCAGGAAAGCTAGATGGTTGGCCATGATCAGTGAGTTCGACTTTGAGATCAAGTATGTTAAAGGTAAGGAGAACATGGTTGCAGATGCTCTTAGAAAACGGATACAGGTGAATCATATAGAAACTATGAGTTCCTATGGGACAAATCTACAATATAGGATCTTGTAAGCAGGTCAGCAATATTTTAGGTAAATGGAGCTTATGCACATATTGTAGCATAATATAGGTACAAGTACATGTGCAAGAGCAAAAGATGTGGATTATCGTCTCACAGTAGATGGCTTGATCATGTTTAGAGATAGGATATATGTTCCAGACAACAATGAACTCAAGAAGGTGATATTGAGGGAGTTTTATGTGAAACCGTATTTAGGTCACCCCAACTATCAGAAGATGTTGACATCAGTGAAGAAGTTTTACTATTGTCTGAATTTGAAGAGAGACTTAGTAGAGTTTGTGGCTAAGTGCTTGGATTGTTAACATGTAGAAGAAGAGTGTAAGCATCCAGGTGGAATACTACAAAAAATTCAGATTCCATAATAGAAATGGGAGGTAACTTCCATGGAATTTATCACAGGTTTACCAAGGACATCTAGACAACATGATTCCATCATGGTGGTGGTGTAAATGTTAATGAAGGTAGCGCAATTCATTCCAGTGAAGTCTACATACTTGAAGAATGTTGTAGCATATATATTTATCAGGGATGTGGTAAAATTTCATGGTGTTCCACAGAAGATTATGTCATACAAAGATGAAAAGTTCACTTCCAAGTTTTGGAAGGAGTTGTTTGCAGGTTTGGGCACAAATTTGGCCTTCAGTACAACTTATCTTCCATAGATAGATGGACATATAGAGAGGGTCAACATGACATTGGAGGACATGTTGAGGATGTATGTGATGCATCAATAGCGAAAGTGGGAAGAGTATCTTCTGCTGGTAGAGTTCGCTTAAAACAATGGGTATAAATAATCTTTAAGGATGAGTCTGTTTTAGGCATTGTATGGATGGGGTTGCAATACTCCCATCAGTTGGAGCGATCTAGTTAACAGGGTGTTGATTGGACCAAACATGTTAGTGGAAATCACTACAAGGAAAAGACCCTCTAGCGGATTTTTTTGAGTAACCCCTTATAAAAATACCCTAGACATCCATTTGTAGTGGAGGTTACTATAGGAAGTTGGCGGGTGGAGGTTTTTACAGATGTTTTCTTCCGGTGCGTTTATTATCCTAAACCGCACCGGTGTGTTCAACTAGAGACAACACCGGTGCACACAAAAAATTGGCACACCAGGACACCATGCGCTTAGTACAAACTTGCCTGGTGCATCTTATTACAATAGCGCACCAGTGATTTACAAATATTATGCACCGGTGCATCCTAAAACCCTACGCCAACACTGAAACAACCCGGTGCGGTTTTAAGAAACCACACCAGTGCGCCCATAAAACCCACGCACCGGAACAGGGTTAAAAAAAAAAATTACGGCCAAAAATACACATTTTTCACTTTTCAATGCTCCAGAGCTCTCAAGCACCGGTGTAACTTTACCTTGTATTCAAGGCACCCTTCCATCGGTGCTCCCATTGCACACACTGCTACTGTCCATTGCCCACCATTTCCATTTTGAATTTTGCAAAACGATGGGAAAATTTAGTTTTGAAAATTATATAGCCAATATGCTTCCTCGACTGCCAAATGTACATGTATTTTCCTTGTTTTTCCATAATTAAACCTTTTAGCGGATTATTTTTGTAAAATATCTTGAAATTCACCTTCTTTTACTTTTTTTTTCTCGTGTGGTGTGCTCGAGCCGTTTGGCTTGCACCGGTTCACAGTGCTTCCTGCAAATTTATAGGTCGCACCATGACTGGTGCTAACAGTATCCACACCAGTTCTGGGGCAGTACCGAAACGATGCACCGTGATTTTTAAAAATTGAAAAAAAGTGCGGTGCGGTAGGTTACCCAGCTGCATTGTTGACCCTATCGAATAACGGGAATGTGGTGCGTTGACTAAAATATCCGCCCCGAGGTGGGTAATTTTGTTAATGCACCGCATTCCGGCAATTCAAAATGGTCAATGGTGTGTCCTGGTAAAAGATCGCACCGTTGACTATGTAGTGATGTCAGGAGGGAGGTGCACTTAAAAAACTATATGCTCGGGGGCGTATAGTTTGCTCGGGCATATAGTTTGGTTAGCACACTGCTCTCCCGACACTAGTCCATAGTCAACAGTGCGGTCTTTTCTACCACCGCACCGTTGAATTTGGAATAATGCCAGGAGGGCGGTGCACTGAAAATTTGCAGGTGCACAACCTCCGGTGCACTGTAAATTTTCTGGTGAATCGCCTCTGGTGTGCGACAAAAAAAAGACGCACCATTACCGGTGCATGCTTGTTTTTTGTGGTGCACCGAATGTTTTTAAAAAAAAAAAATTATATATGCATATTCCTAAATATATGTTTCATTTAACAAAAAAGTTCTATTTAATATGTCAATCATTCAACGACGTGAAATGAGAGAAGAGAGGGAATAACATCAACAACAGGTGGACTAGTATAACATGGTTCGCCTATGGGAGGCACGAGAGAGGGAGAGAGATGCGTACCCTTACCCTATGACAACAGCTACCCAGGGGCTCCTAAGGCAGGTAGGCCTCCTCAAGTTCTATGAGGAGGCTACATCCCTAAAGGTCCATGGTGTTTTTTTGCGACATCTTATCCACAGGTGGAAAACCCACCTACAGGCTTTCTGGGTTGGTCCTAACCAGTGGTACACGCCCACTGAGGAGGACATATATTTGATTACTGGCCTATCGAGGAGAGGGGTGGATTTTACCTCAATCCCAAAGGTTCCAGTTGGCTATGTAGTAGGGATTCAGTTGGTGTACTCCCAGAGATACATTAGTGCAAATATACTATCTCCTTCAGGTTTTCAGGTCTCCGGAGGTCAGTTACATATTGCTTCATTTGTTAGTGAGGAAGTGAGGTGCCTCTCACTTCCGATTTCGACCATTTCACACAACACCAACAACGGGAAACACATTAGTTGTCCGCTTTTATTTTATGTTGATTCTTTAGTACAGGAGCCATGACTTGTGAGCTGGTCTACCATTTTTTTGCGGTAGTTCGGTACAACTTTAGATAGATGTCGTGCTCATGTACAAGGGAGGGTCAACTTCCATTTTGATTCAGAGCTATTTTGTTTATTTTTTGAGAGTTTTCCAGAGATGAGGCCTACTTTTGTTCGACAGCCTCGTAGGCCAATGCTGCATGTACAGATGCACATGTGGGGATAGATGATTCCCAAGAGGGGAAAGACTGAGTTTTCCATGAGGATATCGCATGATGCACTCGAGTTGCTAGCCAGTGTTGATAAGAATACCTTCATTATGGTCTCCTGTCCTTATGCTGGTTTGGATTGGAGAGGGTGTGCCAACATCCTCTTCACAGATGATGAGCCACCAGATGATAGAGGTAATATTACTGTTTTATTTAAATTTATTCTAACATGTTCTTTAACTTTTTTTTATTAAAATGTTTAACAAAACTGTCTAATTATTGTTGTCTACTTATATATATTTTACAGACATTGGGTATTTTATGGTGATGAGATGCTAGCTGTAAGGATTTTGGACACCACATATCTCCACAATGGTATGATATTGTCCACTTTGGGCCTAAGCCCTCATGGATTTGCTTATGGGCTTTACCCCAAAAGGCCTCACACCAATGGAGATATTTGTCCATCCTTATATACCCATGATCCTCCCCACTTCTAGTCAATGTGGGACTTTGGTCGTATACCCAACAATCCTCCCCTTGAACAAAGGACCATCGAGCCTCCCCTCAAACGATTATCCATCCGTCCACTCTCTACCAACCAGGATTCTCTGCTGTAAGGATTCTGGATACCACATATCTCCACAATGGTATGATATTGTCCACTTCGCTAACTTCGGGGCATGGCTCCAATACCACTTGTAAGGATTATGGACACCACATATCTCCACAATGGTATGATATTGTCCACTTTGGGCCTAAGCCCTCATGGCTTTGCTTATGGGCTTTACCCCAAAAGGCCTCACACCAATGGATATATTTGTCCATCCTTATATACCCATGATCCTCCCCACTTCTAGTCAATGTGGGACTTTGGTCGTATACCCAACAATAGCGACACCAAATTATCCATGTGTGGATCTTGATGACGATCAGGATATGGAAAATGCCGAGGATCATGAGGCCGGTGCAGACAGACCTGCTCCTCATGGTGCGTCGGTACCGCCTTTTGCTAGGCGTAGGCTTGACAGTAGATTGAGGATGGAGTTGGATGACCAAATCTGTGCATTGTTTGTTGAGGCAGGAGTCAGGCCCGCCACTGTGAGAGATATATAGGCCAATTCTAGGCTAGTAAAAATGTGGAGAGGCATGTCACATGACATGTTCAACCTGATGAGGCATGTCATAGGAGCTACGAGCTTAGTTACGCGGTTGAGGAGGGACCTTCGACGTTATAGGCGTGGTCGAGACACATCACATTGATAGTCCACGAGAATCGACACATCATCTGATGATCATGATCAGGGGGGCGATCATCATTCACCTCACCCCATGCCAAATGAGCAGCCTGCAGCATCGACCAACAGTCATGATTGAGAGCAGGCTGGACCATCGGCCACGTCGAGTCAGTAGCCTGCAGCATCCAGCATTACTCATGATCATGAGCAGGTTGGATCATCGACCATGTTGATTCATCACGATGAGCAACCGACAGTTGATCCTGATCAACATGAGGCACTAGTACCAAATCAACAGGCACGTGATGACTGACATGTATCTGAGCTTGTCGAGGCTGCACCATTGACTGAGCAGGCCTCAACTAGTACTGCTATTGATGATGTACCACCAGCTGATATTTGACATTTATATTATAGTTGACATTATATATATATATATATATATATATATATATATATATATATATATATATATATATATATATATATATATATATATATATATATATATATATATATATATATATATGGTCCATGTATTTTATGTTCATGTTGCAGTTGTACTTAATTGACATGTTGGTGATCATCATGATTTGTATATTGTTAGGTCATGTTAGATATGTTCATTTAATGTGAAACTTGTATATAGATGTGTATGTGATAGTAGTTATTTGACATGAGATGTATATTTGATGTTTGTGTTGTGATGATGTTATGCAATGCTAATTGTGTTTTATGAGATGATCATGATCACGATGATGTTAGCGAATTTGAATGTGTTTTTCAGTCAAATATGATGTTTTTACGATGGTTATCATGATCGTGATGTTTATTTAATTTAATATTAAATGATCATGATATTTATTAAATATTATGTCATGATTGTAATTGAAATTTTAATTTTAATTGTATGTAAAATTGTAAAATTGTATTTGTATTTGTAATTGTAATTGTATGTAAATATTTGTAAAATTTTAATTGTAATTGTAATAGTTAATTTATTGTGAAATTATTGTAATTTTAATTTTAATTTTAATTGTAATTGTATATATGACAAATTGTAAAATTGTAATTGTAATTGTATGTAAAATATTTGTAAAATTTTAATTGTAATTGTAATATTTAATTTATTGTGAAATGATTGTAATTGTAATTTTAATTGTAATTGTATATATGTAAAATTGTAAAATTGTAATTCTATGTAAAATTCTAAAATTGTAATTGTAATGGTATATATGTAAATTTGTAAAATTGTAATTGTAAATTTTATGTAAAATTCTAAAATTGTAATTGTATGTAAAATTCTAAAATTGTAATTGTAAATGTATGTGAAATTGTAAAATTGTAATTGTAATTGTAATTGTAAATGTATGTAAAATTCTAAAATTGTAATTGTAATTGTAAATGTATGTGAAATTCTAAAATTGTAAAATATTTGTAAAATTTTAATTGTATTAATGTGAAATGATTTTATTAAAATTTGTAAATTTGTAAAATTTTAAATAATTGTAAAATAATATGAATTTTTGTAACATAACAAAGTTTAGAAAATAATGCAAATAAATTCATGTACTTTAGAATTATCATTATTTTATTATGATCTTACATACAAAAAAAAAACTTTAGACAGTACGCCATTGTTTTTGAGATCAACATAATTGCAAATTATCAAGTGAAATATTGATTTTAACATTAACACAATGTAAATTACCAATTAATTCAAAATACATATTATAATGTTTCGAAAAAAGAGTCAGTTTATTAGTTATAAGGTAGTTAAGTCCTCTTCTTTATAAAAACCCATCTTAAAAAGTATAAATATTGATAAAATAACACATGTACCATATCACTCTCGATTCTCATGATCACCCTCATTATCTTCCAGCTCGCATGTCATGATAACACTATTGTTCTCAAAAGTATGTTTTGATCTAGGGTCATGTCTCAATACAAACCACCAATCCCTATCCAACACACTTGGGTTAAAAAATACATGGTTGTAGTGTTTGGGGAAAACATAGGGCTCCTTAGCTTCATTCCACATCTTTCTAGAGTTGATACATATTAGCCTACTTTCGCATCTTCCTTTACATTATTCCGATCAAAGGTATCCTACCACTTGCACCTAAAAATAACACATTGGAAAGAAGAGAAATCCACTTCAATGATCTCTTGTATCTTTCCGACGTAACCTAACATCCCTCGTACTAGGTTTTGATCACAGTGGCTAGATCGACTAGATTGACCGAACTCGACTTCCACTCCGCAGTCTTGTGTGATGTGTCCATCATCGAAATTTTTTGTGTGAAAATGGTGTCTATATGCCCACATAGATGGGAACAAATGCACCTATAAAATAGTTAAAAAATCATAGTGTCATGTGTCTTATAATAACCCAACAGTTAAAATATGAAATATAGATGTAATTACATTTGAAAGGTGCATTATTAAGTTTCAAATGTACATATAAATAGTAAATAGATTATTACCGAGTTGTTGCACCCAATCCCTACGTTTAGTGCATCCTCTTCAGCACGTGGGTAATGACTAATTGCACCGTATTTCTCTCTGACTTGGTCAGCAACCCAACTGTTGGAGCATATTTTTGGCATATTTTCTTATAAATGATCGGGATAAGGCACACTTCTACCATTCAACTATCTAAATTCTTTCTTGTCACTATCCCATTTCATCCTCTTTTGTTCGTACAATGCGACCCACGGTTGTGTCACTTTAGAATTGTAAAGAACGAATTTATTGATTGCTTCAATTTCTTCATTCGCTAATGAAATCAAACTGACATTATATAGTACATAGAGATCAAAATATACATTATATCGAAGTTCAACATGAATATTTACTTTGTGTAAATTTGAAAAATTATAAGTCGCTTACTCTTTATCAGGCGCCTTTTTCCATTCGTTTGGAGCAACTCCCCTTCACTTTTGTCTTCATCCCTTTCATCGTCCCAAATCACTGCACTTAGTCTGTTGTCAATTTGCTTGATGTACTCACTGACATAATAGAAAGACTAATATGATATGTACTCCTCTGCCATAGACCCCTCGGGTTTTGCCCTTTGTCAAACAAAACCTTTCAATTTCTTCATGTACCTCTCTAAGAAGAACATCCAACGATAAGAAACCACCCTCATCTACTAGGTGGATTAGAAGATGAACCTACAATTCCATGAAACTCGTTGGCAGTTCCTTCTCAAACATACAAACAATCTCAACTATCTCTTGACGCCACCGTGGAATGCTAGCCACATGAATCTCCTTTCACGTGATCCAATGTACAAATGCAAATAATTTAGATATGGCATGTCCTAGGTCTTGAGGGAATTCATGTTTCACACACCCACACACGAACAAAGGATAATGACACTGCAAAGTTATAATCACATGCAATAATATACAAAATCAGTTATGTTTTATGATCCATGCAGGTGATAAAATTTATTAATATAAAAAATAATAAAATCATGCTTTTGAATTTATACGTACTCTTAGAAGATTCAAATGGTCATGCAATTTCAACCCCGACAAATGGTCATCCACAGTGAAGCAGCATCGTAGTGAAGACCCGTATGAAGATGACACCCTCACACCAATTATAAATTAATTTTCCAAAGAAGATCATCATTTTTTTAAATCCATGGGACATTACCTTCTTTGAAATACCATGAATTAGAGGGACCGATGCCTGCCTCTGATTCTGTACTTTCTAATCATCTTGGCCAATGTTTCTTTTTAGTTTTTGAAGTAATAAGATCTTTCCTAATAGCCAATGTGTCACTTTGTTTCGATGATATGTGCCTCCATAAAGAAGATGAAACATTTTTGAATATATGCATGGGATCTAATAAGTGGGTAATCTTAAGATGCTCCCAATATGGGAGATTATAAAAGATAGATTTCCTTTTCATCCCAATGGGAAATTTCTCAACATAGGCGTCAAAGAATTCTAGATCATCGAACATAGGCTCCCCATTTGAATTGAAAATTTCTATGAACTCCTTCTCCTTATCTCTCTCATATGCTCTAAGCCATTTAACTAGTGTCGTTATTGGAGGCCTTTGGGTTCTCTCTTGTTTACCATTGAAAGTGGATGTTTCTCTTCTGTAAGGGTGTTCTTTTGGGAGGAATACCCTGGAGAAATCATACACTGGATTTCGTAGGTCCTTGGGCCATCTAGCTTTCAGAGAAGGTCCACAACATTTACATCCGAAATACCCTTTTTTTACAAGACCTACAAGATTATTGTATACAATTTATATGCATGGCATGTTAAAGAATATCATGAAGATCAAAACAATTAAAACGAATTAAATAACTAATATGCGAAAGAATATTGTTACGTATATAAACGAATCAATAAACATGTAATTTACCATAGCAAACTCCTAAGCCTAGATAATCATGTGTCGTGTAAGCACATATGCAATACAACGTAAAACTCCTCTCTGCTGCTACGAGTCTTGATACATCGTATACATTTATCCCATCCCATAATTCCTTCAATTCATCTACTAGTGGTTGTAAGTAGACATCCATATTATTCACTCGTCTTCTTCTAGGGACTATGCGAGCCAACAAAAGATGTTCATTCTTCACGGAAAACCATGGGGGGATATTGTTATTGATCACTACTACATGCCAAAAAAAATAGTTGGTGTTCTGGATGGAATATGGGTTGACGCCATCCATGGCTATGATGAGTCGTAGACTTCGTACTTCATCCTTGAATTTGTCGGGCCATGTATCCTCTATATGCTTCATGGCTATTGAATTAGTTTGGATTCACATAACTCCTAGCTCACTTCTGTGTGAGGCATTCCATCCCTGCAACATAGATAATTCTTTACAACGAAAGAGCCTTTGAATCCTTGGGATTATAGGCATGTGCCTCAATATCTTAAAAGGAGGACCACATGATTTACCCTTCTTTTTTATTTATCATACCTGTCATGCCCACATTTCGGACATATCTCTTTATCTGCATATTATCCTCTATATATAATACAATCATTTGGACATGCATGATATGATATGTACTCAACACCCAAAATTTTCAACAATTTCTTTGCCTCTTCACAGCGATCGGGCAAGACATTATCACTCGGAAGAACCTTATCTTTGAATAACCTGTAGTTGGTGATAATGGAAAATATTAAATGTACATCAATGCCGATATAATTATTAAGATTCATAAAATTGACCATTTTTAATGTTCATTGTGCAATTATATTTCTAAAATTTATATAAGGGAGGACTTTATGGTAACTTACCTCAAAATTTCCGAGAAACATACATTCGACAAGCCAAAATTTGGTTTCATGTTGTACAGTAACATCGTTGTCCCCAACTGGGTAGACTTTGAGTGACCGCCAAGTCCAAAGAGAGCAATGGTGGAAGCAAATTTAAGGCTTTCGAAAATGGTGTCAGTGATATGAGCATCATCCCCTAGCTGATCATCGTTTTGGAATGCATATAACAATATTGTCTCCATGGCAGTCGTATCCCTTAAGTAATCATCCATACCAACCTCTATTTGATTGACTCCATTTCTAGCTTGTGAAGAACTACTATTGTTGTAGTCATTCCTAATTGGTGAATCTGGACGTAGCGAGAATTGAATTAGTGGTTGATTCAACCATTCTTGGTATCATTCCTCTCCAATTTTTTCTCTTAATTTAGCCTTCTCTCGATTTGACACTGTCCTGGGGTGCAACGGAAGATGGTAGGTAGGTCGCTCATCATCACAAGAATCCTAATAATTTTAAAAAAAATATTTGAACATGATTAGTAAAAAATCTATGATATCAATTAGTAAGAACGTTGACAATGCATGATTAAATTGTTTGACATTGAAATAATTACATTAATATACCAAACAATTATTATTTCCATCATTGTCTCGAGATTGTGGCTAGAATATACAATATTGTTACAATTGGCAGGGTGAAGTGTCTGTCCATTTTCATCTACCAAATGTGCCTTGCAGTATGTTGCACTTGGTAAGAGCTTCCGATGTTTTGCAGCTATTTTATTATTTTGTGCATCTAAACTCGATTTTGAATCTACATGAACCTGCAAATTTGTATACATTATAAATTTTATTAAGCTGATTGACATGGACAAAAAACATAAATTCAATTAGAAAATGAAAATATAAATAAAATATGAAGTAATATTATGTCTCGAGATGGATAGGGAGAACTCTGTGATGGAATTTGAGAAATATTATGGAACGAGCTGGATTTTGAGGAATTTTCCAATCGATATAATTATGAGATTTCCTCCCTGAATTTGAGAAAAATCAACAATAAATTTTAGTTCACACACTTAAAAGTAATTTCGGTGCCTTAAAAATGGACTTATTGTTATCGGTGCTTATGTACAGATAACCACACCGGTGCTATTTTAGTTACTACGCACCGGTGCTGTGTTATTAAATGACGCACTAGTGCGGTGTTATTAATTGACGTGTTGCTGATGAAAATCCGCAAAAAAATGCAACTTTATATTTTTTAAGTGAAAAAAAACGGTAAATTGAAAAATGGGTGGAATTTTTTTTTCGAAAATCTAATTTCATAACACAATTATTTAAATACTAAAAACTTTTCATTATTTCATTATTTTTGAAAAAATATTTTTGAAAATCTAATTTCATAAAACAATTCTTTAAATACTAGACACTTTTCATTATTTCATTATTTTTGCAAAAAAATCCAGCCAGAGATTTGCACGAGACATACCTGGAGCAAGAGTGCACGAGAGCACTATGGAGCTATTATACGGATAAATCCTTCTTGCGAACAAGAACTATCTCCCTAGTATCCTAAGGATATCTAGAAACAAACAGCCAAATGCAAACCATTTTCTCTAGATGATTTGTGATTCAGAATTATTAATAACAAGGTACGAGGACATGCCCCTACTTGAAGTCCAACACTTGCCGAAATATTCTATCCAGTCACTCCAAAAGAGGTCACTTTAGCATGTGAAACCTACAATCAAATACAGATAAAAGGATTAAAATCATCTGCAAGATATAATAATCAAGAAAACACTAATCTATTGTTAAAAATGAATTAACTCAGAAACAGATTGCAGAAAACACAGATACAAAACCAGACAAAAAAATGGTGGAAAAGAGGCTTCATCCTCATGGCATTCTCATCATTCTCTCTTATTAAAAGAATTTAGTTTACAATTTAAATATATGAGAGAAAATGTCTAAGATAGTCCGTGCTATCTTAGACTCCTTTGGTTGAGATAATTTCTCACCAAAAACCCACCAAGATAGGAGTTACTAAACAAACTCCAATATTTGAGGAACAACCTAAGAGTTAGGCACATATTCCTAACTTGGAATATTTAATTAGTTTATTTATTATTTTGGATTTATTATTGTTATTTGAGAGAGGCTAACATTCCCCCCTTCAATAACAAATCCAAAATAAGAACGAGGAACCATCTTCCAAGTTCTCATGTTGATCCTAAAAAAAACATTGCCTGAAAAACCGCCAAAGCTAGATGCTGAAACACTGCAATATGAAGAGACCATGAGTCAGTTGTATGTCTAATTCATCTCTGAATTTCTCTTGCAAAAGGATCCATCTGTCCTTTGCATGAAATCAACATCCTTTGTCCACTGAAAAAATTTGTTCAAAGCCCACTGGCTGATGATGTCAAAAACAACTCACTGTTGCTTTTGTTGTGTTGAAAACTGTTCACTGCTTCTTTGCTGTCGACTACCCACTGGAAAATTTGTTGATGCTCACTGGCTGTTTAAGATACCCACTGGCTGCTTTTGCTGGTTTTGTCAAGAATTTCAGTCTGACAACCACTGTCAATTTCATTGACATTTCCCCCCTTTGTCAGCTGAAAGGAGAGACACTTCTCTTGGAAAGTATTCCTGAACTCCCCCCTTTAGGTGTAGGAGTTTTACACTGGTGTAATCCCTCGTTCAACTGCATGAGAGTACCATCATCTTTTCACTGTTGGTTGCACTATGTGTGATTGTATGCGATTGTAGAACTAAGACAATCTTTTGATTGTGGATGACCATTTCCAAGGGTTGATCCATTCATAATGTATCTTCAATCTGGCTGATTTTTGTTGGTTGCGACATTTTTCTAGGGAATGATTTGGTTTGCCACAATGGCGACAAGGATGGAGATCAAAACACTGATCTTCCATATTACCGATTCTTTGACAATGAAAACACTTCGGTTGGACTTCAACTTTTGGTTGCGAGCAATTTTGTTTGTCTGCAACGTTGGGTTGTGTGCATTGCTGGTTGTCTGCAAATTTCTCAGAATCTGCTGGTTGAGTTGTGCAATAAATCTTGCACTGACGAAATTAATTGGCTTGGAATAATCTGGGATATCCAAGTTGATGTCATCATTGACATATCCTAAGCCTCGTCGATTCTTGTTATTTTGAATTTCTTCCCATGGCTTGATGATGGGCTTGGAAGAAATTGGAACTGGAACAACTTTGACACTTGAAGTTTTTTGAATGAATGAATTATCATCTGGATGTTTCAAAAACTTGAAAGTATCACTTTTTTCTTGCAATTCAATCCTTTGAAGTTGCGACTCTAGTTGAAGAAACTAAATAGTTTCATTTGTTTGTTGTAGATACCGTGAAAGATCAGCAAGAGTGTCTTTGCTGATGTGCACCATGTCTTCATCACTGGAGATGATCAAATTGTGAAGAATGTTTAACAACTGAATATGTTGCGCCATCTGAACTTGTGCACTTGAAATCAGACTCTCTTGTTGTAGATGTCGTGCTTTGAACTGTTTCACTTGATTTTGGTACTTGAATGACAGGCTCACTTGCTATGTGACTTGAATGGCATGCTTGCTTTATTTATTGTTTATTGCGCTTGCTTGGAGCACTTGCTAGAATTGTAGAATTTTTTTGCTTAAACTCTGGAATTCACGCTCGCTTGATGATGATCGCGTTTGTTTAAGCGCTCACTTGACTTACTGATGACTTCATGCTTACTTGAATGAATAGCCACACTCGCTTGATGTCAATCTCAACTTGTTTGATTGTTGTAACTTGTTTGGTTGCTGCAATGAACTTCACTCTAGCTCGCTTGAAGGTTTGAACTTTGTACTGTCTTGATGCAAATTGCTTGAATGAATAATCACGCTCACTTGCAGGAGATGTGAACTTGTTGCTAGTTTGATTTAAAAACTCATGCACTCACTTGATTTTGCGTAAAGGAAGGGTGTCGAACACTATCTAAAATGCACCCAAGAAAGCTTGCAATGATATTAATGATTCACTTAAAACAATGAATTCCCTTGTCCTCTTAAAAATTCATTAACAATGAATTTTTAATGATTCACTTAAAACAATGAATTTGATTACAAGTTTTGAAATGAATTTGCAAGAACGCTGATGTAGAATTTTCTTTGAAATGCATTAACTTGACTAAGTGAATTTGATTGTTGATGTAGAATGCTGATGTAGAAAATATTTGATTATATGTTGTAGTGGCGCAAATGCATGTGTTGATCTTGCAGCTATTTCGTTACATGTGTTGTGCTTGCTGATATTAAACTTTATGTATGCGATATTAAATGAAATTATTGATGTGTCACAACTAGACACAAATAAAAAATAACAACATGAAGCCATAAAAAAACATGTGCCATCAAACACACATGGTGTACCTAAGATCCCCTTATTCAATTTCGGGCGGATCTAGGACACTTGAACACCACAAATAATATGTATTTATTGAGTATTTAGATCATCAAACTTTCATCTTTTACAACATTGCCACTGAAGCTTTCTCAAATAATGAGAATCTGACGCTCGCAAATTTCGGAAACAAATGTCTTCAAAAACTGTGTGCACTGATCGCTCACACCTTATTTCTCCAAGTTACAACTTAGTACTCCATTTAAAAGAAGCACACTTATCTCTCCAAATACTCCTTATGTCTTCAAAAACACTTTTTTTTTACAATTTTCAAATTTACACTTTACAAAATCACTTCAAAATTCAACTTATCACTCCATTACAAAACATAGCCTTATCATTACAAATTTTTATTTTTATTTTATTTTTAAATTTGTATGACCATTTTATCCTATACAAAAAACTTCAAGCCTTCATAAACTAACACTTCCAACTCCCCTATAGGCTACCTAAAGATCTACTGATCTAACAGAAGGCTACAACAAACTTTGAGAAAAATCAATACCATGGGTCCACCTAGCTTTAAACTACGAAAAGGAATCTTGGCTGGGATCCGAAGGAATCCAAAGAGATTCCCTTGCTATCTTGGAGACTTCCTCATATGTACCAAATTTTCGTTGTAAACAGCTCAAGTCAGGCACCAGGTCAAGGGGTGCATAAGCTTTAAAATATGCTTGGTATATAATAGGAAATAAGTAAATAAAAGCTGGTCCGCTTAAAAGTAAAGCTACCAAAACATAGGCCATAAAGCTTCCACAACTCTTCAAATCTGGTCTTCAGTTTAGGCTGAGGCGGAGAAGAAGAGACTGGCTCCAAGCTTCATATATCGCAGTTGATAGGTAGGACAATCTGTTCTATAAAGCACGTGTTGTTCGTGTATTTTGACCAGACATTGCAAATGCCTGAAGTAGGCTCTGAGCTACATGTGTCTATTCTGCTGTCCCTGATATCTCAACGATGCGGTCTGAATTAGTGATGCGTTCTGTTAAACAGTCACGTAGTGACCAATTTGGCCCTATCTACGCAGAGCTGATACCAAAGTTAGGTGCCAATGTAGCTTCAATACCATTCGATTTTGATGATGGCCTTCAGAAGTATTGGGGCGCTCAACTTCCTGTGCGAGAGACAGCACGATGAATAACGGCGGTAGCATAGTTCCCAGCAGCAATTTTAGGAGTTCAAGCAGCAGTTGACAAAATTATTAAAATGTGAGGGAGCGCCTTCGCATTATTGGTGCTGATCTGAGATTTGATACTTCAAACACTCCAAAAGAAACCACCAAGCAACATCATGAAAGGACTTTGCAACTGTAACGTATTGCCAATGAATGGCATACACAGTCTGAAAAGTTGTAGCTTTCCTTCTCAATGTTCAACGACTTCTGCATTCAATTCAAATAGCTATCCATGTTTTCAATTCACAACAATTCTCTGCATTTCGATTGAGCAATGATCCATACGTTGGTTTTCGTGTAATGGATCTGTATAGACTGAGGAAAATAACTCAAAATACATGGATACTAACAAACATGTCAAGAGAGATGCATATCAAATAGTAGCTACACCTCACAAAATACAGATGTGCATACATCTACATCACAAACTACCAATATATCCATATACAAACCATTTCATGTTTGACATTTATGATAAACCACAATACATCAGCGCAGGACTTTAACAAGTGGTGGATGATAACAGGGAAATCCAACAATTCAGCAATTGAAAATTAAGAAATAAAATCCATGGGATGCTTAATGGATGATTAATTAAATGGCATATGCAGATCATTTAACCTACTTTCCAGTTGATCTAATTTCAATTTTAGCGTGCAGAGATAATTTTCTTTCCACGTCATAAAGATCTACTTGTCTCGACAGTTTTACCTCTTTCAGATAGTTCTATAAAACACACTGCACAAGGTTGCTCATCTCTCCAGCTTTTCTCTTGGTTCTCCACTCACATCGATTAGCTTCAGACCTTCTACACTAATTCACGCAGCTCCCATCCAGCTTGCATTTTCTCTTATTCCGTTCGGTGAATCTTCAGTTTGCAGTAGTGACCCTAATAAATATTACGTAGAGATTTTCGAAAGCCTGCATAGCTGAAATCTCCACCTTCATGTCAACTGCATTATTGGTGGCTTAGTCACAGATTCAAAATGAAATCAACTCTTGCTTTTGCAGTCCAGCTCTCGCCATGTCAAAGGATGGGTGTACCCTGTTCTAATACACCCTCGCCAAAAAAATACGAAATTAAAAACACAATATACTCTTGCCCATATGGCTCCGATACCACATGTTAAAAATGAATTAACTTAGAAACATATTGTAGAAAACACAGATACAAAACCAGACAAAATAATGGCGGAAAAGAGGCTTCAGCCTCATGGCATTCTCATCATTATCTCTTATTAAAATAATTTAGTTTACAATTTAAATAGATAAGAGAAAATGTCTAATATAGTTCGTGCTATCTTAGACTCCTTTGGTTGAGATAATTTCTCACCAAAAACCTACCAAGAGAGGAGTTACTAAACAAACTCCAATATTTGAGGAACAACCCAAGAGTTAGGCACATATTCCTAACTTGGAATATTTAATTAATTTATTTATTATTTTGGATTTATTGTTGTTATTTGAGAGAGGCTAACATCTATCTCAGTGATCAAGGAATCTAAGAATTGAATTACTCAAATAGATACATGAACAGTTCAATGAGAAAATGGAATCCATTTGTATTAACTTGCATAATAAGAAGTAACCTTACAACTTTTCGCCTCGATGTTATACAGGTTCTTCCAGGGTCCTGAACAACCGTCCTCTCTCAGATTGAAAAGCATTCTTCTCTCTGAACTAGCATGAAGTTATGGGCATGAGTGTGTGATCATTCTCATATAAAAAATGGCTAGTATAGAGAGTATGCTCTCTTAAGAATTTCTTCAGTAATTACCACATGTGTGTCTACCATCTACCCTTGAGACTGAAACATGAGCTCAATTTATAGGGAAATTGAGGTAGTTTTAGTTCCATGAAGAGGTGGATGGATTCCTTTCATGAAGGGATTTGAGCTCCATAGACCAAGGCATAAAATCCATGAGTGAAGGGATAGAGCTCCATGAGTGGAGGGATAAAGCTCGAACTGATCACGCATCTAGAAGCTTCCAGTTGGGAGAATATTCGTCTAGCTAGTCTTTTAGAAATTACTTTTTCCTTTATTTTACTATTTACAGGGGTTCGCAGGTTTTATAAGCAAAATGTGCGGGATGTGCCATAGGCTATAGAAAAAATATATGCGGATCCGCAGGAAAGAGCTAGGAAAAGTGTGGAGTTAGACTTTATAGGGTTTTAATGAGCTTTTCTCCAATTCCAAGACTTGGTTTAGGAACATTAGAGTTTTTGACCTCTAAGGGAGCAAAATATAGGTAATGATGAACATATATAGACAGTCAAATGTCATGGTGAAAAAATAACGGGTAACAAATTGCCCCCTAAAGTGCGAAGTCTGAGGTAGTTCTAAAAAGTGAAGTGCTTTATCATTCCGAGGATTGGATTGCGGACACACCGGTCGAAAACCTGTCAAAACATTCAATGCAAGCATATATATATATATATATATATATATATATATATATATATATCATCGCTGAGTTAGGCATTCCCATACTCAGATCAACACTAACTAAATGTTCTGGTACATAAATGATTTTAAAACTACATCAATAGTAGACATAATATGGACGCAGCCATCTATCATAAATAGTCTACTGTATCATGAATAATAAAACTCATCGTAGCCTGGATGGTGGAAACTAGATCCAGGGTCTTGATTTCCACTTCCTAAACTAGTATGATTCTATCTATGCGATTGATTGTGTTGAAGTCAAACATGGTAGAAACCACTTGATTACCAGTCAATGATGTGAACTGTTAACAAGTGTGAGAGAAACCACCAATAATGACAATGGCTCTCAAAGTACTCAGTACAATCCACGAAGTGTGAATGAATGATTTGCAGTCGAACAATTCATGGAATCATTCGATCGAAGGTCAATGATGCAACCTGTCATCGAAGGCGAGAAACCTGCCATTAAGGCATGAAGACCCCAAGGTATCGATAAGATTCTAGATCAACTTTCTAGATGATGAGCTGTCTTCGATAGAAAGTGACCCGTCGTAGGAAAAACCATGACACGAAACCATTAGATCAAGTTTTGAAGAAATATTTGCAAGGACTGACTCAGGGATGGTCAACACGAATGGAGACAAATTTTTGCAATGAATGGTTTATTTGAACTATCTCTTGAACACATAATGACACTGCAGATGGTTTGGTAACAATTGACCTAAAGCTAATACCTAGAAACTCGCCGAATATTTTCAATGTGGTTTGATTAACTGTTAGACAAAGGATTTTCCCAACCCAGGTACATGTGTGACAAAAGTTTCATGTTCAAGAGTGGTATACTGCTTTTAAAACAAGGGTGAAAATTGCATTCCTTTTCTCTTTTTACCCCCACCATTACTGGCAATTGCCTCTTTATTTTTGACAAGCTTGAGGAGGATAAAATTTTCTTGTTGTGTAAGCTCATCCTTCGGATGAGTCCAACTTAGTATTAAAATCGAACCCTAAGAAGGAGTGGTTCGTTCCTGTTTGTAATCGACAGGTCCTTTATTGTTAAGTTTTAATGAATCCAGTATAGGTGAAACTCAGTGTTTTTTCAATTTTAGGGAGTCAGAAGAAAAACATAAGAAAACTCCATGGTTGTAATTTTTCATAAATTTAGTCTCTCAAGCTCAAAAAAGGATAAAATAATACAAGAGAGAACTCTATTGACCATGATTAGTCAACGTATACCTTTTTTGTAAATATTCCATTTCAGTCCGGAAAATGGGTAAACTTATACTGAAGGGAAAACTATTCATTTCCTTTGACGAGTTCGAATAGTCAAGTATTGGACGATATTTTCATGTTTAAAGAGTCTAAAAAGGGCTTAAAAGAGAACTCCATGCTTTCGCTTTTTCATAATTTTACAGAGCCCGAAAAAGTGATATAAGTATACTCAATGGTTTCGATTTTTCATAAGTTTTAACGAGTTCGAAAATTTGATAAAGAGTGTACTCATATGGCCGACTTTCAATTTAATTTACGAGCAAGAAAAGACGAAAAGAACTCGGCATTTTCATGTGTTTTACGAGAATGAAAGATAGAAAAGTAATCTCGGGATTTTCATGAGTTTAATGAGTCTTGAAAATAATAACCGAAATGGACTGAAGATAAGTTTCATTTTTATACAAGCTTGAAACATAGGAAAAATTATGCTTGAGAGTGGTTTCATTTTTACACAAGCTTGAAACGTAGGAAAACAGTGCTTGAGAGTGGTTTCATTTTTACACAAGCTTGAAACGTAGGAAAACTGTGCTTGAGAGAGGTTTGTTTCATTTTTACACAAGCTTGAAACAAAGTAAAAAATCATGCTTGAGATAAGTTTCAATGCCCCCCAAGTGTAACCTGTAAGAGCATATGCCCCCCAAACTTCATTTCATTCACCTAAGTAGACTACTCGTTACTAATGGCTGGATGGAATTAAGGTTCATTGACGAGATCAGATGAAAGACTCGACTTGAAACTTATGAGATCTAATCAAAGACTCGACTCAATTAGGAGAGGATTTGTTTCCTTTTTTAATGAGCTTAACACAGGAAAAGAACTATGCGCATGCACTGATTCATTTTTTAACGAGGTTGATATAATAAAAGGAACTATCCTCTCAAGGGCCTATTTCATTTTTTAACGAGGTTGGCACAGTAAAAGAACTATCCTTCAGGTGACCTTTTCATGGCTTCCAATTGGAAGAAACACATGTCAAGGGACACTCCTCAATCATGGCTTCCAAGAGGTCTTCATCAGATGGAAGAAAAATTCTCGGGAAGGAACACATGTCAAGGGAAAATATAGGGATAAGAACATCTTGTTCAAATACCCCCATAGGGTTCACCATGTCAATTACCGGATCTAATTCAAAGGAAGTTGAGAAAATAGTGAGAGGCTCGCTTGCATCGGTAACTGAAAACATGGGACTGGTTGCCACATAATTAACCTGTGGCGGGGTAGATACCACTTCTGGATAAGGAAAATTTAGGGGTTTCGGATTATTGTTATTCGAATCAAGATAGCGAATGAAAGTTGGTCAACAGTCATAATGTTTCCATTGTGAGGGAAAGAAATCATGCGAAAGAGTGTCGATACAACAACTTTCATTGCATAGACATAGTATCGCCCAAGGAGAAAATTGAAATCCAAGGGGCCTCGGACTACCATAAGATCAATACAAACAGTTTTACCTTCCAAGGTAATAGGAAACTGAGGAAGGATCCCTAAAGGTTCACTAATGGTTCTGTTAAAAGCAAACAGATTCTGTGTAACAGGCATGAGTTGAGGGGAACCCAAAGCTTTCAAAGCAGTTGAGGTTAAAATACTAACAGAAGCACCTTCATCTATATTTGTGTGGTGCACATTCTTGCCACAAGCCTTCATAATGATTTGGAAAGGGACGGAGGAAGGAAGATGAGGTTCTATTAGTCTAGTCCAATCAAAGGAAAAGACCTCGATACTTGGAGGGGGTTCTATAGGAATAGGTAAAATGCCCCCTGGCATAGAAGAATCTGACGTAACAAGAAGAACCTGAGTGGTATGAATTTCACTCTCTACAGGGAAAGTGGGATCGACCGAATGTGAAATTGAGTCGACCACTTGATCAACTACTTGATCATCAACTTGAGTGATATGAGTTTCACTCTCTAATGGAAGAGTGGGATTGACTGTACTTTGAATTAGATCAATCACTTCGTCAGTTGACGGTAGGTTGGGAGAAAGTTTACGGTAACCAGTTGGAAGTTTTTTCTTGGAACAGTAATATTTTCCAAAAATTTTGAGGCTTCATCCATGTGAGGGAAAATGTGAGTTTGATGAATCCATTTTCATAACCTACAAGGAAACCTAACTTTACCATTTTTCCCAAGATCTTAACAATCACTGGTTGATGGATCAACGATAATTTGATGAGAATTTTTTGACCATACTTCCAAGACCTTAGGAATATCAAGACAATTGACAAGGAAGTGGTCACCCTTACAAAGATTTCAAAGGAATTTGGGTTTGCGATGCATGTTGGAGGTTTCCTCAACACTACCAACACTTACAACCATGTTTGGTTGGTTGACATCTTTCTTATCTTGCTTCTTCTTATTCTTCCCTTTCTTCTTCTTCTTAGCCACTTGGTTACTAGCGTCAAGGTTTTTACCAAGCAGAGAGGAAGAAAGGGAGGAGGACATGTTGGGAGAAGAAGGTAAAGAGTCAACATGAGGTTGGTGATGTTGAGATGGTGAATTCCGTTGAGGTGAAGCATCTGGTTGAGGTGGAACAATTTGAGTATTCGAGGCCAATGAAGTTGAAAATAACCATACCGGTAAAACTATTGTAAATCCAGGTAATGAAAATGTAGCTATATAAGGAGAACCAACATTTCCAAAGCAAGGAAAAGTACTAGGATTCTCGTTAAGAGGGGTTCCTTGGTTGGTAAATTCTGGAACAGTTGCCATTAGATTCAACTTCAGTGAATTTTATTAACAATTTAAAAATATTAAAAATTTAAATTCACAATCCACACCTAAGGTCTCTAAGAAGTAAAAACAAATAAATGAACACATGCTATCAAATATAGGAGTCAAACCACACATAAACAGTTTGTTTTCACAACGAAATCACTAGTTGGTGATGAAATCCAACGTCGCAGAGATCAATGTGAAAAACTAGCGGTCGAAACAATTACCCTGACAACCTACTTAATGAAACAATCCGGTGCAAGTACCTCCATTATGCCATGTCGAAGTGAAGTGCACCCTCTGGAAAGTCCAAGTGAGTCTAGTCAACGTCTGCTCCAGGTACAGTGGGACCCTCCCTCCACCATCACCTTGGAAAAAATCCTAAATATTATGGCCACTAAGGTCACCAACTGAGACAATTGCACTTGGGGGAATAGTCTACGTTCCGATATACACGAAAGGGAAGAGTATCAAGCTCAATCCCCTTGAAGGCTCCTCGACATGATAAATCCGAGGTTTTCCAACAAGTGACCCCAGGCTCCTCGACAATGGTTAATCTGAGGTTTACCGTTTGCATTACGTGCACATCTGTATCTTTCCCAATGAGATAGGTACGATTGCCTCACTGGTTTCGACATGATATCGTGCTTGAATCTCTTAAGAAGAGCTTCCTAGAGCACAATTGCAACAATTGGAATTTTTCCTTACCGCAAGTTGCTATTGTTTGTTTAATTTCTTTGGAAAGTTAACTACAACCTATTCCAAAGCACTAGCCAAAGCTAGATTGGTCGAAAGAGCCCTAGGAAATGTAAAACTTTCTAGATGAATTTTATTAAGCATTGTGTTATTTGGGTTGTTATTACTCAAAGGGTAAATGGATATGAAACCAATGGTGTTATGACTTGAACCAAAACTGAATGCAATCGAATATGATAATGTAATCTTTTCAATTCGATGAATCCTAAATAAAGTAAGGAGAGAGGTTCCATTCACTTAAAACAATGCAAAAATTGATAAATAAGAGAAAATATAAAAAATTCTCTAATGCACTAATTTTATCAAGAAAAACTAATGCTAATCAATTCCATTTTTTATTTTTATGTTTTTTAAAACAAGCATAAAAAACATGTAAATTCAAATCAAAGAAACTAATCTAAATCTACGATTGATTTTTCCAGAATGTAAACTATGCAGTTGTCATCTATGCACAATTCACTTGAAAAGTATGCAAATGTAATCTATGCACATTTTCGTTCATATTCTGAAAATGAGAATTCTAATTATGCAAATGTGATCTATGCAAGATAATTCTTAGACACAAGATGATTCCAATGTAATCTAAAGAACCAATCAAGTGTAAGTAAAGAAAATTGGGTGAGAATTCCAAAGGTCAAAAATAAAAACACTCAAAGGCGATTAACACTCAGACGCAATTTAGCCCCCCCAAACAAAAAGATGCAAAATTGTTAAGAGATTGAGACAAACCTCAAAGTAATGACCAAAGGAAATCAAATTAAGAGTTTCTCAAAAAAGAGACTCAAAACACCCAATTAACTTAACGGAGACTGACGCAAAAGTTGCTGAAACGAAATTCACACATAAGACTTTGACAGTCAAGACAAGTTGGGGAAAACACGAAGAATTTGGTAATCTGGTTCCTAAAAGGAGATTTCTTATGGAGAAAAATGCGGTACCGCACTGTTCTGAACTAAAAACTTTGAAGGCTACTGCATTATTTTTAAATAAAAACTGCAGAGGCCAGGAAAAATACATAAAAAATAAAAAATTCAGATTTTCTTTTCAGGGATTCTGATAAGTTATCTACCCAACCCAGTTTTTAGACTGATCAAAATCAGAAGACTCTTAAAATTCAAACTGAAAAATAAAAGAGGAAAACTAATTTCTAGTCCCCAGTGGAGTCGCCATTTTTTTATATGGATAAATCCTTCTTGCAGACAAGAACGATCTCACTAGTATCCTAAGGATATCTAGAAACAAACAACCAAATGCAAACCATTTTCTCTAGATTATTTGTGATTCAGAATTATTAATAAAAAAGTATGAGGACATGCCCCTACCTGAAGTCCAACGCCTGCCAAAATATTTTATCTAGATGCTCCAAAAGAGGTCACTTTAGCATGCGAAACCTACAATCAAAGACAGATAAAAGGATTAAAAGCATCTGCAAGATATAATAATCGAGAAAACGCTAATCTATCTCAGTGATCATGGAATCTAAGAATTGAATTACTCAAATAGATACATGAAAAATTCAATGAGAAAATGGAATCCATTTGTATTAACTTGCATAATAAGAAGTAACCTTACAACTTGTCGCCTTGATGCTATACAGGTTCTTCCGGGGTCCTGAACAACCGTCCTCTCTCAAATTGACAAGCCTTCTTCTCTCTGAACTAGCATGAAGTTATGGACATGAGTGTGTGATCATTATCATATAAAAAATGGCTAGTATAGAGAGTATGCTCTCTTAAGAATTTCTTTAGCAATTACCACATGTGTGTCTACCATCTACCCTTGAGACTGAAACATTATCTCAATTTATAGGGAAATGGAGGTAGTTCAGTTCCATGAAGAGGGAGATGGATTCCTCTCATGAAGGGATTTGAGCTCCATAGACCAAGGGATAAAATCCATGAGTGAAGGGTTAGAGCTCCATGAGTGGAGGGATAAAGCTCGAATTGATCACGCGTCTAGAAGCTTCCAGTTGGGAGAATATTCATCTTGTTGGGCTTCTAGAACTTACTTTTTCCTTTATTTAACTGTTTACAGGGGTCTGCAGGTTTTATAAGCAGAACGTGCGGGATGTGCCACAGGCTATAGAACAAATATCTGCAGATCCGTAGGAAAGAGCTAGGAAAAGTGCGGAGTTAGACTTTTTAGGAAAAGTGCGGAGTTAGAGCTAGGAAAAGTGCACCAGTTTCTTGATTTTTTTTTTTACTTGAAAAATTGAAAATTTATTTATAAAATATATTAATGAATGATATGGTACATGTTTCATATTGATAAAGAAATGACTGACAAGAGATCAAGTAACAAAAATAGGGATAACACATCAAGAAAAACAAAAAAGGAAAGTTCTTTGTAAATTCTTTACAAAAATTATTATTTTTGAACTATATGTAAGTTTAACTAATATGTATTGTTTACTGTGTATCATGCAGAACCACAAAATGACGAATCTTGATAAGATTATTTCTGATCTAGGACAAGAAGTGCGCAAAATCTTGATGGAAAAATTGCAAAAGGATGAATCAGGTGAATGAAAAAATACTATCGATCCAACATGAGTTTATTTTTAAAAATTTTCATTAATAATATACTTAAAATTATTAGATAACATGTTTCAAACAATCTATTAAATCACATCTATTTAATGTTCTACAGGGACCAAAAACTCAGAAAATGAATGTTGTTCTAAGAAAAGAAAAAAAATATAACATGTAGATGAAAATGAATTGCTCCTTAGCTCCTCTGGAGTGGTGCTGGAGGTTAACGAAAGGGGGAAAAACTTTTACAAATGTTTGATGGATCTAGTGGAATGAATGTATAGATGTTCTTTCCACTTACAATACAAAAATCAATCCAATGATTCCAAGAACCAAATTTTATCTAAACTATAGGAAGAGTTTCCAGAGAATTGGTCAATGAGACATGTCAGACTTTTAATAGCAAAAACATACAAAAAAAAAGGAATGAAAAAGTAATATTCCTTTAAATGTTTTTCTAGAATTATTTATAAATATCATTTATAAATATCACTTTTGCTATATTTACTTTTCATATATCAATATAAAAATTAAATACTTGATTGTCATGTTACATTTTCAGGAAGATTATGAAAATCTCAAAATATGAATGAGCTGATATTAGAAATATGCCAGTAGGAATGTCCAAAAAGGTGTACAATGAGATGGTAAAAAAAATGGACAAAATTGCATCACAGGAGGAGCTATCTCAACAACAACGTGCTTCAACTGTAATATGTAATCATTGAATTTTTTGATCATTAGGTATAATAAATAAACAATTTAGCATTAAATATTAATTTTCAAGTATTTTCTTGTAGAAAAGAAAAAAAAAATGGAACCCATTCAGCTCATAAAACATGATGACAAGGAAGAAAAGGGTTGGTATCTAAGTTTGTGAGTAATCGTTACTTCCTTATAACAACTTAACTAGATTTCATTTATGTATATTTTAAGTTGTTATATAAAAATCATCATTGAATGTCTTCAAACAGGTGCTAGCATACAAAGAAGAACCATCAGATGAATTGATTGACATTGGGTTAAATATGGGTTGTGAGTATATGTTGGCATATCAGAAATTAATTGTGGAATTTGTAAGCATCTATCAATCTTGTTTTACTTAGCTCCGTCTATAGTTAATAGAAAAAAAAAATCTTTTATATTAAATATATGATTTGTTATGGGGTATAAAACTTGCAGGAAACAAAGTATGGAACTGTGCCAATAGATGAAATCTTGAAAGATGACATACTACATGGTTTTGAAAGAATGTGTATAGTTCATGAGTCAATTTTTGCTATGGTATGCCATTTCTTTTCGATTTACATTGATGTATATTATTTAATATTGCAATTTTCATTATTCTCACCAATGTATATACACTCATTACAATTTATTTTTATGTTTGTAGATGGAAAGTGAAGAAGAAGAAAAAAATCAACACTGTGAAAAGAATATTCCTGAAAATAACCCAAGTCATGGACGTAGCTCGAGTAGTGACAACAATTCAAGCAAAGAATGATGATCATTATGTTTGGATATCAAAGCAAGGCATTGTATTTTTTGAAATATTTGTTTGTAAAAGCAAACATTTTGTTTAATGTAACAGACATAGTGTCCCAATTGAAAGACAAAGGGATACCAATAACTGTCCCATTTTGTATGACAAAGACTATATATATATATATATATATATATATATATATATATATATATATATATATATATATATATATATATATATATATGTTTTATTTTATTCTATTGCGTTCTCCATTGTCGCTGTGAAATGTAACACCACTGATTAAATTTATGGATGATTAAATATTATAAAGAAGAGATGTGAAATCTGATGATATGATATAACAAATTAATCCAAACATCACATTCAAATGCACTAATAAAAATTTAATTGATATGAATACTGTTATAAGATATGTATCATCTTTTGATGAATAATTAATTTTAAAAAATCACAATAATTATGATATGATATAACAAATTAATCCAAACATCACATTCAAATGTATTAATAAAAATTTAATTAATATGAATACTCTTATACGACGTGTCGACTTTGGATGAATAATGAATTTTAAAAAATCACGATAATTGCACTGTCCCAGGTCGATGTTTCTAAAAAATAAAAAATGGACACCGGTGTGTGTCAGTTACTGTACACTGGTGCATTTGTATGATACAACGCACTGGTGCATTTCTACGACCTATGGGTACCGCAAAAATATCAATACCAATTATAAATATCGGTGTGTTTGTGTGATACTACACACCAGTGCGTTTATGTGAGACTACACACCGGTGCATTTGTATGACCTATGGGCACCTCACAAATACCAATACGAATTAGAACAATCAGTGCATTTTTCTAATACTGCGCATCGATGCGTTTCTATAAGACTACGTACTGGTACGTTGATACGACATATGGTCACCACAAAAATCCCAATACCAATTAGAACAGCCCCATGCGTTGTATCACCTACAGTGTGCCTGGTGCGGTTTTAGACCTTTACGGCTCGGTGCATGCACCTTCGACTGCCCCACGCTGATCGTCTATATGACACACACTGGTGCGTTGACAGCTTAGTAGCGCACCGATGAGAAAAACATCCGTAATAACCTCTGGATGCCCAGGTTTTTTTAGTTGTGTTGAGATTCCGTTAAAAGCTACACCAAAACCTCTGTTACCAAAAATGGATGTTGTAACAAAATTTTTTTGACAATTTTGGCCAATTTTATAACACTAAAAACCTCATTTATAACCTCTGCTAGAGGGTCTTTTCCTTGTAGTGAATGGAACAGGAAATACAAGTAATCAAGGAGAATCTGAGAGTATCCCAGGATAGGCAGAAGAAATATGAAGGTTGGAACATGTTCTTTAAGGAGTTTTAGGTTGGGGAACATGTGTACTTGTGCATCAAGCCAAGGAAGAGCTCCTTGTGGATTGGATCGTGTGCCAAGATGGCACCTCGGTTTTGTGGAACTTTCAAGATTCTTGAGAGGATTGAGCCAATAGCCTATCAACTTGCACTTCCTCCAAGATTGAAATTCCATGATGTTTTCCATGTGTCATTGCTTAAGAAGTCTGTTAAAGATTTTGATCATGTGATTAATTGGTTTGTATTGCAGGTGGATCCCGAAGGAGAATTCTAGTCAGAACCTCAGTGAATTTTGCAAAGAAATATTCTCATGCTACAAAACTGAGAAATTGAGCAAGATAAAGTGTAGTGGATGCACTTTGGGCCCGATGAAGCTACATGGGAGATGGAAGATTAGGTGCGGGCTATGTATCCTTCCTTATTCACTAGTTGAGAGAATGTTTTAGTGTGTGTTTTGGTATATGTGGGTATGATGTTTGGTATATGTACATATGTATATGGATGTAAATACGATCATGAGCTATGTTATAAAGATCCAATAAGCGGTATGGTCTCATGTCATCATGGTTGTCATGTTGTTAGGTTTTCATGTTAGTTTTCTTCTCAACAGGTTGATCATTGCAAATACTGTAATGAGCTAAGTTGTAAATCTCAATGGGCAGTATGTTTTGCTTACAAAATTCTTATTGGTTGAAGTTGTCGTTGAACACATAGGACGGTGTTCCCCCAAGGGGGAGGGTTCTGTAACAACCATGGTGAAAATTCCATGTAATAAAAGTTAATAAAGGAAAAATAATAACCAAGGTAATGGGACACGTAATCCAAGCTAAATTTTGGGAAAAAAAATCCTAGTGTGGGTGTTCATATGGTTTATTAAGGCTATCAAAATTGGAAAAGGAAATGGCTAAGGCTTTGGAAAGGCAAAGTGGCATTTATTGGCACTTAATTATGAAAATAATGGAAAATAGGACAAAAGGGAGGTGAAAGGTCGTGGGTTGCATGTGAGGAGGAAAATGAAGGAAAATAATGGAAAATGAAGAAAATAGAGGCCTCATTAATAAAAACGCTTTTTAGGATCTATTGGTAACCTTTTTGTCAGTTTGATTTTTGGAGCTTTCATTCTATTCTCTCTCTCTCTCATACTCTTTAACACTTAGAGTTTCTTGGAGAACTCTTGGAGAGTGGAATACTTAGAATTTTGGAGAAAGAAAGAAAAGGAAGAGCAGGAAAGCGCAAGAGGACATTGGGATCAACATCTACAATGGGTTTTGCTTGCAGGTACCGAGTTGCATGCATGTTTTCCTCAATAGTTTTGGCATGCATGTGGTTTCTTGGTCATGATATGTCATTGGCATGGATGATTTCCTGGATTGACAATGGATTTTCCTAGCCTTTCCATTTCCTGGATAGCCATGATGTTGTGGGTTCATTTCATTATTTATTTTCTAGTTGGTTTTCATGTGCCTTTGGTTGTGGTTTGAGTTATTAGTTCCTAGAAGCCTTGGTTGGAAAAATGCTCTGGAATCCCTGTAATAACTTGGGTTGAGTTACTACTTCTGGAAGCCTTGATGGGAAAAATGCTCTGGAAGTCCTTGGTGGGTTGAGTTACTAGTCCTAGAAGCCCTAGTTGGACAAACACTTTGGAAGTCTGATGGTAGATGTGGGTTGAGTTACTAGTCATGGAAGCATTGGTTGGAACAAATGCTATGGAGCCTTGGAAAACTTGGGTAGAGACCAATCTGGTGATGGTTAGTGATGTCTGACCGTGAGGTGGAATCACTGGTTGAGGGTTGAGGCAGTTTGGCCTCTAGAAGGCATGGTTTTTTTTTGGTTTATGAGTTTTATGAGATCCCACATTCATGCTTGGAATATGGCACGAGGATGACTGGTTGAAGAGATATTTGGCTCAACCATGTCTATGGTCCGGTGGAACATGGAAGTCCCAGACTTGGTTGCATTTTGGTTATGGAAATAAGAACTATTTTCCTCTTGTAGTAAATATGCTTCTTATTATGTGGCTTATGGTTGTTATGTGTGTGCCATTTCTATTGTTTATATGTTGGTTATGAATGTGTTTTATGATGGTGATGATGTTTGAATCTCATCACGTTTTGAGTTTTAAATGAATGAAAAATTTATCCATGACCAAATAAATGATAATGAAGTTAATGTGATGAGGAAACAATGCTTCTTAGTGATTCTTAGAGTATGAGACCCTTATGCTCATATAGTTGTTTAAACCAATAGACTACATATTTGTGACATGTTTGACGAAATTCCTGTCATGGATAGTAAGGGTCCAGTCAATCCCTTGTTCAAGTGTTTGTATTTGCATCGTTATTCCATGGTTATATTTCAATTATGAAAGTATCATGGAGTTCTGGGAAGTGACCTAGGATTTGGGCCTAAAAAAGTGGCACAAAAATCAAGGTCACACGCTCAGAACTACTGGGAAAAGTGCCCATTCGCATGCATACCCATGATGTACGTGAAATTGGAGGTTTCCACTCACATGTTTTCCCATGTCAAGAGAGAAATTGGGGGATTGATGCGTGAAAATTTCAGGTTGAATCAGGGGCTAACCTCCTAGAGGGAAGGGATGGCTTGTGGGTGTCTAGTAGCATGTACATAAGGTATGTGTTGTGGTGTGGTGTCGGTTCCACTTCCTTAAGGTGATCTAGGAGGTTGAATTAGATCATAGTAACTCTTCGTCACATGTTTACCCTAGTTATTCAGTTACTTGGGTAGATGTGGGAGGAGGGTGTTACAACTTTTATCTTGGTCCCTGTATCCAACTGCACCAACCAAGATTATACATGCACTTCCTTATCCAAATGGAAATTTATCCACTAGGTCAGGAATAATATAGCTATAATTTTATCTTGGATCAATCAAAATAGGAAAAACTTGATCACAAAGCTTACCTTCCATCTCAATAATGGATTCCTGGTGGTTTTCCTTCCTGTTATCAACTGCTGCATAAATCTGGGGAATGCTATGATAGGCATCCCCAACTATTTGTGCCTCCTGAGCACTATAGATCAGAGGCCTGCCACCCTAATACAATGGAAAATCCTTCTTACAATTAGCTCTACCATGCCACTACCTTTATTCTGTTGCTCCATAGGTTGAGACACATATCCTTTCTCCACTGAATTGTCTTATGAGGAGCCATATTTTCCTTATCACCTGTATATGTAGATCCTCGTTGCTTCTTGGATCATTTTCCTTTAGTCTTCTTGCTACCCTTCCAGTCACGTTTGAACTGAGAATTGCATTTTAACTATTCATAGCAATGATTTAACTTTTTGATGGATTCCTCCAATGATTGAGGCTCATCAAACTCAATCCATTCTTTGAATGATAATGGAAATCCATTGATTAACCTTTGTATATTTTCTTTCTCATCCTTGAGATAGGGCACATATATTAACAACTCTAGAAATGTGGTTGTATATTGTTCATATGACATGGAATTCATATTGAGCTCATTAAATTCCTTGGCATTTCCATCATAATACCTCTCAGAAAGGTACTTATTTCTGAAGATTCTTTAAAATTATTCCCAAGTTTACTTCTCTTCCATTATTCCCTTGACATGTTTGACATATTCCCACCAGATATTTTCTTTTTCTTTGAGACTTAAAGAAGTTATCTTGGCTTTCATATTATTTGAATAATCATGTAGTCTAAAACATTTTTTCATCCTAAGTAGCCATGCTTATGCATCTTATAATTTACTCAACTCACCATCAAAAGTAGGGAGCTTGGATTTATTGAATTCCTCTGGCAAATACCCCTTCTCACTCTTTTGATAATGATGCTAGTGGTGATGGAGATGATGTCTCCTAGAAGTAGAGTTGTAATAAAATCCATGCATACTAGCCATCCTCTCAGGTGTATCCAAGAGTCTGCCACTCTTTACTGTATCATCTCTATCCATCCCATACATTTTCTAAGACTGGATTCCATCTTCACCATTAGTATTTTCTTCCTATCTATCTCCATGAATAGCCCCCAACTGTCAATGTTTATGTAAATATGAAAGAATTTGAAGAATAACTGCATTCACCTCAACTTTATTTTCTGAAGCTTTCACAAACCTTTCCTATGATTCAATAAAGCTCTCATTATATGCTTTACAACTTATGATATATTCCCTCAAACTTCTTATGTTCACCAGATCAGGAGAGTCTCTCTCTCCGTGTTTCCCAACTGATTTCTCCCATCCCACTGATTTCTCTTCTTTCTTGTATGGTGATTCATATAAACTGTACTCAACCATTACGCTCTTCATCTCTGGCCTTCTATTTCTTGCAAAAAAAAATTGTTATATAAATAAAATACATAATCAAAAGCATTACCTCAATTTACTTCTGGTGAGGCTATTGCATCTACACAGGTCAATCTAGAGTAATAAGATACATAATAATAATATCACATGAATATCATTTCATACACGAATAAAGATGTAACAACATAATGTATATAACAATAACAATAGAATAAATGACATGCATGCATAAAAATATGCATTTACCTCGAGGTCCAGTGATGTGAACCAGTTCTGATACCACTCTGTCTCACCTCACCCCACATTTACCCACTTTTACAAGCTCACTAGGGTAAACATGAGTTGAAAGTTACTATGCATGACCTAACATCCAAGCAGGGAAAATTTTAAGGATGAAAGTTTATCTTAAAGTTTAGTAACCTTGATGAATCTTACTAGTCCCTAATATCCAAATCTTAAAATGTTTGCTGATAAGTTTGTAAAAAATTTTAGATTTGTAATTATTTTATATTATAAAATATATAATATTGGCGATTTTTGAGGTAAAATAATTTTATACTATAAAATTTGGGCGAATTCATTTTTAGAAAACTGGAAATTGGTGAATCTTTTTTTTGGAAAAAGCATGCAATATTAGCCCCTAAAATTTTCCCTGCATCCAAGATCCAGTTATGGGAGTGGTGCCCACTTTTCCAACTTACTACAACACTCAAAGACACATGATCACCTAGATGTTAGACAGTTTTCGTTGGTGACCTTTTTTGTGAGCTAGAACCACTTTTTGACCTAGCTTATAGCCCAACCGCATGCATGCAAACATTTCAAAGTGGACAAAGACCTCTAGCCACATGCATAACCCATCCTCCATTCAACTATGGCTGATATTTCCTCTATCTATGCATGCGACCATAAACTCAATTCGGAAATTTCAGGCATATCCTATAGTACAACTACCTATAATTCTCTAGAACTCTATCAATAATAAGTGCAAGTCTTCATGCTATGTTTCTAAGTCTTGTTCATATTCAGGGTTTCCAAACACATTGTAAACATAGTATCTGTAGTCATGAATGCATACATTTTTCACTATTTCATTACTTTAATTAGATGTGCATCAAGAAGGATTGCTTCCCTCTCATACTAGCTATAACAAACATATACTAGCTCATGCAAACGTATAAACTATTCAAGAACCTATTAAACCATGAACAATATCAATAATAAGAGAACTTCATATAATAATAAATATACCATGCATGTAACCAACATTTAACCAAGACGAAGCCATGAAAAACCAGTCATATATTCATACAATTAACCAAAATTTGTGCTCATTGATCTCATTAAAGAATAACACATAATAGCATATCCATAGTACCAACCAAGTTAGGGACTTCTGCATACCACCGATCATAGATTGGGTTGAACCAAATCTTTCTTCCATCCAATCACCCCCGTGCCATATTCCAATTATGAATGTGGGATCACATGGTATAAAACAAAACATAACTATACAAGGAATCTAGAGGAAACCATCTCCACCCTCATACCACTGATTTCACCCAATACTGAGTCTATAAATTACCAAAACCAATACAAGCTTGGATTCCTCATAATTTATTCACCATACCCAGAAGAATTTTCCTATCTCCACCCACCTGTCAAGAGCTTCCAGGATAAAACCATCTCTACCATCAACCCTTGGGATTTTCCTGAGACGACCTTTACTAGGATCCAAAATCTATTGGAAATCCAAAGCTCAACCAAACAGGGAACCCACTACATCATGGCTATCCAAGAAATGGCATAAGGCAAGGTTGTACATGACTGTAAATCTAGGAAAATCCCATGCCAATGAAAAAACAATTACCTAAAAAACAATGCATGAACCATGCATTCAAATTCTAGCAAGATAATCAAACATGAACACTGATACCTACAAATCCACAACTATTTCCTGCACTTGCCTGCTGCTATCCAAATATTTTTATTGGTTGCTCGCAAATTCCTCTTGTGTTCCTTTGCTTTCCTTTATTGTTCCTTTCTTGTGTCTAAGTGTTGTAGTGTTATCTTACCTTCCTTGTTGTGTGTTCTCTCTTTCTTTCCTTTCTCGTGTCCCAGTGCTCTTCTCCTCCCCCTTGTTTTAGTGTTCTCGCTTTTCCCAAGAGAATGCTAGAAATTTGTCTCTCCAATTTCTTTTCCTTTTCATTTTCATTTTCTTCATTTTCACTTTCTTGGAATTTATTTAATTTCCCTTTATTTCTTTTATATCCTTGCCACATGTTCCTTTCTAACCTGTAATAGACAAATTTTCATGTATTACCTTTTTCCTCTTGCCAATTACCATGCCAATTTCCATAGCCAATAATAAATAATTAACCACAGGTGGATCCTAATGAAATGTTTCCCCCATCAATCAGCTTGGAATACGTGTCCCATGTCTTTGGTTTTGTTTTTGCCTTATAATGTACTTTCATTTACATGGAAATTTAACTCGAGGTTGTTACATTTCATTTGAGGATATGATCTGTTAATTCTTTGATGGATTTTTATTTGAGGGGGATAAGGCTTTTGTTGATTTCTGACTTTATCTTTTTGGTTGTTTAGATTGTTGTAAATTTTCCTTGTATGTTGTTACTGAGTTATTGATGTCTCTTATTTCCTTGTTGTGATGTTCTTCTCTTTGCTTCTGTTGAATTTGACAATTTTTTTTCTTAATTTCCTTGTTGTCATTCACTTTTCTTTAGTGTTATTTACTATTATCATGTCCTTGGATTCCATTCCTGGTATATCCTTTGAGTGCCTTAATAACATTTATTGCTTCTTTGTCTTCAATTTTCTTGGAGCTTGTCTTTCCTCCATTACCGAGACTAGTTTTATTGAGGGAAGAATTTTGAACACTTAGAATTTCATCCAATTTATTAAATGTTTTAATAATATTTAGATTTTTGTTGTGTTGAGCCTGAGTATTTTCTAATAGAGATAGATTATTCCTCTAGTTTCTCACATTCCTTCCCCTTCTCTTTAAACTATTCTAAAAAAGTGTTTTCAATCTTCCTGGTTTCCTCCAAGTCCACTTTTAGAAGAAGAATTGGCGGGTCTCCAATTTTCATCATTTTCTTTTCCATATTTCATAAAAACTCTTTCTTCTTCTTGTTATTTTTTTACCGAGCCTTTGTATTTCTTCCAAGGCATTGATTAGTTCTCCTTCCATATCTACTACAACTTCTTCTTCATCTAATTCATATTTATATCACCCTTAATTTTGGGTTTATATGGCCATGAGCATGAAAACATTCAATCTTTCTTCACCAAAAGGTTGTTCATCCTCGTCCTTTGAGGTTTTTTTTTGTTTTTTTTTTTTTTTAATATCTTGGGTGTAGATGTTATTCTTCCTGAACTTCTCCTTCTTGAATCTCCTATACTTAATATTTTATTTATTATCGTTTTCATTATATTCCTTTTTATGTGCATTTAGATGCATAGTGACCTACTTTTACAGAATTGAAACAATTGAAAGGAAACTTACCTTTGTATATTCCCGACCCTCTCTTTAATATTTTGACAAACTTGACTTCTTCTTCATTAGATCTATAACTTGAGTCTTCTTGATATTCTTTGGTCTTCTTATCAGCTTTGAATTATACTTCCTTTGATGTAGATCTGCCTTTTTCACTTCTCATTTCATAGGAAGTTAATGTTCCATGTAGTTGATCTAGTGTTAATGTGTTGATATTTTCCATCCCCTCAATTTATACTTTGTCATTGAATCTATAGAGTCAAAATATTTTGAACTAAAAAGGAATCATCCACATGGTCATTACGACCTCTTTGTCAAATATTTCATCTGTGCGAATATATTATTGGCAATGTCCTCATCCTCACTCATCTTTAGTGATTCAAATTGCATTCTATAATCTTGGAGTTTAGCCTTATTTACCTTGTTATCACCTTCATATAAATTGATCAAATTTTCCCATATTTCTCTAGTTTTGACATAATGCATGAATTTAACAAATTTAGATTCAGGAAATCCACTTAAGATTACATTCATTGCTTTAACTTTATAAGAAAAATCGATCTTATCATATTTTTCAAACGATATATCTGTATTTTCACGGCCGCTTAAGAATGCATCACAGACATCTGCACTAAGGGACATTATGTAAGTTCTCATTCTTACATTCCAAATTTCATAATTCATTCCACTGAATATAGGATATTTGTTGCCGAAATTTCCATCCCGATTGGCCATTTTTTTTATCTACCTTGCAATTTTTAGACTACTGTTAAAGGAATTTACTTTGATACCAATGATGGGAAACCAAGAAAACAGTGGGGGGGGGGGAGTTGAATCATTATTTTATAACTTTTAGCAATTATTTATCCAATTAAACACATTCAACAATGAAACAATGCACCAATCACATAAAGCTTGAGCATAAGATGTTTACGTGGAAACCCAAATGGGATAAAACTGCACATCTTATTTTGATTATAGTGTAAATACAATCACAAAATTCAATTTACATAAGATTATATACACACCAACCTGCATGAGGCTTCAACCCACTTATCTTTACAAGTACCCACTTGTTGGGAGCACTAACTCCCATTTTTTGTAAGCACCAACCCCTTGATATTTATAACACTAGAATGAAGGAGACTCTAATATGATGATTTGTAAGCACCTACTTGCGCTACTTATCAAATCCATTTTTCATTCATTTTCAAACTTAGATATGAGTCTATTTAATTAAAATATCACTAACACCAATGTTAATTCTCGGATATGCTTGTATTCTTTGATATTTGCTTTGCAACAAACTTTATTCCTCAGATTCTCTGATTCAATTGAAGTTCCACACAATTACTACTTCTCCCTTACTGATTTTCTTATAGACACAACTTGCTTTCTACAATTAAATTCTCAGTACTTTAGATATGAAATTTTCAAATGCATAATGTAGAAATTATATAGAAGCTATGATACCATGTAGAAATATATATAAATTCTATATCAATGGATTCAATATGATCTTGTGATGTACTTAAACAAGATACTAAATCCTTCTACAATATTTGTGGAATATAAAACACGATCACTCAGTCACATGCAAGTAAGAGAAAGAAGTAAATAAATCACACAACACAAGATGTTCTTGGGGAAAGAAACTGATAAAAACCCCACTATCATATATTGTATAAAGTCAAGGAATCATGAAACAATACAATTCTTAATATCTCATGAGATTCTCCAACACTCTGCCAATTGTCTCCCGCTGATATAGGAAAAAATGGACAAACACATAGCTAATTATCAGCCTTCCTTCAGCCTGCCTTGCTCACACAATTCCTAAAGAATTAGGCCCCTATTAAATAGGAAAATAAGCCTTCCTTGATTGCACAATCCATCATGGCTTCCTCATGGATTTATAATTGCACTCAGGCAATTCTCTAAAAATACAATTGATAGTTATGTTCCCTTTAACCTCTGTCTCAACTGGGTATTCCTCAGAATTGACATGGACGCAACTATTAATAGCAAATCATTAGTTATCTGATTTATCACTACTTGTGAATTAAATCTAATTTAATTCACTGGACCTCTCACTAATTCATCACTCAGTTAGAACTATTTAAAATGATTAATTGAGTTAATCGATTACACCTGCACCCCACTAGTGCAATAACTGAAATTGGACCCCCATAATATTAGGATCACTCTACATGCCTCATGTTAGACCCTCAACTCAAATTTATTGAGCTAACTTAGTCATCATGGCTTAGTTGACTGATACAAGTAGTTATGAGATGGAATTACAATTTATTGTCCAATTTGTTTAAGGGAAAACTAAATTAGACACCCACATTCCTCACTAGTGTGTAATCTCACTAGACTATGTAACTTCACCAATGCGTGGGTGATTTTTGTCCTTTCTAGTTGCCAATTTCATTGTTTCTTGTTGCAAATTTCAACACACAACAACTCTAGATCTAATTGATCTTTTACATTTGTACTTTGCACATCACTTGTCTTCAACTCTATCTAGATTTTCTTGTCTTCTTTCTACAACTTAACTCCTTCTTTCTCCTCATACTGTTCAAACTTCATGTGATTTTACATGTCCACAAAAAATTCTACCCTTTGATTTGCATCCGAACACCCTCATCTCATGTTGTTTTTGTTCTATTTATAGACACAAAACACTCAGATATGTCCAGTGTGGACTTTAAAAATTTTAACTTTAACTGAAATTTGGTGTCTGGCGCCACCAAATATCCAATATTAGCCCTTGATATGTAATCTCCCTAGAGCATATGACTGAGAATCAAATCCAGTAGCTTAAACTTAATAGACACTTAGCCTTGGACCTATGCAATTCAACCCTTTTACGTTATAATGAAATTCACTAGGAAATCCAACATTTGGTCTTTTCCACTTTGTTCTTGGTAGCATGTTATTGGATCTTCTCTAGGCCCATATGTCATTGCATCTGGATTAATATGAGGATTCATTATCTGGTCCCCACTCCCTTTACTGTGAAACTTCACCACTATGAGGTAAGATGGTCAGATAACACTTGCGCTAAATCCTATATCTGGGGATCTGGGATCCCATCCCCACTTACCTTCATACTAGACTACACCCTCATGAGGTTTGATGACTGGATAAATATTGAGATAATTCCTAGTTTCTGGGATCCAGGATCTGACCCATTCTCAACTATCAAACCACTTGCATCCATCAACTCCTAGTTGGCTGCATGTTTACGATCCTAGGGCTTGTGCTAAGGGTTGTATCTAACATCAAGGATTTTGGTAACAATGTATGTTTTGTGCACCTTTGGACCACTAGATCCCTAGGTGGTCTTTGCATTTGGACTCCAAAACATAGAAAAACGTTGAAATTCCTTAACGCTGTGAAGCCTTACAAAAAAAATTCTTGGTGTAATAATTAAGGTATGCCACATCATCTTCCACCTGTCATGCCACATCATTTCCACATGTCACTTGAAAAGGGGCCACTTGTCCACCTAAAAATTTTGAAAGCACGTGACATGTGTCATGACCACAAAGTGCCATGTCATCATTCATGCCATGTCACTACCACATCATCTCTGCCATGTCAACACACTGCCACGTTTCATTCTTTTCTACTGCCATATGTCATTTTCCACCTGTGAAATATTAAACTCAATAGAGCTTAATCCATATGCCACATGTCCTCATCTCAAGGTGCTAAATCATTAACCTACCACATGTTTTTTTCCATCTGGTGCCATGTGTACTGCCACATCTAATTATGGTCCACCTTTCGTTTGGCATTGGGAAATTTGGGATTCGAATATTTTCATAAGTGGTTTCCCTATTGCACACTTGTAGGCTCGTATGCCTGAATGCCTTGGTGCGCCCGGATTGGTATGAATTCCTGGTTGAATTTAGATAGATGGGCATCAACCTAGTGCATCCCCCAAATGGATGGATACAGACATGGTAGAACCTTGTCTTATATGGAACCATGCCTAGACTCCATCGCTTCAAACTCGAGTTACTCTTCATTCCTGGGGAGTTAGACAAAGTGCCATATACAATTGGAAAACTCTTTAAGAGGGATATCAAACCAGATAGTCTCCCCATGAACCTGACATAAATGACGAAACTTGATATCAATGACAACAACTGCCAATACAGTCAACAATATTTAGATTCTAGGTTTGAACCCTTAAATACATTAATGAAAACATTACCTCAAACCAAATTACAAAATGTCTTTAATTACTTAACATGATTCCTTTAATTAATGCTACACTACGATCAACAATATTTAGATTCTAGGTTTGAACCCTTAAATACATTAATGAAAACATTACCTCAAACCAAATTACAAAATGTCTTTAATTACTTAACATCATGCTAATTTTTGGCTTTTTTAATGGTAATATTTTTCCTTTCATTTTTCTTCGGGTCACTTGATTTGTAGGGGTAGGGGTTTCTAACATAGTATTTATATTAGGGCCACCTAGAATGTAAATGATTTCTAAATTATAATAAATATAATTCTAGTTTGGTATGTAAATGCTTCTTATATAATATTTTTCTAAGCTTCTAATTTGATATATATAGTTCTAGTCTAGCATGTAAATTATTTTCACATAATATTTTTCTAAGATTTTAATTTAACATGTGATGTTAATTATTCTTTAATATTATATAATATTTTAGAGTTTATATATGTAGATTAAATAGACTTTGTTATAATACTATGGGGAAATACCATATGTTATAAATACAAGATGCCCAAAATACTATAACTCACTTCAGAAGACACTTGTTCAAATGACATTTTTTTTAATTAATCATTTTAATTAAAAGGAAAAAAATGACATAACTATTTGGAGATAAATCTTAACCTTTCATATCTGTATACTACTATTATTATTATAGAATACTCCATAGAGGTTAAATCCCTACCTTCCACATAATAATTATTAATAATTAAATAAATATTCTTGAAGCCCTATTCCAAAATAGACATATCTATAACAATAAATTGTTACATCTTGTATTGAATTATTTTAAAATAAATAAGGATTACACACATTTCTCACATTCAAGAGTGAAAATATAATATTCTTTTTATTTTTAATTATTTTATCTCTCTTTAAAGTTGATATATAATTATGTTATATTACATGGATATCAAAATAATTTTTATGGCTAAGATTGAGACTGAACTATTTTTACCATATATATTTCAGAATGGGTTGTAATAATAACAACAAGGGAGCATAATAAAAGTGGGGGTATTGATATTTTATAATGCTTTTAATTAATAGTAACCAAATATGTATACTCATATTTATTTCTTATTATAATAGACAATTTTTTTATATTTAGAAAATATTTTATTTTTATTTCAAAAGCTACACTTGTCAACCCTAGGTTGAGGACAAAATGAGTTACACATCTCCCTCATAGGGTGCAATTAAAATGAATCAAATTTTTATGATGTAATTTTTATAATAGTTTAATTTTATAATATATATTAGTTATGTGATACTAATTATAAAATATAACACTTTCCTTTTAAAATATTATTTAAACATTATCACGTAAATATGAAGTATTTATTTATTTATTTCCCCCAAAGGTGTTCTAAATTTCAATATGGAGAAGATGATGTAGTGATCCTAAATGGATGTAAACATTTAAATATAGGCTCAATTAAAAAAAAAGGTAAAATTAATACAAATAATAAATCGACGAATTCTTTTTTTGCTTTGCTAGTTTATGTGAGTCCATCAAAATTAGTGAGATCATACCTTGTGTGGGCCACACCAATCATTTTTTAAGAAAAAAAATAATGTTCATATCATATTAAAATAAATTTAAATAATAATGGTTCATATTCCTAAGCACTCAAAACATATAATTACTAAACATATAAAAACTTTATAAATTTAATTAATTTACATATAGTTGAAAATAAAAATATTTGTCAATATAAAAATGTAAAATATATATAATGTAAATATTACCTATAAATTAATATCCATTTTGACCATAAAAATTAAAGTAATGATTATTTTCATAACCATTTCATTTTAGAATTCCATATATATATATATATATATATATATATATATCAGTTTGTCAATTGAGTTTAATTTTGGTGGTTGGGTAGAATACTTGTTAGCCTCCTTATAGAGATTCAAGTCTCCTAAGTTGACATGTTTATCCTCTGGAAAAGAGTAACTATGTTGCACTCTTAAGCGAGTCTATACTAAGGGTGTTGTAGGTTTTAACCCTGTACATAAATCATCTGCAAAAGAATTCTTAAAAATAGAAAATAAGCAATATCGAGAGCATAAAACATAAAACAAATATACACAAATATTTTTCCCCTGGATCGCAAATCAGGAATACTAGCTTGATTTTTTATTATATTCATTTTAGTGTTACAACACATATATATACATGCTAAAGCATTCATAAACCTAAATCCATTAACCCTGGATTAGAACATAATTGTAGTTCCCTTGACCGGATCTACAAAATACCAGGGGCTGAAAACCATCATGCCCCAAAACCATGTGCAAACCCATGCATAAAACCATAGGCGGGTCCGCCCACCTAAAATATAACACATACCCAACATTCTCCCACTTTTTGTTTTCTTTCCACAGGCGGTCATAGGAGATCTTAGTCATTAGTCCAGCCCTACAACACCCATTGTTTCTCTATACCAAGTAAACTTCGAAGTGCTCATAGAATTCGTCAATGCATCTGCAACATTCTTCAAAGTGCCCACCTTTACCAGCAACACCTTTTTATCCTCAACCATATCCCTCACAAAGTGATATTTAACATCAATGTGTTTTGTCTTTGAATGATAAGCAAGGTTCTTAGCCAAGAAAATTATACTGTGGCTATCACGGTATATCCTTATAGCTCGCTGCAACAACCCCATACTTGAAAACAATATTTTCAATCAAAATGCTCCCTTGCGTGCATGAGTGGTTGCCATGTATTCTTCCTATGTAGTTAAAAGAGCCACTAAAGACACTCTTTTACTCATCCAACTGATTGCACCTCCAAATACGTTAAACACATACCGACTTGTATATCTTCTTTGGTCCAGATCTCCAGCCTATTCTACATCAACAAAACTAGGGATGTCCAAAACTCTGTCCAATCCTATTCTTCCCTGGTAGCACATACCATAATCACTAGTGACATGCAAATATTTGAAAACCCGCTTCACTGTTGTCCAATGCTCCTTCCCTAGTTTTGACATAAACCTGCTCAATAATCCCACTGCATGTGCAATGTCTGGTCTAGTACAGACCATTGCATACATCAGGCTACCCACTGCACTTGCATATGGAACACAAGACATATCCTCATCTTCTTCTTGTCTCTTGGGACACTGTTCAACAAATAGCTTTACACCTACAGGAATAGGAACCTTCATCGGTTTACTATCCTGCATATTTAACCTATGCAATATTGTCTCGACATACTTCCTCTGGTTTAACCAGAGCTTCCTCTTTGCCCAATCTTTCTTAATGTCCATGCCCAAAATATAGTTTGCAGCACCAATATCCTTCATGTCGAATTTGGAGAACAATTGGGTCTTCAAATCCTAGATAATTTCCTTGTCATTTCCAACCATCAACATATCATCCACATACAAGATCAAATAAATAACATTGTCACCAATTAATTTAAAATACACACAGTGATCCTCTTTGCTTCTAGTGAAGCCAAGTCCTCGTATATAGGTACAAAATTTCTGATACCACATCCTTGGTGACTATATTAACCCATACAAATACTTTTTTAACCTGCATACCAATTATTTCTTACCCTTCACTGCAAATCCTTCAGGTTGCTTCACGTATATCTCCTCTTCCAGATCCTCGTGAAGAAATGATGTGAAGATCTACTCTCCACCATTATTTGTCCTCAACACCTTTTTCTTCTTCTTTGTGTGGTTTTCCACCAAAGCCTTAAATTCTTTAAACCTGTCAAAGACTTCAGATTTCTTCCTCAAGAAATATATCCATGTATTCCTTGAGAATCCATCTATGAATGAAACATAGTACACAAACTTACCCAATGATGGAACAGACACATGTCCAAACACATCATTGTGCACAAGCTCTAATAACTTGCTCGCCCTCTTAGCACTAGAAGGAAAACTCACCCAATTTTGCTTCCCATATACACAATGTTCACAAAAATATAAGTCCAAAGAGAAATTAGACATAACTTCTACCATACCATTACCATGCAGTATTTGAAGGCCCTTCTCTCCAATATGTCCAAGCCTTTGATGCCATAGCATGGTCTTTTCTCCAGAGACCGCTAGGCTTTCCGCTTCACTTTCAGGAACCATAGAATTGTTTCATCCATCAATGAAAGTGCTACCCTGAAGCTTGTACAGAGTGCCACCAGACTCCCCACATTAATACCAGTGCTCCACGAACCATCTTGCAGGTATATTTCCCGAACACTATTTTTACACCTGCATCATCCATCTTGCTTACATAAATCAGATTTCTGGCCAATGCAGGAATATGAAAAACACTGAGAAGTGTTCTAATCCTTCCACCTTGCAGCTTTAGCTTGAATTTTTCACGTCCAATGATTCTGTCCTTCCTATCATCCCCTAATAAGACATCACCACCATCATACTTCTCATACTCACAGAACCACCCCATATGGGGAGTGAAGTGAAAGGATGTACCTGAGTCAATCAACCATGCATCATGATCTACATGTGTATTTGAAGAAGAATCCAAATACACATCCCCACCTTCATTTGAGGTAGATTTTGGTTCTATAGAAGGAGCATCATCATATCCCTTTCCTTTCTCAGGAGCCTTAGATCTGCAGTCCTTTTTGAAGTGCCCTTCCTTTCCACATTTCTATCACACCTTTACAGGCTTTCCTAGAGATTTAGATCTTCCTCTAGATTTAGATCTCCCACTCGAAAAAAGTATTTTTGTTTATGTTCTGGGACCTTCCCCGTACATATAAGGCATATCCATTCTGGCCCTCCATATTTCTCCGTCTCATTTCCTCTGAAAACAAGGCTGAGACAATTTCATCAAAATTAAAGGTAGTTGTATTGCTACCTATTGCAATAACCAGACTCTCCCATGAATCTGGTAGAGAACACAACAAACTGATGCACTTATCTTCATTAGAGATTTTAATATCAACTAATGACAACTGACTTACCACAATATTAAAGGCATTCAAATGCTCTATCACCGAGTCTCCATCCTTCATCCTTAGGTTATACAGATTTTTCCGCAGGAGCAATTTATTCACCAGAGACTTAGATTGGTACAAAGGTACTAACTTGACCCACAAAGTATTCATTGTAGCTTCCCCGGATACATTCAAAAATACCAAATCTGAGATACACAACCGTATTATGCTCTTTTCCTTCCGATCCAACTTCGCCCAGTATTCATCTGACATTGTCGTTGGTTTAGTACCCAAATCTACTGCGATCCATTGTTCTTTATCCACCAGCGGATCCTCCAACTTGAGTTTCCACAACTCAAAATTCTGACCATTAAATTTCTCGATCTCTATCTTTCCATTGCTCGCCATCTTCTTTCACCGTAAGAATCGATCCTATAGATCTCCCACTAAACAGTGTCTACCACAGGCCCGAGAAAAAAATACCTCAGCAGCAAAGGTGTCCCCTTGAAGCCAAAACAACTCTGATACCAAATGTAGGTTTTAACCCTGTACACAAATTATCTGCAAACGAATTCTAAAAAACAGAAAATAAATAATAGCTAGAGCATAAAACATAAAACAAATATACATAGATATTTTTCCCTTGGATCCAAAATAGGGACTATTAGCTTGATTTTTCATTATATTCCTTTTAGTGTTACAACACATATATATACATGCCGAAGTATTCATAAGCCCCAATCCATAAACCCTGGATTATAACATAACCATAGTTCCCTTGACCGGATCTACAAAACACCAAGGGCCGAAAACTATTATGCCCCAAAACCATGTGAAAACCCATGCACAAAACAATAGGTTGCCCACCTAAAATAGGGTCCAAACAAAATTTTCCCAGGGTGTTGCCCCGCACTCCACGTAGGTGGCCACCCACCCCCTGTGAACCCATGGACAAGGAGGTTTTCCGCCCCCCTGTGAGCCCCCCGCTGCACCCGGTGCAACGAACAGGGTCGGCTATCACCCCCCCTATGACACCCCCCACGCTTGCGACTAATCGTGGAAAGAATATAACACATACCCAACATGTGTCCTAGTACTAGTAACCTTTTCAAGAACAAATTTCCCTAATACCTCCTCTTTCCTTCTAAGAAGGTCGACTTTCTTCCCTAGGTGATACCCAATTCCCTAACCTAGTACCTGCTCTTACCTTCTGAGGAGGTCAAATTTCTTCCCTAGGCGTTACCCAATGCCCAAAAATTTTATCTCACCTTTGTGAAAATAATATAGATGAAATGCTAGTACCAATGCCCAATTTTTTTATCACACCATTGTGCAAATAATAAAGATGAAGTGTATCTAAGAACAAGCACACAATTCATCATGGTTTCGTCCTTTATAAGTAAATTCACATGGAAACTCGTCTTAATTTTTGATTATATATATATAAGCAACCAAAAAAAAACATGGGGCCATGAGCCATGGGAATGCCTTCCCATATACACCTAATGTATTTTTATTTTGACTATAAATAAGAACACCCACTTTTTTTTTCTTCTTCTAGAAATTTGTTCTATATCTAAAAATTATAAACTTTAAAAAATTTCAAATTCCACTTTATAACCTATTTACTTTTAATAATTATATACCGTATAATCATACTTATTCAATTTCAAATTCCACTTTACATTATATTTATTTTTATGAGTAGATTTTTACTAAACTATATAATCTAATCATGAATTATTTATTTGTTTTTTTTCACTTATTTAATTATAAACTATATAGTCTAATCATGAATTATTGATTTGTTTTTTTTTCACAAAAGTTAATATTGTTTTAAGTTTTAAAAACTATATATAATTTATTATAAATTATTGGACAACATTTTTTCCTTGATTTAATCATAAATTGTTAATATTGTTGATTTAATTATAAGTTCGTGAGAGTTAACTATAAATTGTTCACATTGCTCAACTTATTTAACTACAAGTTGTTGACATTGCTCAGCGCATTTAACTATAAGTTGTTTGACATTGTTTCTTTAAGCATATTCTTAGTTGTATTGTTGACATTAACTATAAGCGGTTTGACTGTTCATTTAAGCACATTCTTAGATGTATTATTGACATTGCTCAACAAATTTAACTATAATTAGTTGGCATTGCTTATTTAAATATATGGAGTGGTTGACAAAGACCCTTCTTTTTACTTATATACACCTGGTTTATCTAAGAAGATTCTTTAATGTAAAATTTAATTAAAATATTGCACATTTAAACATAAATGGTTCACATTACTCAACTTATTTAATTATAAATTGTTAAAATTGCTAAACTCATTTAACTAAGGATTATTCACATTACTCAACTCGTTTAACTTAAAATGGTTGACATTGGTCAATTTATTTAATAAAATGTTCATATTGCTCAACTCATTTAACTAAAAATTTGTTGACATTGTTCAATTCATTTAATTACATTGCCCAATTCATTTAACCATAAATGTTTAACCATGGTTATTTAGACCTATTTTTCAATGTAATATATATTACTTAAACTCATTTAACTATAAATTGTTTTTATTACTTATTTAAATATATTATTGAATATATTATTTACAAGTGGTTGACAAAAACTCTTCTTTTTTATATTACTTATTAAAACTGTTCTTTTTCATGTTACTTATTTAAACTGATTTTTCATAAGTGTTTTTTTTGTCAATCAAAGTCTATTTTATATTATCATAGCGAAATTTACATCAAACAATAGTTTTGTTGTGATACATCCAGGGAGCCCGGTAGGAAAAAAAGGCCAGAAGTGTCTCGGGTGCGTTCCAAGGCATACGGTGCCATTAGTTCTTATCGGAACAAAACTAACAAAAAACTAGTGGATACATAGCTTCATGGAGGTGGATTGAGAGGGCCTGTTGGTGGCCCAACAAAGAAACTGACATGATTGTACACATGGTAGTCAATATGCTCAACATGGATCTCTAGTGCTCAGAGGTGGTCATGGGAGCACCATAGCTAATGGCGCAGACTCTCCAGAGCATCTAGAGTCTCGTTTTGCAGATGTTGAATGTCATTGATATAGGAAATGAGTTCATTACAATCCTCATTTCTTTTTTCCCTCATGGTGTCCAGGTTGAGCTGGATTTGCTGAAGTTGAACTGAGATGTTGTCCATGGTGGTCAAAGCTTCCACTTGCCCAGGTGACTGCACTGGAGAAACCACCATGCCAGCCACCGAATGTTGGCTCTTGGTGGATTTTGAGTTCAAGATTCGGTCCCTGTTTGCCCTGCGTGCTTCCATCCCTCGACCAAATCTTCCTCTGCGTGCACGACATCGATCGCGTGGCATGATCTTCGAGACCCCGCTCTGGCTTGCCTCCATGCTAAAACTCCATTTTTCGGCAGGATGAGTAGCCCGTAGTCCAACATTGTTATCCCCAAAGCCACCACTACTCGTCCAACCACCTGCTCCCGAACCAACACATGAGACTACCACCAAACCATTGGTGAATTCATTGCTACTCTCGGAAGTGGAGATGAACCACCACCCTCTGAAAGATGAAATCGCTAAAAAGCTAGGAGAGCCTTTGAGCCCAAACCAACACCGCATATAGGTCGGCTCCTCTATCTCCGCAACCCCGTCCTCCACTACAGACCGAAAGGACCACGGAAGCCACACGCCTGAAAACACCTTTCCCACTAGTAAGCCAAACACAATTATCTTCCCGTCACCCTGCTATTCCTCCAGCTCCTCGCTTCCAAGATCCCATAGGTCACGGAACCACCATCCCCAATTCCCTATTTCTTGCATCTTCCACCATGCCTCCTACTGTTGAAGCTCAAGTCAAAGCTTGAGAACCAACATCGGTGCATAGTGAGAAGCTGCCTCACAAGCATCGCCCAAACCTTCATACTACGATCCTGCTCGCCCAAACCCTTGATAAGTGCATGCCGTCTGTCGTGAGACCTCACATCCCGAGGGCTCATAACGTTCGAGCATGGGAGTTAATGAATCCCGGTGGCGCGTGGAATCAAGCCTATCCAGCCCATACTGCCATCTCCCATATGTCCATCGGCATGACACCCCCATCATGGAACATATTTTTCATGAGTTATTGACAAATACTTTTTTTTTTAAATTTATTTTTATAAACAATTTTTATTACGTCATAAGGCGTTCCTCTTTGACAACAAATCACCCAGTTTCCATGGTGTACTTTTCTGCACCATTAGATCAAATGTTAGACGATTGAAATGTTTTAGACCATTCATCCACCGCCTCCTTCATTTAATCTAACTACCTAACTAACTCTCTAACCTCTACAAATTTTTCTTCCCTTAGATATGATATGCAACCTATAATACTATAATCGAAATACAAAACCATGGATTCATCCCTTGAATTGTTGCAGGTGACCAATTGCCTCTTCAGAGTCAAAGGAAACATGGTGCTCTTGTCGAAAAAAATCCAGCGGAGTCAAACTGTGATCAGCGGAATCGATAGAAGCTAGCGGCGGTTCAGAGCAGGAATTCTCATTTGGCAGATAGCACTATATTCAGTATTCAAGTGTAACAATGCAGTCTGGAAATTTTTGAAAGAAACCCATCCTATCAAAACTACTATTTGGGATGACCGCATCCACTGTTATCCTTGCAATACTCATAAAGCTTACACCGATGATTACTGTAACAAATGGTTTGATCAGTTACTGTAACAAATGGTTTGATGGTTTGTAAGCTAAGACCAGCGTAGTACTAAAAATGAATCTACCTCTGGTGACATCACAATCGCGTCCAAAATTACAATCTTTGGCTCATGTAGCAACGCCAATCTAAGTGCATGGGCTACAAGTGATGTGTCCAGATCGCTCACTGCTTTATATTTTGACGTAGATAAATAAATCTGTAACTAATATATCTTGCATCATGATATAACATATAAACACCTATTTTAATGCAGGTAAATAGATCCATAGAGGGTTGAATATTGTGAGCCTGTATTGCTACATGTATTATTTTGATTCATGATATATTGTATTTAAATCTCTATTTCAATGCAGATTCTTAGTTTTAACATGAAACCGCAAATTTTCCTATGTTCTTCTAGTATTTTTTTAAGTGGGGATTCGTCCAAAGAAAGAAATTTGTCACTGATAGATACCAACTTACAATATATAGTTGTTTAATGTATAACATAATTATTCTATTTTAAATCTTAAATATGTCAATTTATAAAATCATGACAGATTCATACCATGTACTGTATTTAAATCTCAATTTCAAGGCTGATTCTTAGTATTGACATGAAACGACAAATTTTCCTATGTTCTTCTAGTGTTTTTTTTTTTTTGTCAGCGAAGATTCGTCCCAAGAAAGAAATTTGTCACTAATAGATACCAACTTACAATATATGGTCATACATAATTATTTTATTTTAAATCTTAAATATGATAATTTATAAAATTTGGACAGATTTATAATAACTCTTTTTTAAATTCAATTGATTTTTTTTTAATATTTTACTTATCTAATTATACTAATAGACATGGACATGTATATCTTATAATTTGATTATTAATAATTATCATGTGAATGATAGAGATTTAATCTCTATAAAATATTTTATAATATTTTTAATAGTATATAAATCAAAGCTTGAGATTTATTTCAAAGTGTTTTTTTTACTTTTTTAATTAAATTTGTTAATTAAAAATGTTGTCACTTGAAAATGAGTTATGTTTTTCGGCATAAGGTATTGATGAGCCATAATATTGTAACAAAACCTAATTACAAATTAAAAATCTCCATCATAGAGTAGGTAAATCTCCATTATAAACATTACTACATTTTTTAAAAATGTATATATATCTAACTTATATTATAATAATGACAAGTTTAATATGCAACGTTGATGCTTAGTATCTACCTCTTATGCAAAATTAATTTGACAACTAAATTAACATAAAAACAAGAAATAACTAAAATTGTAAATTGGAAAATGATTTCAACAATAAACAAGTTGGTATAAATGATTTTATTGTGAATAATCACATTATATAAAATATTAGTCACTACTAATTTAGAAATCCACGAGGTAAAATTTGGTAATATGCCTACATTTATATTTCACATTTATAACTTTTTAATAACTTTACAATATTTACACCGTAAGGTGTTCCTCTTTGAAAACAACTCCGCCAATTGAATTCCTCCCTCGAGTTGTTGCAAATCCTAAGATTGAGACTGAGCCTGAGCCAAAAGTTGTGTGATCCTTCTTGCAAGCCCAGTCATTTGCACCAAATATTCCTTGGATTCGAGCGTTGCAACTAGGATGGCACAAACATGTTCAGGTGGTGCTGGCAGTAGCAACGACAACTCAGGTGAAACCAATTCTGATTTCACTACCAGGCCTAGTCGATAATCGGGCAGAAGACAACGTTGTCGGTGAGGAGGGTGTCACTGTCGTTGAAGCCCAGCTGCCTGGTATGAATGTCACCACGGACTATTTAGCCGAGTAGGCCATTCGCTTTTCCATCCACCCAACGCTGACAGATTATCCCACAGTGGCGACCTCAAATGTCACCATCGAAGAGGTACATGCTAGGGTGTGCTTGGATAAATTTAATTTTAGCATCTCTTTATTGAGCTTCCATGAGAGCAGGTGATAACCCCGTGGAACTAAGTGATGCAATTGCAGTCTACACAACCAAGTGGGAAGCCTCCAACACTAACGAGATCTCTAAAGGCGATGTGGCCTCAGAAACGCAGTCGACTGCAGATGTTAATGCACACTTGCCATACTCGAAAAAAATGACCTTGGGATACGTTCTTTCTGTAACTATCACCATCCACTCCACTTTAATATGATGTTGAATTATAACGAATATTCACTCTTTTACTTAAGATGAATTATTTTAATCGAAACATTGTAAAAGTCCTTTGAGAATGTTACTTAATGGGATTATTTTTCGAGTTTTTATTTTTCTCTTTATGTATCGATACAGATTGCTACCAAAGACCTGTTGGTGGACAAGGTTGTTACAACAGAGGACGTGAGGAGAATCAAAGAACTAGAAGAGATTCATAATGAGGTTGGGGAAGCTTTTCTCGGTGGGGTCGATGGTTCCATGGAAGCTGTTGCTAGGCTCAATGAACAGGGTGGCATAGGGTTTCATCCATGACCTGCCTATTCCCAACATATCTAGATTTGTGTGATTTTCTTATGGCTTGTGTAAATTTTCTTGGTGTGTAATGGCCTTTGGAGTGTGTAACTAGTAGGAATGGTAATATTTATATATGAATATCGAATAATTAATGATGGGCACCATTTTGAACAACATTGGGCACCATTATATGAATATTAGAATAACTAATGAAAGGCATCATTTTGAACAATGCTAAGTGTTTATGGTAATAAGGTTTATGTTTTTTATATTTTTTTCGTTTTTTTTCAAAGTTTTTTTTACTTTTAAAGTTCTTTTGAATTAAAATTGTTGTTTTTTTTTCTCGGCACAACTAAGTTGACTTTTGATCTCCCATGTCAGATTTATAAGAGCCATAACCATAGCACAATAATGATGGTAGATCCATCAAATGTTAGACAATTGAAATGTTTTAGGTCATTCATCCATTGCCTCCTTCATTTAATATAACTACCTAACTAAATATCTAACCTATACGAATCTCTCTTCCCCCTGGATATGATATACAACCTTTAATACCATAATAGCAATAGAAAGACACAGATTCATCCCTTGAGTTGTTGCAGGTCTCTATTGCGATCCGATCAGGTGATAAGCACGTGGAACTAAGCGATGCAGTTGCAGTCCAGGTAGCCGAGCGGGAAGCCACCGAGACCGACGAGATCTCTAAGGGCAGTGTGGCCTCGATGGCGTAGTCGACTACAAATGTTAATGCACGCTTGCCATACTCGACATAAACGACCTTGGGAGATGCTCTTTCTATAACTATCACCATCCACTCTTCATTAATATGATGTTTACTTACAAGGAATATTCACTCTTTTACTTAAGATGAATTATTTTAATCAAAACATGGTAAAAATCCTTTGAGAATGTTATTTATTGGGATTATTTTTTGAGTTTTTATTTTTCTCTTTATGTATTGGTACAGACTCTTACCAAAGACCTGCTAGTAGTCAAGTTTGTTACAACCGAAGACACGAGGAGTATCAAAGAACTGGAAGAGAGTCATAATGAGATCGGGGAAGCTTATCCCGGTGGCATCAGTGATTCCATGGAAGTCATTGCCATGCTCAATGTATTGAGATTGCAACAAGATGATGAGCTTAGTGGAAAGGAGTCGCCTTCACTAAGTGGGCCCGCAGGCTATTTTTGGCGCAAAGTCTATTTTTAGAATGTCTATTTTTAGACATATGGATCATGTTCTATGAGTTACAGGATGCTATTTGTGGATGGTTGGTCAAGTTGGAAAAAATAGATGGAATTCTATTTTTAGACATACTGGGCGGAATCTATTTTTAGATTGCGAGTCTAAAAATAAATATGTCGAATATTATTAGCTCTTAATAATATTTGGACTCTAAACATTATCTTATTCTCTTGGAGCACTTCAGTTAAGTGCACGGATGTGGCACATTCAGCTGACAGAAGGAATTACGCTATTCCTAGGGTTTAGTGGAGCTATTGCATGATTGACTTCAGTTAGAACTCAAGTGACAGAGTTTGGTGGAGTTGATTGAGGAAGTTAGTGGAGTTGTATTCAGTTTAACTAATCTAAACATAGTTGAGCTATTTGTATTCAGTTTAACTAATTGATACAATTAGTGAGAGTGGTGTGAATTAATTATTAATTAATTCACTAATTATAAACTCATTAATTAACTAAAGAATGCATCAGTTAACTTCAGTGCATGGACAGTTTCAGTGGAGACCAGTGCAGAGATAGGTGAAAGAGCAGGTTAACTATCAGTTGTGACTATACAGTTTCTATTTGCAACACACAGATAGGTGGAGAAGCCCATGAGGATTGCGCAGTACAAGCCGGGTGGTTTATCTATTTAATGAAGCCATCCCATAGCATTGATTACGCAATAGAGGCTGGCTATCAAGTGGCAAAAGATTGGAGCATGTGTTTTGCTAGATCTAGCTTGATAGTGTGTAGCAATTGAGGGTGTGCATGAGAGCTTGTGAGGAGCTTTTGTACTATGATTTTTACATGATCTCGATGACATATAATATATAGATAGTTGGGGTTTTTAGCTTTAAGCTTTCCCATTAAATAATGTGTTCATATGTGTGATTGTTTGTGGTTTTAATGTATGCATGCAATTGATTTTATTTCCGCATGTGATGATCAATGGTAGAAGAGATTATGTATTATGCATGAAGCTAAAATAGTGTGTGATCAGGAGAATCTCGGTGAATAATATCTCAGTTATTCAAATTTCTACACAATGAATAGGGCTGAATAGGGTTTCGGCCGTGACCTACCTATTCACAAAATATCTAGATTTGTGTGATTTTCTTATGGCTTGTATAAATTTTCTTGGTGTATAATGGCCTTTGGAGTGCGTGACTAGTAGGAATGGTAATCTCTATATATGACTATCGAATAATTAATGATGTGCGCCATTTTGAACAATGTTGGGCGCCATTATATGACTATTAGAATAACTAATGATAGGAACCATTTTGAATAATGTTTCGATGATTATTGGAATAACTAATGATAGGTGCCATTTTGAACAATGTTAAGTGTTCCTGGTAATAAGGTTTATGTTTTTTAGATTGTTTTAGTTTATTTTCAAAGTTTTTATACTTTTAAATTTTTTTGAATTAAATTGTTTTTTTTTTATTGCTTCTTGACACATCTAAGTTGACCTTTGATCAACCATGTCAGATTTATAAGAACCATAAACATAGCATAATAATGATGGTAGATCCATCATGGGTGGTTGCCTTGTTATATATCACAGTATCGCAATGACAAAACTAATACTTTGACGTGTGCTTTGCATTTTAAAATATTAAAATGTTCTGATAGATCAAATGTTAAACGATTATGTTTTAGACCATTCATCCACCACCTCCTTCATTTAAGTTAATTACCTAACTAACTCTCTAACCTCTACGAATCTCTCTTCCCCCTGGATATGATTTACAACCTCTAATATCATAATAGCAATAGAAATACATGGATTCATCCCTTGAGTTGTTGCACTTCTCTATTGTGATCCTGAGACGAAGACTGAGCCAGAGCCAAAAGCTGTGTGATCCTCCTTATGAGCCTAGTAATTTGCACCAAAGATTCCTTGGATTTGAGCTCTGCAACTAGGATGGTGCAGAAAAGTTTCAGGTGGTGCTAGCAATAGCAATGAACACTCAGGTGAGACTAATTATGAGGCCACTGCCAATCAACGAGAATTCATAAATTGATTTAAGTTGTTTATTTTTTCAGGGTACCCTCATTTTCCTCTTAGAAAAATATGATGTAGCTGCCACAGTTTTGTTTCAACACTACACATTAAAATTGGGACGTATATACCCTCTTTCCACTAATAATCGACCCATGTATGTATATTGTTACTCTAGTCAATTCGTTTTTAAAATCGTCTTCGATCCGGGTATTTAGATTGTTACTCTAGTCAATTCCTTTTTGACATTGTCGTTGGTTCTCATGCAATTTTCAGATTTTCATTCACAAAAATTTTACAAGCTTCAGCAAGTTATAAGAAAAATATATGGCAACCGCTGAGTCTTTTGAGGAATTTGTTGATCAGGGTTTTAACATTGGTATTCTAGACCACCTGGCATTTTGCAGGCTGCATCTTCTTGAACCCTGGAGTTTTACGAGGCTTCTCGAAAGAATTGTTGTTGAGCCTTTTTCTATTCGCATGCGGGTGGAGCACGATATACAGTTAAAACACTGTTACCGATGAAACGGGAACTATTACCTCAAAACGAGAATTCTAACCCAAAAAGACTCAAAAAACATGAAAAAACGCCCCAAAAACAAAAAGTGTGTATTCTAGAATGCATTTGGTTTTTTCTCAAGGTCAAATTTCAACACTTCATAAAATTATGCTAAAAACGAAATTGTTTCTTGAAAAAAGGATTGAAAAAACACCCTCAAAACAAAACGAGTTGATGTTGGAATAACAAAAGAAAAACATTGTTTCACACTTTTGACACATTGTAACAATGGAATTAAAGACAACATAATAGGACATTGAAATATCGTAAAACTCTAATTTTTTTTATAGATGATGTTAAATATAAACAAAATCATGTCTGAAGGGCTTATCATTTCGAACAATATTTATCCATGTTGTTAAACATAAAATATCTTGACTCTAAACAACCCTAAAATTGTAATTATTTTCAAACATAACATTAAAGAGAAAATTTCGTAGCGTATAAAAACTTTAATGACAAGTTGTAAATCTCGAGTTTTTAAATCTTAAGTTTTCAAGATACTTGAACCATGAAATTATGGAGAAACTATATGGCTTAAACAACTTTTAAAAATGAACAAGTAAATGAAAAATTTATTATTCCAACAATGATTTTAATTTTAAAGGAGAAAAATATATCTCTTTTCAAGTCTTAGCATAAGACAAATTGAAATCTAATTGCAACCAAAGCCTAAAAATCAAGCATTAAAAGAAAGTGTCCCCTCTCAATGAAGCATATAATTTTTAAAAAATTTAAAAGTATCTTATACCAAATGGTTACAATACATAATATCATGGTAATATCACTGCATAATCTAAAAATTCAACATTAATTTCTATTTTCTTTTTTACTTTTAATCAAAATATCAACATTGGTACATTGAATATAACATAAATTATTTTTGTAATTCATTGTTGCGCTATGGATATTCTAAAGAGATGAATTCTTCATAATTAAAACATATAATCCAACAAACATAGAAATGGTTCATAACTTCATGAAAAATCAAATGGAAGTCAAAATTTTGATTTCAAGTTACCATGCAAACATCAATTACATAAAAGTGTCTTAGACAATTATTCAAAATCAACCATAGGTTCTAGCACACCATCAGAACCTACATCTTCAGATGAATGACACGATTCCCATCTCAATAGTAATTGTTCTGGTAGCAATTTCTTCAAAATATTTATGGTCTTCAACTGAAGAGTTCCTCTCTTTGTCAAATTGAAGTCATACACAAGTATGTCAACATCCTCCAATTTTAAGACATCTGTGTGGCGACGATTTACATTTGTGCCCTTTCTTTTTCTCTTTGTGCCAATTTTGTTTTCAAATACCATCTCTGGCTTGTACACACCATTGAAAGGGTGGGTACTTGTGGCATACCAATGTACATCAACAACTATAATATCTTCATTTTCATTAATGACCTTTATAACCTTCGCAATCTAGAATGGATAGCCAAGTGGATCTTCATCTGCTAACACTGCTATCATGAAACCCTCCTTAACATCCTGCACATAACCCCTGTAAAGGTATTCCATGGCTTCACGTTGTGCACGTGATCTTCTAGAACCAATATAGATTTATCTTTCCTCTACTTGTGGAGAATTAATAATAGCTTGAGACTGTTGTTTTTCAACAATGTGTGTTTCCTGATGTTCATTTGGCATATTTTATGGCAAAAAAAAAAGGAGTCTTCAATAGTGTATCCACATTTATTGATCTTGAAATCATATCACTTTGATTACTGAAAAAATACTCCCACCAAACTGAATCAACAACATCGAAGTACTCATATGTATCTCTAATACATCTTTTAATTTCCTCCAGAAATTCAGAATAATTTATGTCTCTCTTATGCCTTTGTGCATTATGGAGTTTAGCATCTGACTGTAATAACAATATCTTTGATGAAAATATTGGACGCTCTGGAATGAACTTCAAAAATGCTAAACCTGATGATGGCCCCCATTCTGCAACAGTTGAATACTTCTTGCCCCATATAAGTGTTATCCCATTAATTTTTTTGATACGAAATTGATGCTGGAAGCTAATGTCGTTAAGTTGTTCAATGCATTTCTCCTCACCATGTGATCCCAAAATAAACCTTCGCATGTTAATAGTTTCTTCCAACACATGAAAAACAGGCTCTGGAATCTATGATTTCTTAATACATTCAATTAATGATGGTAGGCTCCCAACACCTTTCCTCCTCAATGTTACTGAAAAACGACTGAAAATTTGTTCAATATGATCATGAGTATGCCCAACAAGAAGGAAGCCAACCTTTATCTTTTTAAAAATTCCCAATTCAACGAGCATGTTTAGATACCCAAAAAAAAACTTGATTTTTGTTTTCACGAATTGTGTTGTCTAATTGTAAATACAAAACTTCAGGAAGAATACCAGACCAAGGAGTAACCACATCATGGATTATAGTTATGGTCAGATTTGGATCATTGTGAATATTTGGAGTTGTGAAGAAAACTCTCGGAAACATCTTCTCATTAAATACCATACAACCAACCAAGTGAAACTGAATGAAAATTTCCTCCTGTAATTTTTTTGGCATGCAGACAAAATGTGGAAGAAGTGTTTTCTTTTGGTTCATACCATCAATTATCAAACCCAGATATTTATTTGGATGATCATAACACTTCTTTCGATGTTAATACAACTTTTGCCTTTCACTTGTTTGTTGATTGCGATGCTCTTGAAGTTCTTTAACAACGGAATTTGTACATAAAATAAAAGAAACATATGAATAAATATATTTTCATAGTTGATAACTATCCAATTTTAAAAAACAATTTTTTGAACTCATATCTCTTTCTACCCCTTGACATTTATCTCTTTTTGCTTTAAGAGAAGCACATGTGCTGCAAACCCCCATCCTTGTCTTCTTAGGAATACGAACATTGTTGAATTCATTTTTCCATAACCTTGTAAAATAAGAATATGTAATAAAATTACCAACTCCTTCAACAAATTCTGCATAATCTTTGTATAAGATGAATATTTCTCGTCTCAAGAAATTATCTGGAATATATGTTATGTCTTTATTTGGCATACACTCTCTAGTTTGAAAAGAATTCTTTCATCCATGTCTTAGCAGTATTTGTAAACGGCCCAACCTCCCATTTATAACATACTTCTGAATAATATGTGGGATCCTTTTCCAGTTTTTCTTGGATTCTTGACAAACGACAATTACCAATTGAATGCAATATTTTGAAAGCCTTTCTCCAAAGCAATACATTCCCAATATGATAATCATAACCTGCTAGTGTAGATTGCATGCAACCCACTAAATATGAATTTTGCATGCTTTTATTCATTGACATATATCTTTTCCTTTTCTCCAAAACAAAGTTGAAATCCATATGTTTCAAGCAATCCCCTCGACAACAATCACTTGAAATAAAATGAACGACAAAAATTCTTTTTGTGAGATATTTTTTCCTCGCCCTTGTATAACTGGAATGTTTTGGATTGATATGAAAAGGTCTACTGCTACTCCTAGTTACAATATTTTCTTGCAACGGCTTCATCATTCCATCATCCTTTGTAGAAGAGTTTCATCACCATTAGGAGGAGTATTATCCCCACTATCATCATTCTCAACACAGTTAAGAAATTCATCAACATCATTTCCTAGAAAATTTTCATTACCATCATCACTTGAACAAAACATTTCACAAGAATCATCTGCACTTTTGTAACCCTAACTCGGATGAAATTCTTCACCATCTTGATCCATGGTTTTAAATTCTTCCCTGGGAGGATTCAATTCTTCATCACTATGAGAGTATTTGAAACGATCACTTAGAGAAAATGCATTATTCATATATGTGCCTCTAAAATGATCATTTGCAAGAAACTCTTCATCCTCCCCTTCCTCAGTGGTGCTCTCATAATCCTTGGGATTAGGCCTAAGTGGAAGCTTTGAATTTGTATTCACTAGAATTTCTTCATCCTGCCCCTCCCCTTCCTCACTGGTGCTCTCATAATCCTTAGGATTAACAATAAGTGGATGCCTTGAATCTATATTTATTGGAAATTCTTCATCCCCCCTTCATCAGTGGTGCTCTTATAATCATTACGATTAGGATGAAGTGAAAATTTTGACTCTGGAAATTCATCCCCCTCTTCATTAGTTGTGTTGACATATTCCTTAGGATTAGGACGAAGTTGATATTTTGACGCTGCAACTTCTTCATTCCCCTCTTCATGAGTGGTGCTGGCATAATCATTAGGATTAGGACGAAGTGCATATTTTGACTCTCCAAATTCTTCATTCCCCTCTTCATCTGTGGTGCTCGCATAATCCTTAGGATTAGGACGAAGTGGATATTTTGACTCTGGAATTTTTTCATCCCCCTCTTCATCAGTGGTGCTCACATAATCCTTAGGATTAGGACGGAGTGGATATTTTGACGCTGCAAATTTTTGATTTCCCTCTTCATCAATGGTGTTGGCATAATCCTTAGGATTAGGACGAAGTGGATGTTTTGACTCTAGAATTTTATCATTCCCCTCTTCATCAATGGTGCTGGAATAATCCTTATGATTAGGACGAAGTGGATATTTTGACTCTAGAATTTTTTTATCCCCCTCTTCATCAGTGGTGCTGGCATACTCCTTAGGATTAGGACAGAGTGGATATTTTGACGCAGCAAATTCTTCATTCCCCTCTTCATCAGTGGTGCTATCATAATCCTTAGGATTAGGACGAAGTGGAATTTTTGACTCTGTAAATTCTTTATTCCCCTCTTCATCAGTGGTGCTGGCATAATCCTTAGGATTATGACGAAGTGGATATTTTGACTGCAAATTCTTCATTCCCCTCTTCATCTGTGGTGATCGCATAATCCTTAGGATTAGGACGAAGTGGATATTCTTCATCTCCCCCTTCATTAGTGGTGCCCTCATAATACTTAGGATTAAGATGAAGTGAAAATTTTGACTCTAGAAATTCTTCATCATGCCCTTCATCATTGTTGCTTTCATAATCCTCAAAATTAAGAGTGAGTGGAATAACTGACTCTCGATTTAAAGAAATTTCTTTTTGTTGTGCCTCATCAATTATGTTCTCATCATCCTTAGGATTACGACCAAGTCAATTTTTTTACTCTCTATTCATGGTGAACAAACTCCTGTTATATTCATCAATCTGAATAGAGTTGTTGCGTGACCAAGATGTTGAATTTGTAGAAAGAAAAACTTCGCTATCAGAAGAACCCATGGTTTTCAAGAAGAATATGTTGAATGATACAAATGCCTCTCCAAATTACAATATATAGCTTAAAGACTAAAAATTTCCCTCCAAATTTTCCCCCCAAAAATTTTCGCGAAAAAACTCTCCCTCCAAAATTTTTGTACAAAATATTCGTCAAAAATGTATTTAAAAACATTTTATTAAACTATTGTGTTGAAATACTTTACTGATATTTCTATTCAAAATATCCACAAAATATTTCTATCATGCATGCCTTCCAAACTAAAATAATGTTGTTATTTTAATGGTTTAACATTGACTACATGTAAATATTAACTATAATATTACTATAATAACTACATGCAAATATTAACTATTTTAACTATAATATTAACCATATTTAAGTACATGTAAATATTTTAAATTTTAATCCCAGATTATATTTGAATGATTTCACATTGAGTACATGTAAATATTAACTATGATAACTACATGCAAATACTAACTATTTTAATTATAATATTAACTACAATTAACTACATGTAAATATTTTAGAAATCGGGAAAAGAGAAATCAAGAGCGAGCTGAACAACATAATGGCTCCTAGGGTTTCTGCGTTTAGGCTATGGGCCGCCGCTACTCCACAGCCATTCCCATCCAACTCGGCTGGCTTCGGAACCTTGGCTCCTTTGTTCCAAAGGCAGCATCCTCTTGATACACGAGGTCTGTTTCACGACAGTCTCTCAAATCCCATTGAAATCTTTTTTTCAGCAATAGACCTCAACGCCATTCGCAGCGCTTTACAATATACAACAGTCACGACCGCCATAGCTCTATGGACGTCTAACTGCGCGAAGGCACGATGGTGCGATCTCGCTTTCACTTTTTTTGACCGCCGGCTCATTTTCTTCTACGCCTCTGCCCGCAGATTCCTTCCCTTGGCTACTTCCGCACTGTGCTTCCACATGCAGAGGTAGTATCACCAGAATCTGGAGCTAGCACTGAAGCCCTACGAACTCACTGAATCAACTTCGATTCCTAACTCTGGCAGCCGGGATCCTTCTCATCTCCAGCAAACGACTTTTCAGATTCAAATAATTCTTCTGACGGACAAAACCCTACTCCTTGGGGTCCAGCCCTCTCTTACAGTGCGCCATCTCTCAAAGATCCTCGAACAGAGGCTAGGGATCCCTTCCTCACTTTTGCGGCTCCTCTTCGCAGGTAAGCAGCTTGATAATAATCTGCCTCTTTCCTTTTACAATATTGAAATAAATGCCACAGTAATCTATCACTTCGGCTAAGGGGAGGTGTCGTAGGGCAATCCTCTGCCCCCAAGGGTTTTTCCTATAAAGATGCGGTTCATGCATAGCCTGCCAAGAAGACTGCCCATCCAGCTGAGGCTCCCAAACCTTTCTTGGTGGACAAAATGGAGGAAACCCCTGCCATTGAAATCACTCATCCATCTCTGGATGATCAATACCAGACATTTGTAGAAACAACCATCATATGCAGATTTAATGGACTATGGCCCCATACTGTCGATATATACCAGTGGATCCACTCCAATTGGACCAACAACAGCAAAGTCTTCTTATGCTCGAAAGGCTTCTTTATTGTCGCCTTTGCCTTCAATGAAGATTACTAGAAAGCTTTAACAGGAGGCCCCTAGTTCTGGGGATCAGCTGGAATTTTCCTCACCCCCTGGTTCCCAGACTTCGACCCCTCTACTGCTGTCATCACCAAGCTTCCTATCTGGGTCAGACTTCCAAATCTCCTTGTGCATCTATGGAATTTTGCTGTCTTTCAAGGAATCAGGGACACATTAGGCCGCTTCCTGGCAATAGATACCTCAAGGGGGGAGAAAGGAATATATACCTTTGGCAGAATTTAAATGTTTTGTTTGGTTGGGTTGAGTTGATACAGCAGAATATGAAAGGTCTAGGAAAGATAGACAGAAAGAGGAAATATCCGGTTCATTGGGAAATGGAGTCCAAATAAGGTCATAACAAACTCTTCAAGGGATATGGGATATCAAAGGGAAAATCTAACTTGGCCACAGGATCCTCTGTTTTGGAATGAGATGGACATTAATGATTTGGAAAAAGAAATTTAATTCTCAACAAAGGGAACTTGAGAAACATTAACTTATCAATAAAGAGATATTTGATAGACAGGGCTAACCATGAATTCTACAAATATTCATTAAGCAAATAATGATTTCAAGACAACTTTTAAAATGAAATCTAAGATTCGGGGAACACCCTATTTCCTCAAAGATTTTATTTTAAAGGATTTAGAAAACATAAAAGATTCACTGATAATTGCATTCATAGAAGAGGGAACACCTAAATAACATCTGTGTTTGCAACTATAAAGACCTTCGAAACAACTGTTTAAGCAGGGGCAAAGGGTAAGATCAAAACCGACCTCTTTGATTAACTTAAGACAATGGTACTTCGGAGGGAGACTTCAATAACGGCTTTCAAGTGATGGAAGACAAGCAGGGAGAACCATAACATGCTGAAACCAACTATTTGAGCTATCAAGGAAATAAACGAGCATGAAGACTAAAGAGAAGGTATAAAGCCTATAAAATACTTCAGCAGAAGAAAACATCAAGCAGTGAAGGGTGAACGGGTCTAAGGTGCTTCCAGGAGTCATTTCTTAGCCTAAAACTTTCAGCCTACTGTAGTAAGAAATTATGGAACATAATGAAAACAAGGGAAAAAACATTTAACAATTCAGAGCACTTCACCAACAGCCAAGCTCATGGATCCAATGATAGAGCCTTCTTAGGAACAGACATGCAACGGCATCATCAAGACATCCAAGACTCCAAATTATTTTCAACTTCAACAGACTTGTATATTTATTTCAGAGAGTTTCAATATTACAACTTGTGATCAAACAACAACCAACCTTCTCATCTTATGCAGAAGTACTTATAGGAAGATGAGGAGGTGAAAACTAACAAAAAATATCTCGTGAACCATTAATACAGATTAAATGACTTCTCGGTCTCTTGAGGGGTTCGATGGAGAAGTGTACAGGTGGATCACTGTATTAATGTTTTACAATTAATATCAAAGCTCGGTGGGAGCTTTATTTGACTTTGAGGCTCTGTACGCTGTGTGGAGTGACTCTGCAGATATTTTTGCATTTATTCTCTTGCAGAAGTAACTCCTTGGCTGCGCTGGAGGTGAATATCTGATTTTCTTCAATAAGTTCGGCCCCTGTTTGAATGCTTTGAGGCAACAGGTGGCTCCCGTGGTAGCTGAGGAATCAATTTGCCTCAAATGCAGCGTTGGAAGTCCTTTCTGCCTGACAGATCTTTTTGATTTTCTATTAATTCTGTTTTAGTTTGGGGAATTAGACTTTTGATATTCAACCTTGGCCGTGATCCCCAAATTTGTCTTCAATCTTCAATCTCTTGTGTGCTGTCCTTCAAAACTTATACTCTTCTAAAAACGCGTTAAAACACAGTGTCTTGTCAATGTGCAGAGCCGCACAGGGCTTTTTAAGATATCGGCACCCATGGAACGCCGATCAAACATTCAAATGAAGCCCTGTGAATGCTTCTTTTCACAAACCGAAGGCACGGGAATCGTCATTCCCAACCCCTGGCTTTTCTTCAATGTAATGACGAAGACTCTTTAAAACCTGCATAAAACATAAACTCATAAAGAAATCTTGCGTTTTTTAGGTTTAAACTGCTTCAGATGGCGGGGAAAGGAGCATAGCCATTGGATGAAAACATCCAACGGTGGAGATCTACGCAAAAAGGAAAAGGAGAGCGGGGAGAGGAAAACAGGCGGGGTGGCTTTGGACCGTCTGATCTGGACACGTGGACGGTCTAGATCTAATTAGAGGATTGCAATCGGGGAGGTCACTTAACAACATGCGATTGAAACACTGCGATTGAAACTTTGCGATTGAGCGCAGGCCGTTGATCTGCAGATCAGATCGATGGCGGAAAATGAATCGGAGGGTTTTCGAAACGGGGGCAAGACTTGTGATCGGAGGGAATAAGGACCGTTGGATCTTCGGGAGGATGGACGGCTAGGATTAAATCGGAGGACAGTGGAAAGGGCTTGCGATTAGCGATCGGGTGATCAGTGCGATCAAGCGATGACCGTTGGATCAGCGGGAAATGAACGGCCCAGATTAAATCGGAGCCATCGCAATCGGGAATGAAACAAAAACGCATGCGATTTGAAACTTGCGATTAGGAACTTGCGATTGAGCGCTGACCGTTGATCTGAGGACCAAATCAACGGCAGGGAATGAATCGGAGGGATCGCAATCGGAGGTCGCAGAGATGGGCATGCGATTGCGCAATGAGGAAAATTTGTGATGCAATTGGCACCTGGGGTCCTTAACACTTGGTCCCGGGGGAAGTCATATGAAAACAGGGGCAGGGGAAACTTTAACACACGAGACCCAATCGCATCGGAACTTTGATGCGGGTCTTTTTGATCTACCCATTTGATTTCTCCGATTGCGATTGCGCAATTGGTCTTTCAATCAACCCATTTAAAATATTTCAACATGTGTTTTTAAGTTTTCAACTTAAAACATTCGGAAAGTGGGTTTTTGGATTTATAAAGGAAAATATGATCGGAGAGGGATTTTTTTCAATGGTTTAGCGCCTGGTTCTGGGGAAAGGGCATTGTGGGGGGAAGTGTTTTAGGACTTAGCCCAAGGGGCTTAGGTCTATAGCAATAAAACTTTGATTTTTTATGAGAAATTTCAAGGATTAAAACGGATTTGGGGGGTGCCAAAATAGTTAAAAAGTGAGTTTTTAATTATGAAAGGGGAAATTTTCATAAATGGAGGGAGAACTTATGAAAAGTAAAGGAATAATATGGAGAAAAAAGGGAAGAAAATGACGGTTTCTTCAGCAGTTTGTTATACGAAATCAGCAGATTTTTCTGAGTAAAAAATGGGACAGCAAATGAGGATTTTGGACAGAGGCATGAGGCCTAGAAGGAGTCTTCAAGAGCCAACAATTTTTAGTGATAAAATTTGTTCCTTGGAGGCTCAAAAAAGATCTTAGCCACCTTTTGGTATAACAAAATATTATAGGTGGCTAACAGTGGCTCCACTTGGGGATGGTGCCTTCTTGAAGGCATCAAGAATTCAGACTTGATTTCTGGGAGGCTAATTAGTTGCCTCATCCATTGGGTTGTGCTCCTGTGATTGAATAATATTTTCTAAAAACATATTTGGCAGCCATGAAAACAATGGACCTTTATCAACAAGCTTGCTACCTACCCAATCCTACAGATCTAGCATTTTTTCCTTCATCAGAGTGCACTTGGATTGGCAAACTCTATTCACAACATTTTATTCTTTTGAAAGCGGGAAATCTAATCTATTTCTACTCCTTATTTCTCCCTGAACTCAGATTAAACAGTTGAGCTCAGATATTTCTCTACCTAGTCTACTGTCTGTTGGGATTAAACAGTCCAACAAACTTTCATTCTCTAAATTCTACAACAAAAATTTAAAAATAGTCAAGACAAAATTGAGTTGTTTGACTTGCTATGATCTATGGCATAAGAACAAGCTGCACATAGATTATTATTTGCAGAAAATTAAATCAAAATGGAAGGCTTAAGATCTGAAAGTTTCTCATTACGGCCTTCTTTTTCTTTTCAGCTCTGTTTTTAATTTTGTTTTGAGCTGTCTTTTTCTTGATATCTGATTCAGATTTTGGGCAAATTAGAACCAGTTTTTCTCTTTTATGACTCAGAAAAATAAAACAGTTTTGAGTCATCTCTCTTTGGAAACTTTGGTTCAGATTTTGAACATGTTTGAACCTTAATTCCTATCCTAATCTATCTACTGATGAGCCAAGATTAAACAGTTTGGAAAATCGAATTCACTTATCCTATCAGCAGAAAAATTTAAAGCTAATTAGTCAAGATTAGGTTGTTTGACTAATTAGAAGTGTGTTTTTGTAGGAGTGGCATTTAAGCTTGCACACTTTCAGATTTATTTCTCTTTTTGGCATGGGGCCTTGCCTTTCTTGTTTTCATTTCTGCCCTCTTTTCTTTCTTTCTTTGTTTTTGTATTTTTGAAGTTTAATAACTTTTGAATGCAATGGTTAGACTATGATATTTACAATGGAGAAACAAAAATGCTTTGAAACTTAAGACTCTTGGCAGAAGTAATGCTTGAGCATCCTACCATTGACAGGACCTCCATATAGGTCTTCTCCATTCAATTCTTTCAAGAAAAATGTATTATGACCCCTCCCAGCATGAATAATATATGGCCCTTTCCACAAGTTCTCAAACTTGCCATGTTTCCCCTTCTCCTCCCTCCGTGAATCCCACTTAAGAACAACACTTCCAACCTGGAAATTGTTTGCCTTAGTCCTCTTATCAAATTGCTTCTTCATATTTTCTTGGACTAACTGTGTTCTCTCATAAACTTCTTCTCTAGTCTGCTGCAAATGGATGGTTTGGTTGATCCTCCTCTGCATATCATTTTCCTCAACCTGTACTTCTTGAAGGAGTTTTATGACTGGAACTCCTAATGAGGTAGGAAAAATTGCATCCATGCCATAAACTAACTGATAGGGGGACATATTTATTGATTTATTTGTAGTTAGTCTATCAGCCCATAAGGCATGAACCAACTTACTGTGCCATGATTTTTTATTCTCTTCCAACAGTTTTTTAATGATATTGATGAGACTCTTGTTGGAAGATTCAGCTAATCCATTTCCTTGGGGGTAGTAAGCAGTGGAATGGCCCAAGGTTATATGGTATTTGTGACAGAAATCAACCATCTTTTTGGATTTGAAAGCAACAGCATTGTCTGTTATGATTTTTCTGGGACAGCCAAATCTGGATAGGATGTGGGTTTCAAGAAACTTGATAATGACAGTGTCATTAGCACTCCTGGTAGGTATAGCTTCTATCCATTTGGTGAAGAAGTCGGTGGCTGTGAGGATCCAATTATGTTGAGCTGAGGAAGATGGATGAATTTCTCCAATGAAGTCCAGCCCCCATTGTTGGAAAGGTGCCTCAACTCGAATAGGATGTAAGGGTAAGGGAAGGAGTTTTCTCTTGCCATCAAAGATTTGACACTTATGGCAAGACATGACCAGCTTCTGAGTGTCTGGGAAAAGGGTAGGCCAATAGTAACCTGATCTGAGAATTTTGTTTGCTGTGGCCTTCCAGTAGAGGTGCCCTCCACATTCTCCATCATGCAGCTCGTGCATGATATTTCCTGCATCATCTTCAAGTAAACATTTGAGCAAAATCCCAACAGCGTTTTTCCAATATAATACTCCATCTAATATGCAAAAATTCAAAGCTTTCTGTTTCAAAAATCTAGCTTTAGTTTTAGACAAAGAAGGAGGAGTATTCAAATATAAAAGCACATAAACAATGTCAGCATACCAAGGGGAATTTAGGAAAGTTTCCTCAATAAAAGGGGCATCAGATTCTTCCATTTCTTCCAACATATCCACCATATTTATGTCTAATGCTTGGAAGTTTGACTCAGCCATAAGTTTTGCTAATCCTTGCCCCTTAACCAGTTTGGTGGGCCTAATTTCTAAGTCATATTCGAGAATAGTTGCAATCCATTTTCCCCTTTTACCATCAGGGTCTTGACTTAGAATATCCTTGACAACAGTATGCGGAACAAAAGCAATTATGTGAGAATGTAAGATGTAGACCCTAAAGTCCTTTAATGCTTTCACTAATGCTAAGGCTTGCTTCTCCGTAATGTTATAATTGAGAGGAGCGTCCCTTAGGGCCCTACTAAAAAATTATATTGGTTGTTCTTGTCCGAGATCATTCTTCTAAAGCAAAACTGCAGCTATTGTATGTTCAGATGCAAAAGAAAAAATGTAAAAGTCTTTGGTAAAATCAGGACTAATCAGTACTGGCGCTTGGGTAAGAGCTTGCTTGACCAGTTCGAATGATTGTTTGGCTGGTAAAGTCCATTTTATACCCACATTTTTCTTAAGCATGTTTGTGATGTTTTTTAATAGCTCAGCAAGGTTGGGAATAAACCTTCTCAAAAAATTTATCTTTCCAATGAAAGATTGCAATTCTTTGAGGCTTCTAGGATGGCTGATTTGCAATATGCCATCCATCCTTGTAGGGTCTATTTTGATTCCTTCTTCTAAAATTATATGGCCAAGAAGTTTCCCTTCTTGGAGGCCAAAGAGGGTCTTCTTGGGATTCAGTGATAAGCCAAATTTCCTACATTTCTCAAAAACCTTTCTAAGGTGAATCAAGTGCTCTTCATCAGTTTTTGAGAAAACAGTTATGTCGTCAAGGTAAATAATTATAAAATAGCCAATATCTTCAGAGAAGGCTATGTCCATGGCCCTTTGGAAGGTAGCCCCTGCGTTCATTAATCCGAAAGGCATTTTGACATACATAAAAGTTCCCCAAGGTGTGGTAAAAGCAGTTTTGATTTGATCACTTGGGAAAACTAACACCTGATTGTAACCCGAGAACCCATCTAATAGGGATATTCTTCTTGATCCAACTACCCTCTGAAGTATATGGTCCATCTTAGGTAAAGGGTAGTTGTCTTTTAAAGAGGCTCTGTTTAAATTTATGAAGTCAATACAGAGCCTGATTTCTCCAGTTTTCTTTCTAACAGAAACTAAGTTTGATACCCATTCCGAAAATCTAATGGGTACTATGATCCCAGCGTTGTACATTTTCTCAATTTCTGCCTTAACCGAAGGTAATAAAAGGGGATTTATTCTCCTTAGTTTTTGCTTAAAAGGCTTTTGATTTTCCTTCAAAGGGATTTTATGCTGGATGATGCTGGTATCATATGATTTCAAGTCTTTGTATTCCCAAGCAAACACATCCTTAAATTCTTTAAAAAGATCTATGTACTGTGATTTTATGTGGGTTGGGAGGGTGCTGGATAGCTTGATCATCTTGGGTTCTGCGAGACTGCCTATGTTGTGTTCTTCTACATTTGTCTCCACGGGCTCCATTTTGGGTTCTTTAGCTACATCGTTGAGATCAAACAGGTGTTCTAAAGGTGTGAGACCTCTCGGGATTTTATCATTTTTGCATTGTAAGACTTCCAAGTCTTCTCGGTCTTCACTGTTCACTACCTCTGTTTCAAAAGGATTTTCACAATGATTTATATCAGCAGGATATGTCATTTCAGCCTCTGGGATTTGTTCAATATACAAACAGTTTTCTTCATGGCTAGCTTCTGGTGTTGGTATGCTGAAATCATTTTCTGATTTTAAGAAATCATCTATGTGTTTGTCAGATTCAAACACTTGCCAGTGATCTTCGTTATTAGGCACAACAGGTCTGTGTTTCACCTTTATGCTGAGTTGTTCATTTATCTCGGGTACTTGGCAATTGCTGGCAGTGAAGGCAAGTTCATTTGCTAGATGATTTCGTGATCTAGGGATAAAAATGAGTTCATATTTTTCGAAAGTTTTTAACAGGTCAAGGGTAGCATTTCGATATTCCCTAAGCTTTGGATTCTTGGCTGAGTATTCTCCTTTGATTTGTTTGATGATAAGCTCAGAATCCCCTAAAATGGATATCCTTTGGGCTTCTAATTCTTTAAGCAGTTGTAAGCCTAGGAGAAGTGCTTCATACTCGGCAATATTGTTAGTGCATGGGAAGTCTAATTTGTATGAAAAACTCTGATTTGTGTTTTGAATCCAGACACCTGCCCCTGCACTAGTTTTATTACAGGATCCATCGAAATTTATTGTCCAAAGTATATTTGACTCATTCTCATTTTCTTGTTGCTGTTGATCGTCAATGTTTTGGAGTTTATTCGAGGTGAAAGTGGGGGGGTCTATATTTTCTTTACATGGTTGAGTAATGTCATCTTCGTTATACAAGATAAATGAATCTAAACTTGATTGAATAGAATAGATCGGAGTGTTGTTTGGTTTGTCCATGTTACTCACCATATACTTCATGTGGGCTTCCCTGTATAGTCTTCTATTTTGGTTGAAAACAGGGATGGTGGCATAAGACATGTCCATTTGAAGGCTTCCCTGAAGTTTGGCTCCCCATGATCTTGATAAAAGCATGCCATACTTAGGGGTAATGTCAGCTACAACGATATCCATCACTAGATTCTTGGCAGGGATCTGAGCTAAGTTAACACATAAATCTTTGATTAAACCCAAACATTTGACTCTACTTGAGTCAAAGGAATACAAATCTTTGTATGGTTTAGTAATTTCTAAGCCTAAACTTTCCATTACTACTTTGGGCATTAAATTGTGTGAAGCTCCGGAATCTAACATGGCATTGTGTAGAATTTTATCGTGTATGTTCAAACTGACATAGAAGGGAGGGACTGGTCCTTCTTGATATTTTCCTTCAACCTCTGGGCCAAACAACAGCTCAGGTTTGTCATCTGTCAAGTTTAAGGTGTCATTATCACTTCCTAAGTTCAAAGCTTTTAAAACTTGGTTTTTGTACACATCTTGGGTTACTAGTTCAGCTAGGGGGATGGTAATCTTAATCTTGGCAATCTCCCCCTCAAGGCTGAAAGGAATAATTGACTTGTTGATATTTACATCTATTTTTTCAATTAAATTCTTTTCAGCAATTTTACTTTGCTGAACCTTGTTTGGGCTAGTAATTGGGATGGTTTTATTGGGACCACTAGCTGAAGTGCTAGGGGTACTCTGTTCAACATTTGGCTGGACAACTTTGTCTTTGTTTGAGTCTGTTTTCTTGGACGAAATGTTGATTTTTTCTGCTGTCTTTTTGGACTGATTTTCCAGGTTCTTCTTGACAGCAGTGCTAGTATTTTTATCTTTCGCATTTTCTACACTTCCCTTACTCCTAAGATCATACTGTTTGTGCACCTCCATGATTGCATTTTCAAAACCCAATCTATAGTCATCAGAATCTTCATAGGTGTTTGTATTTTGATCATTTGAGAAGAAACCTTGTTCTTCCTCGGTGAGGAAAACATCATCCCCACTGTCTGATCCAATCAAGTTTACATGTGATTCTTCCAATATTTCCAACTCCCTATCTTCCTCATATTGATCTACATAGTTTTGTTGAAAGGGAGGTCTAATTTGTTGGTCACTTTCTTTTTGTTTATCCTGATTGTTATCTCTTCTATAATTCTGATTTCTATTTCTGTTTTGATTGTTTTGAAGTGCAGTCTGGTTTTGATTTGCTTGCGCTTTCTTAATTATGCTCATCTCTTTCATCATTTCTTCCAGCATTTTCTCCATTTTTGAGCTTGAAGTAGAGGGAGGGGATTCTTCTCTGAAAGATACTCTCTTCTCAGTTTTCATTCTCGCTCTCTTTTCTATTAAGTTTACTTCCACAGAAAGGGCACCTCTTTGCATATCTTCCAAAGTTGCAAAAACTCTTTCTCTGAGTGAATATGTCATGTCTGGATCAAACCCTTCAGGAAATTTGTTTAAAGCTGAGCCCTGAGGAGGTTTTAGTTCAGGGGAAAGTGTGTTATACACGCTGTTAAATCTGGTACAATAAGCTTGTACACTTTCCCCAGGGTTCCTATGGAGATTGTTATAATCAGCAAGGACTTGGAGAGGATTTTTTCTCACTTCCCACTTGTTTAAGAATGTTTGATGGAAGCCTTGGAGGTCATTTATACTACGGGGGGCTAGACCTTTAAACCATTTCCTTACTTCTCCCCCTAAGCTCTGAGCAAACAGTCTGAGTTTGATAGAATCGTCATCAATCTCATTTCGATCAAAATAGTCATTCATCTTATCCACATGTTGTGATGCAGTTGTAGCATTATTAGCATCATATAATGGAATTTTGGACTGATAGTCCTGTGGAAGATTGACTAGTGGTATATTAAGGGCTAAGGGAGCATACCATGCTGCCATGATATGTGGTGGGGGTGGATTAACAAGTGGTGGATTAACAAGAGGGGAATTTGGTTGGAGTGGAGTGGTTTGAACAGTGGATGAATGGTGTACAGAAGTGGATGGAACAGCAGTAGATTGCTGAGTTGATTTTGGATGAGAGACACCTAGGTTAAAAAGAAAATGTGGATCAGGAGGTGTTGATTCTCTATCAGGATATTCACTCGTTTCCGGGGATGAAAGTGAAGACTCAGAATCTATCTAAATTATATCATCGAATGACCTAGTTCTAAATGGGTTTACTAAGTCGACTTGTGATTGTTGTAGAGCTAAAAGATTTTCAGGAACTGAATTAGCTCTCAAGGGTGATCTGAAAACAGTTGAAAATTTAACCTTAGGAGACTTCCAAAGGATACTTTCTGGGTCATCAACTATCTCAGGTGGATCGGGGTCAGGATGGGCTCTAGTATAAATCTTCCTAGAAGCCACTATGTTGTAATTTTGAGATCCAAATAACAGGAAAAGTTCAACCAAGTATGACAATCTTTGAGAGGTTAACTGATCTGTTTACACAAATTTTGATCTTACAATCCTCTGACTGGATTAGGAAACTGTTATAACGGTAAGGGTTATTTCCAGTGGAGTCTTTAAGGTCTGCTCAGGATTATGGAGTCGCCAGGTGGAAGTTTTAGCTCCTAAGGGGGTAAAAGGTTTTATGGTCCACCACCATGTTTATTATGAAGCCAAACTTGAAATATTTTGGGTTTTTCTGAGTTTATTTTGTTTTTATAGGTTAAGAGAGCGTTCTAAGTCTGATTTTGCACTTAGCTAAGGTGTTCAAACAGGCAGAGTTTCTCTTATGGCTTGGTAACTGGTTCCTTCAAGGTTTGATAAGGATTTAAAAGGAATCCTAAGGGTTACTTAGTTTGTCACTGATTCAAAAGAGTCCTATCATGATTGCCATTATGTTAGGCAGTGCTTGAAGAAAGTTACTTATGTTATACTGGACCTAAAGTTGAAGAAAAGTTTTTGAAAACCTCTAATTCTCAGCATGTCCCACCGTGATCGCCATTATGTTGGTATCCCGTGTTTTGACAGTTTGGCAAATCAAAAGACAAGGCAACATCAGAACCAATCTTTAGAGTTCCGGGATCTAGTCCTCCTGTTCTCAGAGAGGGATCTCTCAAATATTTTTTTGCAAAGGTTTATCTTGTTTGCTTTGGTTCTGGGTTTTAGACTAGTTATTACGTGCGAATGTTTATTTGGTTGGGTTGAGTTGATACAACAGAATACGAAAGGTCTAGGAAAGATAGACAGAAAGAGGAAATATCCGGTTCATTGGGCAATGGAGTCCAAATAAGGTCATAAAAAACTCTTCAAGGGATATGGGATATCAAAGGGCAAATCTAACTTGGCCACAGGATCCTTTGTTTTGGAATGAGATGGACATTAATGATTTGGAAAAAGAAATTTAATTCTCAACAACGGGAACTTGAGAAACATTAACTTATCAATAAAGAGATATTTGATAGACAGGGCTAACCATGAATTCTACAAACATTCTTTAAGAAAATAATGATTTGAAGACAACTTTTAAAATGAAATCTAAGATTCGGGGAACACCCTATTTCCTCAAAGATTTTATTTTAAAGGATTTAGAAAACATAAAAGATTCACTGATAATTGCATTCATAGAAGAGGGAACACCTAAATAACATTTGTGTTTGCAACTATAAAGACCTTCAAAACAACTGTTTAAGCAGGGGCAAAGGGTAAGATCAAAACCGACCTCTTTGGTTAACTTAAGACAATGGTACTTCGAAGGGAGATTTCAATAACGACTTTCAAGTGATGGCAGACAAGCAGGGAGAACCATAACATGCTGAAACCAACTATTTGAGCTATCAAGGAAATAAACGAGCATGAAGACTAAAGAGAAGTTTTAAAGCCTCTAAAATACTTCAACAGAAGAAAACATAAAACAGTGAAGGGTGAACAGGTCTAAGGTGCTTCTAGGAGTCATTTCTTAGCCTAAAACTTTCAGCCTACTGTAGTAAGAAATTATGGAACATAATGAAAACAAGGAAAAAACATTTAATAGTTCAGAGCACTTCACCAACAGCCAAGCTCATGGATCCAATGATAGAGCCTTCTCAGGAACAGACATGCAACGACATCATCAAGACATCCAAGACTCCAAATTATTTTCAACTTCAACAGACTTGTATATTTATTTCAGAGAGTTTCAATATTACAACTTGTGATCAAACAGCAACCAACAACCCCCTCTCATCTCATGCAGAAGTATTTATAGGAAGATGAGGAGGTGAGAACTAACAAAAATATCTCGTGAACCATTAATACAGATTAAATGACTTCTCGGCCTCTTGAGGGGTTCGATGGAGAAGTGTACAGGTGTATCACTGTATTAATGTTTTACAATAAATATCAAAGCTCGGTGGGAGCTTTATTTGACTCTGAGGCTCTGTATGCTGTGTGGAGTGACTCTGCAGATATTTTTGCATTTATTATCTTGCAGAAGTAACTCCTTGGCTGCGCTGGAGGTGAATATCTTATTTTCTTCAATAAGTTCGGCCCCTGTTTGAATGCTTTGAGGCAACAGGTGGCTCCCGTGGTAGCTGAGGAATCAATTTTCCTCAAATGCAGCGTTGGAAGTCTTTTCCGTCATCAAAACATTTATGATTTTCTTTTAAACTTTGTTTTAGATTGGGGATTAGGCTTTTGATATTCAACCTTAGCCGTGATCCCCAAATTTGTCTTCAATCTTCAATCTCCTGTGTGCTGTCCTTCAAAACTTATACTCTTTAAAAAAAAACGCGTTAAAACGCAATGTCTTGTCAATGTGCAGAGCCGCACAGGGCTTTTTAGGATATCGGCGCCCATGGAACGCCGATCAAACATTCAAATGAAGCCCTGCGAATGGTTCTTTTCACAGGCCGAAGGCACAGGAATCATCATTCCCAACCCTGGCTTTTCTTCAATATAATGACGAAGACTCTTTAAAACCTGCATAAAACATAAACTCATAAAGAAATCCTGCGTTTTTTAGGTTTAAACTGCTTCAGATGGCGGGGAAAGGAGCATAGCCGTTGGATGAAAACATCCAACGGTGGAGATCTGCGCAAAAAGGAAAAGGAGAGCGGGGAGAGGAAAACAGGCGGGGTGGCTTTGGATCGTCTGAGCTGGACACGTGGACGGTCCAGATCTAATCGAAGGATCGCAATCGGGGAGGTCGCTTAACAACATGCGATTGAAACACTGCGATTGAAACTTTGCGATTGAGCGCAGGCCGTTGATCTGCAGATCAGATCGACGGCGGAAAATGAATCAGAGGGTTTTCGAAACGGGGGCAAGACTTGTGATCGGAGGGAATAAGGACCGTTGGATCTTTGGGAGGATGGACGGCTAGGATTAAATCGGAGGACAGTGGAAAGGGCTTGCGATTAGCGATCAGGCGATCAGTGCGATCAAGCGATGACCGTTGGATCAGCAGGAAATGAACGGCCCAGATTAAATTGGAGCCATCGTAATCGGGAATGAAACAAAAACGCATGCGATTTGAAACTTGCGATTAGGAACTTGCGATTGAGCGTTGGCCGTTGATCTGAGGACCAGATCAACGGCAGGGAATGAATCGGAGGGATCGTAATCGGAGGTCGCAGAGATGGGCATGCGATTGCGCAATGAGGAAAAGTTCCGATGCGATTGGCACCTGGGGTCCTTAACACTTGGTCCCGGGGGAAGTCATATGAAAACAGGGGCAGGGGAAACTTTAACATACGAGACCCAATCGCATCGGAACTTTGATGCGGGTCTTTTTGATCTACCCATTTGATTTCTCCGATTGCGATTGCACAATTGGTCTTTCAATCAACCCATTTAAAATATTTCAACATGTGTTTTTAAGTTTTCAACTTAAAACATTCGGAAAGTGGGTTTTTGGATTTATAAAGGAAAATATGATCGGAGAGGGATTTTTTTCAATGGTTTAGCGCCTGGTTCTGGGGAAAGGGCATTGTGGGGGGAAGTGGTTTAGGACTTAGCCCAAGGGGCTTAGGTCCATAGCAATAAAACTTTGATTTTTTATGAGAAAATTCAAGGATTAAAACGGATTTGGGGGGTGCCAAAATAGTTAAAAAGTGAGTTTTTAACTATGAAAGGGGAAATTTTCATAAATGGAGGGAGAACTTATGAAAAGTAAAGGAATAATATGGAGAAAAAAGGGAAGAAAATGACGGTTTCTTCAGTAGTTTGTTATACGAAATTAGCAGATTTTTCTGAGTAAAAGATGGGACAGCAAATGAGGATTTTGGACAGAGGCATGAGGCCTAGAAGGAGTCTTCAAGAGCCAACAATTTTTAGTGATAAAATTTGTTCCTTGGAGGCTCAAAAAGATCTTAGCCACCTTTTGGTATAACAAAATATTATAGGTGGCTAACACGCGGAAATAGACATTAGCAAAGGGCTGCCAGATCAAATCATCCTTAAAATCGGGGACTTCCATTGGACGCAAACCTTGGACTATGAGAACACAGCCTTCAGATGTCGCCATTTCCATCAGACGGGGCATCTCCAGAATATATGTGCAATGTTCCTTGACAAAAAGAAGAATATCTACCGCAAATCCAAGTCCAAGAGCTGGAAACCTTGTGATAGACCCCTATGGACGACTTCGAGACCTCTAGCTCTGACGAGGTGGACATTGAAGTGGAAGAGGAGAATTTGGAGCATCCGAAGGACTCGCCCTCAACCTGCCTCGAGGATCCTTCTGCGCCTTCGATCTCGCAGAAACGCTCGCATGAGACTTCTTCTTCCGATTCAGACAAGGAGACTCCTCCTTTAGCACAGAACAGTCTACAAGTGGTTCCGGTCCAGCCAGATCAGAATGGTTGGGTCAAAGTCAGTAAAAGGAAAGGGAAAAAATGTCGATTGGGAGACTCTGCCCATGCTGGGTAGACTCCTTAGTCTAGCTCGTTCTTTTATGTTCTCTTTGTTATCTTTTTGCTTATGCCATGGTTGCTCTATGGGACCGAGGTTGATTCTATATCATTTCCGGCTCCCTTGCTCTTTAGCTTCGCTTCTCTGCAAGCTCTGATTGTACCATATGTTTTTTCTTAATAGAATTAGTCTTATTCAAAAACAAACAAAAAAAACAAAACTACATGTAAATATTTTAAATTTTTATCCCACATTCGTTAAACAGTAAACCAATCACACAAAATTCGTTATATAATAAGAATCATTGTTTCTGTTCATCACATCACATCAAGTTTTCTGGTTTTTGTTGGAGCAATTTTCTGGAGGTGTTGCGTTGGCATTGGTAACTTCGTGGAGGCATTGCATTCCCATTGGAGGCATTGTGTTCATATTGGTAATTTTTTGGAGGAGTTGTGTTCGCATTGGTGACAAGAGTTTTTTGCATTTCAAAGGTTAATTTTCCTTCTATTCTGTCCATTTAAAGATGATTTTAGGGAAAATTTGTTTTTTCTATGGTTTTTGTGTTCAAAAACTATTTTTTTAAGGTTTCTAGGTTCGAAAACCATAACTTTTTTATATTTTTTTAGTGAAGAAAATAGAAAAAAAACTCAAATTGTTAGGGTTTTAGGACAAAAATTTAGAATTTTTTTTTTCTTTTTTTGGGTTTTTAAGACAGAAATTTAAAATTTTAATACATGAAAATTTATTTTTATAAATATGATTAGATATTTTTTATTTTTTATTTAAAGGAGAATAGATAGTTTTAGTTTATATTAAATCTATTTGTTTTTTTTTTATATAAATATATTAGTGATTTCATTATTTAAATTGTTTTTTTTGTTTTTTATTTGACAAAATATATATATATATATATATATATATATATATATATATATATATATATATATATATATATATATATATATATATATATATATATATATATATATATATATATTAAATCTTATTTTTAATTGTAATTTTTAATTTGTTTATATATATATATATATATCTTAAATTCTATAGTATTATATTTTATATTAAACAAAAATTGTTTTTTTTTATTATAATTGTTTTAGTTTTAAAAAAATAAAAATAAAAATTAACATTTTCATATATTTTTGTTTGTTTATATTTTAAAACATATTTTTTAATTTTTTTTTATTGTTTTTCTATATTTTAAGTTATAATTGTTTTAGTTTTAAGAAAATAAAAATTAAAAATTAAAATCTTCTTATATATGTTTTTATATTTTAAAACATATTTAAAAAAAAAAAAAAATTATTGTTTTTTTACATTCAGTAGTTTGAAACGTGTCATTCCAAAAAAAATCTCATGTGGTTTTCTGGAAGATTTATTTTAATATGTTATGGATCATAAAAGTTTACACTCTCAAATAATTGTTTTAATTTAAAAATAAATAAAATTAAAATAAATTAATTAATTAATTAAAAATTAATTATATTTGTTTGTTTATTTTTTAAAACATATTTTTTAATTTATTTTTTTTGTTTTTTTATATTTTAAAATTTTAATTGAATAGGTTTGTTTGTTTTTTTGTTTGTTTGTTTTTTTTTTTTTTTTTTTTTTTTTTTTAATTAGGAATAAATCACATGTAAGAAAATTTTGTCGATGAGTTTGGAATCTTGTATTGATGATAAATCACACTAGCTTGTTCAAAACGCATCGACAAAATTTTCTTACATGTGATTTTCACCGAAAATTCTTCTACACAGTTTTTTTTTCTATTAAACAATACATTTTTTTTTATTATAATAGTTTTTTGTTTAAAACAAAATTTAAAAAAAAAAAAAAAATTTTATAGTTTGTGTTTGAAAAATAAAAAAAATAAAAAAAATAATTTGCTGCCCACTAGGGGCCGGAGGCAGGCTGGCAGCCCTCGATGGCGTCGTCCGGTCGGCCTCCGGCCCCGAGATGGGCAGAGGGCGATTCCGAGAATCACACTCCGTCCAGCCGGGGGCAAGAGGCTGGATGGGCGATGTCGTCGAATCGCCCTCCGCCTAGCCGGGGATCTGCGGTAGGCTGGGCAGCCCTCGACGACGTCGCCCAATCGGCCTCCGACCCCCGACTGGGTAGAGGGTGATTCTGAGAATCACCCTCCGCCAAGCTGGGTGCTGAAGGCAGGCCGAGCAACATCATCGAGGGCTGCTCAGCTTGCCTCTGGCCCCCGGCTGGGCGACGCCGTCGAGGGCTGCCTAGCCTGCCTCCGGTCCCCGGCAGCCCTTGACGGCGGAATCGCCCTCCACCTAGCCAGGCGCCGGAGGCAGGCTAGGCAGCCCTCGGCGGCGAATCACCCTCCGCCCATACGGGGGCTGGAAGCAGGCTCGACAGCACTGCCCAACCGGCCTCTAACCCCCGGCTGAGCGAAAGGTGATTCTGAGAATCGCCCTTCACTCAGCCAGGGGCCGGAGGCAGGTCGAGCGGCGCCGTCGAGGGCTGCCTAGCCTGCCTTTGGCCGGGCGGCGTCGTCGAGGACTGCCCAGCCTGGCTCTAGCCCCTAGCTGGGCGGAGAGCGATTCTGAGAATCACCCTCCAGCCCTCGGCTGGGCAGCGCCGTTGAGGGCTGCCTAGCCTGCCTCCGGGCCCCGACAGCCCTCGATGGCGGAATCGCCCTCCGCCTTGCCGAGGGCCAGAGGCAAGCTGGGTAGCCCTCGATGGCGCCGCCCAGCCCCAGGCGGGCGCGAAAACGAATTTTTTTATTTCTTATTTTTTTTTAATTTAAATATATAATCAAATTTATAATTTTTTTTTTTTTACTAAAAAATATTAATGTTTTGTTTTAAAATTTTGAATATAAAATTTTAAAAATTTTAAAAATATATATAAATTTTTATAATAAAGTTTTAATTTTTTTTAAATATATAATTTTAAGATTGTTATAATATAAAGTTTTAATTTTAAAATTTATTTATAGTTATAATTATAAACCATATAACAATTTTAAAATTTAAAATTTATCTTATATTTAAAATTTTTAAAATTTAATAAATAAATAATGTATGTTTCAATATTTTAAAGTAAAATTTTAAAATACAATAAAACATTGTAAGTTTTAAATTTTAATTTTAATTTTAAACTATATGTTTTAATTATATTCATTATATTTAAAATTTTAAAATATAATTGATTAAGTGTATATTTAATAAAACAACCATTTAAATTAAAACTATATATATATATATATATATTTTAATAAACTCTTTAGCTTAAAAAAACAAATATTAATTTTGACATTTGTTAAACAACAAATGTTTTTATTTTTTTGTTTTTTTTTTAAATATTAAATAAAAACTTAAATTTCATTTTTTTTTAATGGTATAAAATTTCATTTTTTTTATAAAATGTATTCTAAAATTTTTATACAAATATATATACATATATTTAATATGATTTTTAATATTTTTTTTTAAATGAATAATTTCTATAGGTAATTTATTGGTTTATTTTCAATTTATTTAGTTACAAATAATTTTTGTTTTTTTAATTTATTTTATAGATATTATTTTTCGGTAAATTTAAATTTATATTGACAAATTAAAAAAAAAAAAAATTAATTAACTGTTTTCTTATTAACTAATATATATATATATATATATATATATATATATATATATATATATATATATATATATATATATATTTTTATCAGGAAAATGACATCAAAAAAGATTTCTGTGAATGTTTCTGCACCTAAGGCAGCAACTCCCAAATTTAAAGTTGCAACTCGACACACAGTGGATACAACTCCCAAATCTAAAGTTGCAGTTGGGTGCACTATGGATACTGATGGACGCAATAAGGACATTGTTGCACACATTAATAAAAGTAAAAAAAGTGGCCCACTAGGTTCATTAAAGCTTATTTATGATTGGAAGAACGTCGAGGAAATAGATAAAACTGATTTCTCATGGTATTTGAAGACAATGAAACAAAGACTAATATACATATCTATCTGGTTTGTGGTATGATTGACTTAAATGAACCATATGATGTGATGGGAAGAGTACGAGACATATGTATGGTCTTGAATACAAACACTATTTATGTTCTTGCAAGGAAGGCTAATAAATGTTGCAAAGTTAGATATTGTCTATCAAAGGTCAAGTATGACACAAATGAAATATCTACAAAGTTTTCTGAAGAAATCTCAAGAAACATTGCAAATAACATTGTAGGTATGCTTATTTTTATTTCCGCTATGCATTATTGTAAGGATGATTCAATTTTTTATAAATTATTGATCATTGACATGTTTTATTTTGTTTCATAGGATTTTGTTCCGAGCCTTTCAAACATGTTTGAAGGTATTTATTATATGGATCCAGATGTTATGAATGTGATCAACACTTTCCACACATACAAAGTAGAGGAAAGGATATTGAAGCAAAGATCAATAGCTCGTGACATTGCAATAGTACAAAGAGGGGATCAACCGAGAGTCACTAAGGTGGGTCAATCTAGTAAAACTAAACATGTTTCTTTTGAAGATGTGGAACATGAAATTGAAAATTATGATAGAATTAGTGAGGAGGAGATTATAATTTTTGTGCAAAAGGAGAAAACAAATCAGACATCAGAAATAAAAATGGCCAAAGATGTCTCTCTTTTACCTGATGATGAAGAGCTTGTTTATAAAAGAACTCATATGTTAACCAATAAGAATAGGAAATCAAATATTGGTCAATCTGTAAAAGTCATGAGCAGCAGTGAAGAATAAACTGAAAGCTCTATGGAAGTAGAGAAATCATAACACCAGGTGCTGAGTTAGAGGATGGAATTATTAAAACAAAATAAAATTCTATTCAATATGAGTTGAGGAAGAATAAATTAATTGTTGGTGGCCAAACATTTGAGCTTAATGTCAGCCAATTTTATAGGCCAGATGAAGGACAATCGCAATATCAAATTGGAAAGGCCCATCACCTACATGTACATAATCTGAAACATTGTTCAGGTTCAATCCATATGCACATGTGGTGGATTATGTGGTTCTTGTCGATCCATCTCAGGTTCCCAACAAACAGGCATTTGACAAGACAAAATTTTTTGATTATAAATATTAAGTAAATGAAGAGAACCATTCTGTAGAGGCTAAAAGACAGTTAATTGAGGAATATCCCAATAACTATATTTTTCAAATAGTGAAATGCATCGTTTATGTTGTCTTAACAGAAATAGAATCAAAGTTATTGGCATGGGATCATAATGTAGATAATGAATACAAAATGAAAATGAATTTCATCCAAAGGATCAGATTTATTCATAATGAACTCATATAAAAATGTGGTGGGGATAAGACACAAGTTAGTCTAACATTTCGTAAGGAATGTTTAATGGAAACATGTTATCAAATTGATGAAAAAATAAAAGAAAAAGATGGAAAAATGCATTCAAGTATATTTAGAAGAATGGATAACAATTTTCAGTTGGCATTTATTAAAATGTAACAAAAGTTGGTCGCTAGTTTTGCGTTTTATAAGATACTGTGAAATTAGCTACTATTGGTCACTGATCAAAAATAGTCGCTTATATGCTAATTTTAGTCGCTTTTTAAATAACAATTAACATTTTGTACTAGTGATATGACTATCACGCCTTGGAGAACAATGCAAGGTGTGAAGGAAGAGAAACTAGTTAAATCAGTACTAGCCCGTGTGAAGTCGGGTGAATTATCAATGGAAGAAATGTGTGCAGAATTTCAAAAGTAAGTTTCTTGAATTATTTCTTATTTTCCTTTCATTATAATTTTCTTTTAAATAAAACATAATTTTGTTGGTATAATTTGTTATACATATCACTATATTAACAGTTTTAACTTTATTTATTCAGTTAGAAGATTTTTATGAAAATACAAGAACACATGATTAAAATGTTGAATGAAGACAATTGGAATGATGTTGTGCACCACTACCCAGAAGCAAGTTCTACAACAACACTTAAAGATTTTATATTGCATTAAATAAGGCATGTTGATTTATACATTCATTTTATTCATGTTTAAACTATTTTTATTTTATTACTTATACATATATATTTTTATGTCATTAAAGATAAAGAAGGATGGAAATGGAGTACCATATACTTTCAAAAGTTTTATTGAAAAATTTAAGTTCCAAAATATGAGAAAGAAACATCTTATGAATGTTGAACTTGATCCTACTCTTAATCATTACATTTGGATTGGGCTCGACAGTATCCAATATCAAATAATACAAGGTGACTGTGAAAAAATTGCATCACTAATACCTAAAAGGGAATATGTCCTAGTTATTGCAGATATTCCTCATGGTTTCGATTTCCCAGACATTGAATATGATAGTGAACCATATACTTATCAAGCTTTTAGTAAAGTGGTTACGGGTTTTCAAGAAGTGACAACATTACCACTTTGGCGATTTGTGACATTTGATTCAGACACACAGTTTGCAGTGTTATTAACAAGCTTCAAGGGAAAAGCAAACTCAAAGGTGCAACTTACATGGTAAGACTTTGAAATTGTATGTTTGATTACTGTTAATTTTTTTTATTTATGAACAATTTAATTGAACTTTTACTATGTTATGTTACAGGCATAAATCAAATATTGTTTTTTTTTCGAAGATCAGCCTATTATAAATGATTGTGAGTTCATCCATGTTGAATGTTGGACAAAAGATGATAGCTATAAGTATATTCTTATGAATCGAATAGATGGGAAGAGTCATAGTCAAGTATTGGTTCATGATGCAGTTGTAAGAAAACTAATATGTGAAGATAAAGATGCAAAAGGAGATATTGTTAACATTTATAAAAAACCACAAGAATTGATTAACTATATTATAGATCTATGTTCAAATGAAGGAGATTGGGTTTTGGATTTATTCCCAGGTTCAGGTAAATTTTATTATACAAATTTAAATTTAAATATTTTATTTTTTACTTTTTATGTCTTTATATTAATTTTCTTATTTATTTCTTTTGTGCTTGATGATTAGGTACAACACTAGCATGTTGTCTACCAAAAGGAAGAAATTGCATCGCCATTGAGAAAGACCTAGTGCAATGCAAATTTATTCAACAAATAATTAACGCTCTTGAATTCCTTCCAGATGTGAAGCAAGAAGTTGGTTTGAGGAAAAGGGATTTTAATGAATCACATGTGGCAAAAAAAGCAAAGGAACCTCAACCACCATTATATGGAATTATTGGAAATGGACACTTTGGAAGATTTGCAGGCATAAAAGATCTATTAGAAGATGACACTGACCAAAATGAAGCAAAAAATGTTGCGGAAGAAGCCATCAATGATGTTCTAGATGATGTTGAACATGTATTAGTTGATATTGTTGATGATATTTAAGTTATGCTTGCAAACAAAGCTCATTTTTGAGATCTATTAATCAGTTTTACTTGTAATGTTTAGACTTTGATATTTGATGAGAATAATCCTTATTTTTTGCAAAAAACATGTGATTACTATTATTTTTTGACATAAAATTCAATAAAAATGCTATTTTCTTAAGTTTTTTTGTTAATATTTTCCCAAAAAATTAATTTATTTAACATGTTTTTTTAACAAAAATTCTCTAAAAGTGTATATTTTGCATTCTATTTATATTGAAAATTTGTATTTTTTTTGTCATATCATTCAAAATATTGGTTTTTTAGCGACAATTATTTGATGTGCATTGAAATATTAATTAGCAATACATAAACTTGTAGAAAATATAAACTTTATAATATTGACCCTTTTTTTCATTTTTTTATCTATGTGAAAAAGTGAAGATATCATTACAAGTTTTTATTTAAAAAAAAAATTATATTTTTTCTTTTTAAAACACAAGTACATAAATGCACTTAAAAATAAACATCTCACGGAAGAAGAAGACATTAGAAAATGTATAGTGTCAAAATCAATCCTCTAAAAAAATGTTGGTGATGATACGCTGCCACTATTCAAAATCGACATAAAAATCATCATTAAAAAAAAAAAAAAAAGGGTGCCAAGAACATGCTAAAAAAAATGATTTTGCATCACCACTTTTCAAAATCAAGTGTTTTTCTTGCTATGTCAAAAAGTAGGTACCAGTGCAGTTACCTATTTCATCGGTAACAATGTTTTAAATGGTAAGATTGTCAAGCGAACAACCTAGACATATATCCTATTGTAGAGGAAAGTGTGAAGGCTAATATATCACATGGATGGGCTCGATGGAACTAAAATCGATCAGAGTGGGGTGCACAAGAAAAATGAATGGAGAAAATGACAAGGGTGGAATGGTTAAATAATAACTATGATGTTTGACGTAAATTCCAACTCTCACTTTTCTTGTACTCTACAGTGTGTAGCGTAGGATGAGAAATATTGGATTAAGTGAGTGACCACGTGGAACTATGGAGAGTAGCCGAATTAATACATGAGGTTGTGCGAGCCTCAAAATGGCTTGTGAGTGTTGTTTGTGAAACATAAATTTGAAATTGTTTCATTTTCACTTATAGTACTAATGTAGATACTTTCCACAAGATTCCTTTCTTGCAAAATGGTGGATCTCTTAAGTCGTTTCCATTCTTGCAAGATGGTGGATGTATTAAGTCGTATTATTTCTCAGGCTCATTGTTACATGTAATGTAATTTTGTATCAGTGACAAGTCACATAGAATGTATTCTCCAGTTTGTCCACAACTAGAAGATTCGAGTTGTCTACGCAAATGATGATGCACTTCTAGATTTTTTGTTAGCATATGTTGCTCCAGTCAATGAAACATATCAATATGGAAATAAAGCTTTGCATTGGGATTTGAAACGAGATACCCCTCTCAATGGATGTAGTGTAAATTGTTCGATTGTGGAAAATCTTTGTAACAATTGGAAACAATAGTACATGACCAACTCATGTTCACAAAACTACAGGTCATGGCCACCTTGAGGTGCTCCTATTAATAATAAAGAAGCATGGGGAAGTATAAACATACTCATAGGAACAAGAGAGACCCCTCTACATTATTCTGTGAAGAATAACCATCTTGCATGTGTTGTGCTCATGCTCATACATGGATCCAATAAAGATGTAAAAGGTTTGAGATATCAAAAACATATTAAGCTTACACATTCATCTAAGATGAGTGTGTTGTTGAGTCTATATGAGAAACACTTCCTTGATGAAGCATGTGGTAATATTATAACTTCTCAAAGTTGAATTTTGTCTTCCATTAAGCAATATTTAACAGGGTTCAAGTATTCACATTCCCATAAATCATGTGGAATTGATTGAATGCTTATAGACAGTTTTTCTACTTCCAAACAAGTATCTTCTTTGCAACCTATTGTTCATCATGGAAATCCTCCAATGGCTAAATATTTCTCACAATTTGTTGCAGAGGCTCCACAAAAGTTCCACGTAGTTTATTCCTCACATTTCCCTTCTTCTAGTGGGCAATAATCTGAGCAGGCCACAAATTGGACTTGTTGAGATTGCAACAAGATGATGAGCTTAGTGGAAAGAAGTCGCCTTCACTAAGTGGGCCCGCAGGCTATTTTTGGCGCAAGTCTATTTTTAGACATTTCGATCATATTCTATGAGTTGTTGGATGTTATTTGTGAATGGTTGGTCAAGTTGGAAAAATAGATGGACTTCTATTTTTAGACATATTGGGCGGAATCTATTTTTAGATTGCTAGTCTAAAAATAGATATGTCGAATATTATTAGCTCTTAATAACATTTGGACTATAAACATTATCTTATTCTCTTGGAGCACTTCGATTAAGTGCCGAGATGTAGCTGGGCGACGGAAGGAATTCGCTATTCACGAGGGGTTAAGTGGAGCTATTGCATGGATACTTGATTTAGAACTCATGCTTGTGAGAGTTTGGTGGAGTTATTGAGGTAGTTGGTGGAGTTGTGTTCGGTTTAAGCAGGTTTAACTTAGTTGAGCTAGTTGTAACTAGTCTAACTGATTGATACAATTAGTGAGAGTGGTGTGAATTAATTATTAATTAATTCACTAATTATTAACTCATTAATCAACTAAATAATACATCAATTAACTACAGTGCATGGACATTTTCAGTGGAGACCAGTGAAGAGGTGGGTGAAAGAGCAGTGTGACTATCAATTGTGACAATATTGTTGCATGAGTTTGCACCACACATGGTTGGAGATGCCAATGAGGATTGCATGAGCAAGGCTGGACCAATTCGAGTTCATTCATAGCCATTCTTCAGCAGTGATTGCGCAGTAGAGGCAGGCTAGCAGGTGGCAGAGATTGGAGCATGTGTTTTGCTAGATCGGACCTGATTAGTGTGTAGCAATTGGAGATTGTACTGAGAGCTTTGTGAGGAGCTTTGTATAATGATTGTTACATGATCTCTATGACATATAATATACATATAGTTGGGGGTTTTCAGCTTTAAGCTTTCCCATAAAATATTGTGTTCATATGTGTGAATGTTTATGGTTTTAATGTGCACATGCGATTGTTTTTATTTCCGCAATTAATGATCAATGGTAGAAGAGATTTTGTATTGTGCATGAAGTCAAATAGTGTGTGATCAGGAGAATCTCAGATGTATAACATATCAGTTATATAAATTTCTACATGGTATCAGAGCGATATTGATCATTGGAGCAATTGCAAAACATTGAAGCGGTTGAGTTTTGTGCTGGTGGAATTCGAATTTGCAGCAGTGTTTTCTTAGTGTCGAAGTTGAGATGTCTTTCAACGGATTGCGATTGGAGTATGCCCTTGAGGGCAGCTCGAATTATATTGCATGGAAGGACAGGATGGAGGCGGTGCTGGATGAAAATGGGTTGAAGGAGTTCATAGATGCAGAAATTCCAAAACCTGCTTCTAGCGATGTTGCCGCACTTGACGCATGGCAAAAGAAGACAACAAAATGTCGGAGGATTTTGTTGGAGGGTGTGAAGGATCACATAGTGTCCAGCCTTCATGGTAAAGCTTCTCCATTCTTGATGTGGAAAGCTTTGACAAATTTATTCCAAATCAAGAGCGACCAGAGGAAGTTGGCGCTCAAGGATAAACTCAGGAACATAAAAATGGAGAAAGGCGACAGTATACCCAAGTACCTCATGAAGTTTGTCCAGTGCAAGGATGAGCTGGGAAGTGTGGGGGTTACTGTAGATGAAGAGAACTTGGTGAGCTTGGCTCTCCTTGGGCTTCCGAAGAGTTGGCATTCCTATCAGGACTCTGTCAATGGTCGGGAGAAATTTCCAGGATGGAAGCGACTTTGGTCGGATCTTGTGCAAGTGGAGATAAAGCGAAGTACCAGGGATGAATCTTCATCAAAGAATTCAGATGAAGAAAATTGTGCTTTGGCTACCAAAGCAAGGAAGGGGAAGAGCAAGAGGAATGCTTCTCAATCTGATGCGAAAGGCAAGAAGCAGGACATGTCCAAGGTGAAGTGCTTTCACTGTCACCAACACAGACATTACGCCACTAATTGTCCACAGAAGAAGAAAAATAAGCAGGTTGCTAGATCTGCAGCTGGAGAGGCCTTAGCCTCACAGTTTGAGCTGGATTTTTCGCTGATCGCATGCTTGGTCTTAAGTGTGATGGGTTCAGTGTGGTTTCTTGAAAAAGGTGCGTATTTTCACATGACCGGAGACAAATATTTGTTTACTGATCTAGATGAGAAAGATCTTGGAGTGCACATCGAGATGGGCGATGATGGTAGACATAGTGCGACCGGTATCGGTACCATTTCCTTTAAGAGGGAGTCTGGTAAACCCTTCGTATTGAAGGAAGTGATGCATGTTCCAGGATTGAAGAAGAATCTGATCTCTATGGCTATGTTGGAAGACAAAGGATATGATGTTGTCTTTAGCGAGGGAAAGGCTTTCCTGCGCAGTAAGGAAACTGGTGAAACCCGGAGGATAGGGGTTCGAGTTAAGAACCCGTTGTGCTATACAACAACCACCCATTTCATAAAATTTTACTTTAGAAAACTATAATATGAAATGGGTCCCTTTTAGATTAAATTGGTATTAACTCATCATTTCTCTAAAAAATCCGAAAACAAACAAAACATTATAAAAAACCCTTTCAGTTAATAAATCATTGGTAATCAAGAAAATAAAACAATCACAATAAAAGACCCCTCTACTGGCTCCGATGCGATATCAATATCGGCAATCGGCGAATGTGATATGAATACAACGAAACTTTTTCGTAGATGCTCCCGATGCGAGTTAAGCGATATCGCTATCGACGATCGGGGATTCAACAATAACTCAAATAAAACTGCGCAAACCTTCACCCGATCGCCGATCGCGATAAAGCCAAGCGCGACTTTCAAAAAGGATTGATATTGTTTTGGCACATTATGTTGATTATTATTTAAAAACCTTTCCGTTTCCCAATGATAATTTACTTGCGCCCAACCGCCCAATAAAAATCAAATCTGCGCTTCAATAAACTATTCGGAAAACGAAAAATATAATGGGCATTTAATTGATTGACAGGTTTAAACGGCCAATTAATGAAGCAGTTACGCCTAAATCCTTTCAGAGATTACATACGCGGGAGTCTTATGATTATTCTCCATTATTTATTGATTGACATAAATCTTCTGTACCAGTTTTCGCCGTCTATTCTCCGCATTACGATCATTTTATCTTTTGTGCAGAGCTTCTCCGCAGTAGCAAGTTCAGACCAAATGGGGAAGAAATCTAAGAAACCAGGAACAGCTTCAGCTCCTGTGATAACAGAACAACATGCCGCAGATCCGGGACCAAACAAAAAAGGATTAATCTCAGATACTACATGTCTTGGTCTCGGTAATACTACTTGGCAGAGCATTTACAACCTGGTTGAAGCCGAGGAACCTCAGCGAACAACAGTAGAAGCTTCAGCAGGCTCGAGCCAAAAATCTGACGCTACTTTGAAAGATTTGGTTGATTCCTACCTGCACAGGGTAGCGGCTAGGGAGCAAATTCTTCCATATACAGATGTAGTGAGATGGGCCATTGAAGAAATCCCAATTACGAACAGAATATTTTGCACTATTGATGGGAGAGTTTTTGGTTCGTTTCAGCCTGATGATTTGAGACAAATGTACCATTTGCCCGAACCAGAGAAGAAATATAATAAAGCATTCCTGGAGAAGTTTAGAGATGAAAATGAAATTGATTCAGAACCTATACGAGAATGGAGACAAAACCCGGCAAAACACAAACATGAGTCTTCGGGTAAGTACTTCGTCAGTTCTTTATGTTCTCCTTATTGTTATGCTGGAGCTATGATGTGTCGAATATGGGGATTGCATGATTCTTCAAAATTTTCCATAGAGATGGTACCTCTAATGGAAGCAGCATGTAATAGTGAAATCATGGATTGGGGAAATATATTATCGGATAAGTTAGCAAATGCTATTCTTGACTTCAGAAACAAATCCCGTGTTACTGATAGAATCATCCCTCCATTTTACTTTAGTGCCTACATTTTAGATACCCTCTGTTTTAATTCCGAGTTTCCTGTGTTAGGATGGAGATGGACTCCACAAGATCCCATGCCCATTCATATATATCACCAGAAATTATGGAAAGCCCATTATAAACACCACCTTTACCAACTCTGCAATGGATTCATGCTACCTATTTACTACGCAATTTTTGCTAGACCTACTCCTAAGATCTCCTCTCAAGCAGAGATTGACTTGACAGCCCTAGGGACCTGGTTTGGAGAGCAAAAATTCACTTATATAAGAGTTTTCGGAATTCACGCCAGACCTCATGTCTCCCCTTGTATATACCAGACAAACTTTTAGCTCGAGAAATAGCATATCAGCTTACATCCGCATCAGCTACAAAGACTCTTAGGATTTCAAAGAAGCAATTCTGGCCTCCTTTCCCTCTAAGGTGTGGCGTCTATACTCTGCGTGATTATAAGCACGCAGAGAAAGAGGCAGAAAATATTAATATGTTAAAACTCGCCACTCTGCCTAATATACTCTTTGATCCAAAAAAGGTCGTCTATAATGTTCTCGATCAGGCCAAACTCACTAAATTTGAGCATAAGGAAGACGAGTTTGATGACCTTTTCTCCTCGGCTGAGTCAATATTTCAGGTTCAAGAGATAGCTAAGATTAGATACCATGACGACGGGTTAGTTGAATTTAACAAACTTAGAGAGCAGAGGTTGCAAACTTTGCCTCTAGATTTGTTAGCCACTGCCCCGATGATACAATCAAGCGAGCCTGAGCACCAGCTTACCAGCAAACATCCTGCTACGTCTAAAAACTCTGAAGAAATCAAAAGAAGAGAGCAGGAGGAACTCCAGAGAAAAGAACAGGAAGAGGTAAAGAGGAAAGAAGAGGAAGCACAGAGAATACGTGATCAGGAACAGGAAAAGCAGCAGGAGCAGAGCAACAAGAAGGTGAATGTTGACACTCAGATTGATCCAAAATTGCTCCAGGAATGGCAACAATTTGATTCAATTATAAGCAATCTTGAGAGCTCAAAGAATGCCGATACATCCAAAGCGGCCAATACACAGGATACAGTATCAAAGAAGGTTTCAAGCAAAGAAACCAGTGGCCTACCCCCTACAGGATTAGAAATAATTCCCAAGGATCCTTCAGATCAAATTATTTTGCAGGTAGAGGATATTCCTCCATGGGATGTTTTCTATAGCCCAAAACATAAGGCTGTAATAAAACAACAACGGGAAAGGAGAAGGATTGATCAACCTTCCCTGTTTCCTGAACAAACAGTAACAGCCAATATAGTATGGAAGGAAGAATTCAACCCCTCCGATGACCTAACAAAGTTGTCCCAATATGCTGGTGCCTATTCAGCAGCCACCATGGATAAGGCATCGGAGGTGAGCAATTTGTTGAAAGAAAAGGATCAAGTGATCGTTTCACTACAAACACAGTTATTGGAGGTACAACAGAAAACATATTCAGAAGCAAAGAAACAGAAAGAGTCATCGGAGGCATTAGCAAAATTGAAAGCAATGAATGAAAAAATGGTAAAAGCAAAAGATGAGCAAATTGCTCAATTAACAGCTCAAGTAGAGAAGTTCAAGAATCTTCCTCAGCCTGGCAATTTCAGAGAAGAGGCAATACAGATTAATAAAGCACTCATAACACAAATAAAATTTTTATGTCATCAAATTTTCCAAGTTGAACCTCTGTGTGACATAACAACATCTATAATAAACAAATCATTTGATGCCAGGCATGACTTAGAGCAAGCCGATGAGACTCTAACAGATTTCCTTACTTGGCAAAACACTAATGAGGGACAAGCAGCAAACTTGCCTAAAATCTTAGAATCCCATAAAGAAATTCTGTTCATGGAGTGGCAGTCCCAGTTAATGAAAGCAGAGAGAGAAGTTTCTAGATGTAAATTATCTACGGAAAATTTAATTGACTTGATCAACAATACTCTCTATTTATCTAACATGATCTCTCAATGTACACCGGGTAAATTATTATCAGCCAAAGCATTGGAACAATCATGTTGTCAAGAGCTAGAAAAGAACGGGAGATTGATCACAGGAATTAAAAGTTTAACTTGGGACACCTATTGGTTGTTCCTAGTAAAACCATACAGCCAGAAAGCCGCCCTCAAATGCTTAACAGATGCAATCGGATGTATCATCCCCGATATACATGATGCCACCTATGCTGCTCAAATCAATTCTCGTCTCAGCCGCCCTCAAGAAGTGGAACCAATGCTATCAATATGCCAACTCAGGACACAAGGCAAACAGTCAGAGTGATGAATCATGCTGCCGATTAACAGATTGCTATAGAGGAGATATTCCAGATCGAGTTATACCAATTTAGTAGCATTTTAATTTTGTAGTTTGTTAGTTTAATTTAGTATTTATAGACCCTTTCATGTATTTAGAAAGGGTCGTAAGTTTTTGTATATGACTTAAACCTGAAGTTGCACTACTGTACTTCAGGCATATTTTTATGAAAACTGGACCAATTTTTCCAAATTTTGATAACGAAGCTTTTATGTGAATGTGCACTACTGCCTTTATTTAAAAGTATTTCTGAGTCGGAAGAAGGAATTCGAATTGCGATTGACATTGAGAAAGACTTGCAGCTCATATGGTACTACTATCTATGTCTGAATTCATTCTTTTATGAAAATTGTTGTTTGATTATTATTGCTATTATTGAATATATGAATGTGTTTTAACAGCAATCTTTATATTTTCCACTACTGGATGTTTACAGTTTGCTATTCTTTTATCATTTATGTATCAGTAATATAAAAGGATGAGTGTAACAATGTTTTATCAATTACTTCGTTCAACTTATTGAACGAAGTAATTATTATTTAAATGAACGTCTTTGTTTCTTGAAAAGTGTCATCTATATGCCTATCAACGAATATAGATCATTAAACGTTGCACTTAAGAATAGAAGCTTCCCGGGATAAAATAGTCATTTACATTTTCGCTTATAGATTAAGTACTCCATTCATTATCACTTATTAGAAAACCAATCATTCATCCACCCCTTTTATTCATTACTGGGAAACTGGTCCCATTATATCCAGTCGGAGCCACCATCCCAAACGGAAAAGGAGCTGTCTTAAGGTCCGGACCGGGTGGTTATCCCCCAATGTTGATGAAACGATTTTCGAGGCATCAACTCAGACTCAACACAAGGATTCCATGATCAAATGTATAATCAACATCCACCTTGGAATTCTTATAAAGAACCTTGGCCTCAATTTCAAAATCAATCTCCCAAACTTTGGGCACAAGGATCACAAAGTCCTATGGAAGATACTCCCATACTATCGCATCCACCATCCTATCCACCATATCCACATTTTTATCCTCAAAACTTCAACAAAATTTTCCTCAAAATTCAACAAAATTTTCAACAACATCATCATAACCAACCACATCAAAATCAACCACTTTCATTACCATTCCCTCAAAAAATCAAATCAATTGCCCGCTCAACCCATACCAAACCCTAATAATAAAAATCCTCGTAACACAGGGTGAGAAGGCCAATAGCTTTCCACTGTGCATATTTAATTACTCCTCTAGACCTTAGTGATGTTCAAATTAGGTCTGGAAGGATACTTGAGAAGAGGAAACCTTCTGTGATCATACAAGAACAAGATAATTCTGAGGAAGACTCCCTACGGGTTAATAAAAGTCTTGAGGAAGACACATCCTTTCAAGACCAAAACATTGAAAAACTAAAACAAAAAGATCCAATAAATCCAACTCCTGTATTAGAGAAACCATCCACATCTACTTCTATACCTCCCTTTCCGGAAAGATTACAAATTGATAGAGGTGTAGAAAAACAAATCATGGTGCCTAATTATGATTTCTTAGATGAATTGAGAAATGTTTTCATTAAAAATCCATTATTGCAAGCCATCAAAGAAATCCCAATTTTAGCCAAAACAATAAAGGAGTTGTGTATGAAGACAACAAAAAAAAGAATAAGAGAAACCAAGAAAATTCAACTGGTAGGACAAATAGCAGACATTATGATGGGCAAGATTGCTATTCCAAAGTATCTTGACCCAGGAAATCCAGTTGTCAAAATTCACATCAATGGAATTGAAATTAAAAACACACTCATTGATTTAGGAGCAGCAATAAATATCATGAGTAGACAAATCATGGACAAACTGAAACTTCCTAATCTTCTCTTTACACCCACACTATTACAATTAGCAGATAGATCTGTGATCAAACCAGATGGGGTAATAGAAGACATTCCATTGTCCCTAGATTCTTGGGAGTACCCTGTGGATTTCATGATCCTAACTCCTAAGAATAATCTAGGAGGACATCCTGTTATATTAGGAAGACCTTGGTTGGCTACAGCTGATGCTTTTATTAGTTGTAGATCCGGTGATATGTACATCTCTGATGGTAGTTCAACTAAGAAGTTCACTTTATATCCTCCAGCTAGGACAATTACAGATCTAGATGACACTCAATGGATAGAGGATGAAGAAGATTTACAACCTCTCTTCACAATTTCAGAAATTAGTGAAGATAATCAAATTCTGAATACTCTAGAAAACTTTGAATCCTCTCCAGAACACAAACATGAATCATTTCAAGAGGGATCCAATATTTATTTTTTGTCATCAAGACAGATGTCTCTTCATTCTATGGATAAATTTGGCAGCTTTACAAGTGGGATATTTCCAGGCAAAAATTTGAACATAAATAAGAACCTAGAGAAATCTCAACAAGAAAAGTTAGTCAAAGTATTACAGAGACACTCTTCTGCATATGCATGGGAGTACACTGACATGAAAGGGATAAGCCCCAAGACTTGCACTCATCACATCTATATAGAGGAGAATTGCAAACCAATCAGACAACCTCAAAGACGGATGAATCCAAATCTTAGGGAGATTGTTAAAGAAGAATTGCAAAAATTGTTAAATGTCAACTTCATCTATCCCATTTCAGATAGTCAGTGGGTTTCTCCATTGGTAATTGTGCCAAAGAAAAATGGTAAATGGAGAGTATGTATTGACTACCGGGAATTAAACAAAGCTACTCTTAAAGACCATTTTCCCTTACCTTTCATAGATCAAGTGTTAGATACATTAGCTGGAAAAAAGTACTTCTCATTCCTAGATGGGTTTAGTGGTTACAACCAAATCCAAGTAGCACTTGAAGATCAAGACAAAAACACATTTACCTGTCCTTGGGGTACCTATGCTTACCGAGTATTGCCATTTGGATTATGCAATGCACCTGCAACATTCCAAAGGGCAGTATTAGGAATTTTTTCATATCTAATACATGATTGTGTAGAGGTATACATGGATGATTTCACAGTTTATGGAAACACATTTGAAGAAGCTTTAGCAAACTTGGAAAAAGTTTTAAAGAGATGTCAAGAAGCAAATCTTTCACTTAGTCATGAGAAATGTTTCATGATGTTTACTGAAGGTATTGTTTTAGGGCATCACATTTCAGGGGATGGGATTAGAGTTGATGAGTCAAAAGTTGAAGTCATCTCTAACTTATCTATTCCAAGTTGTCAAAAATATGTTAGGAGTTTTCTAGGATTTACAAGATATTATCGGAGATTTATAGAAAACTTCACCAAGATAGCATCTCCACTCTTCAAATTACTTACCAAAGATTGTGAATTCAAATGGACTTCTGATTTCCAGTTAGCCTTTGAAACCCTGAAAACCAAAATTTCTGAAGCACCTATATTAAGGGGACCTAACTGGAAGTTACCTTTTCATATCTCCACAGATGCCTCCGATACAACTCTAGGAGCAGTATTGGGGCAGAAAGACTTGATTCCCTATGCCATCTATTATACCAGTAAAAATTTGACTCCTGCAGAGTTAAACTATACTGTAACTGAAAAAGAGTTTTTAGCTGTTGTTCATGCCATAAAAAAATTTAGACACTATATAACAGGCTATGAAACTTTTGTTCACACCGATCATTTTGCAATTAGATACTTAATGAACAAATCAATCACTAATGGCAGAGTTATAAGATGGTTATTGCTCTTACAAGAATTCAACATCACCATTCTAGATAGGCCTGGAAAACAAAACACAGTAGCTGATTTCCTATCTAGACTCCAAAATATCAAAGATGACACTCCAGTTGAAGATCAATTTCCTGATGAATATCTTTTTGCAATTTCTACTCAAACTCCATGGTTTGCCGATATTGCTAATTATTTAGTTTCAGGAAAATTTCCTTCAATAATGAATGCAAGGGATAAAAGAAAAATCATTTATGACAGTGCAAAATATTCATGGGTTGCTAATGAGTTGTACAAGACAAGTCCAGATTTGATCATTAGGAGGTGTGTTCGTGAAGATGAGATGCCTGAGATTCTCAAAGCATGTCATGATGAACCTTGTGGCAGACACTTTGCTGATAAGAGGACAGCCTATAAGGTCCTTAATTTAGGATATTATTGGCCATCCTTGTTTAAAGATGCTAAAGAGTATGTCAAAAGGTGTGACAGTTGCCAAAGGGTAGGGAAACCTTCTCCTTCAGGTGAGATGCCATTACAACCTCAGGTACATATTGAACCTTTTGAAAAATGGGCTTTGGATTTTGTAGGACCTATTAGTCCTCCATCAAGACAGAAGAAATATATACTAGTTTGCACCGATTATGTTACCAAATGGGTAGAAGCCAAGCCATTATTTGTTGCTAATGAAGCATCTGTAGTTACTTTTCTTTTTGAGGATATTTTTACTTGCTTTGGTGTCCCAAGGGAAATTGTTACAGATCAAGGAGCTCAATTTACATCAAGGCTAGTGGAGCAAATGATGGAGAGGTACAAAATCAGGCATAGAAAATCTACTCCTTATCATCCACAAGCAAATGGTCAAGTGGAATCTACTAATAAGGTCATTGAAGGAATCCTAACGAAGACTATTCATTTACATAGAAGAGATTGGGTAGATAGGCTTCCTGAAGCCTTGTGGGCCTATAGAACTACATGGAGAAACACAACAGGTCATACTCCTTATGAAATTGTTTATGGAAAGCAAGTTTTGTTTCCCATAGAGTTCCAGATTCAAACTTTCAAAATGGCAGTTCAGCTAGGACTTGATTTAACGGAGGCACAAAAGCATAGATTGGAGCAGATTAATGAATTGGATGAGATCAGACAAGATGCAATTCAGAAAACAAGTCTAGTCCAACAGCAAAGGACTAGATGGCATGATAAGTACATCAAAGAGAAGAAATTCAAAGAAGGTGATTGGGCTCTCTTGTTTGATTCAAAATTCAAGGATTTTCAAGGTAAATTTCAAACACATTGGCTAGGCCCATATGAAATTGTTGAAATTTTTGACAATGGAGCAGTAAAAATCAGGACAATAGATGAAGAAGAGGTCACTTTTCTTGTGAATGGTCATAGATTGAAACTATATCACAAACCACTCTCAAGAGAAGAATTTGTCAAGAAGTTCCAAGAAAACAGTAATGTGAAGTTAATGAAGAAGAATCTTTCTTCTTCATCAACTTGATTGAATTTTCTGAAGCATTTCTTTTTGAAAAAAAAATAAAAAATAAAAAATAAAAAAAAATAAAATAAGGTATAAACATGAAAACCAATCATTGATTGGCATGTTTATACAGAAAAGATAGGGTGAAAATCAGAGTCTTTTTGACACTCTAAATTTTCCATTTTGTTTTTGCAAGCAGCTGTTACAAAATCATAAGTTCAGATCCATTGCACTTATGATCCATCTCATTTCATTTCATTCCATTCACTTATCCATCCATACTCCATTTCATTCATTCATTCATACTTCACTTCATTCCATATTTCATTCATCTCATTCCATACTTCATCCACCTCATTTCCATGTCAAAATTTAAATTTTGATGTCTTGCTGCAAATGAATAACACATGTCATGGATTGCAGGCCATTTCTTACAATATTCCACTCCATTTCATGAATTGTAGTCCATTCCATACCATCATTGACTTCATACATATCCCATTACATCATGTTTCATCATCCATCTTCATTCATGCCATATAATATTTCACTTATATTCCAAACCACTCCATTCCATGATTAAAATTCTCCACAGGTACATTCTGCAGCTAAAACAGACATTCTGCAGTTGATCAGACATTCTGCAGCTGATCAAACATTCTGCAGCTGATCAGACTTTCTGCAGCCAGACAGTCATTCCACAGCTACAAATCCTGAAGGCACTAATCAGCAGACATTTGAATTGCAACAAGATGATCTAGTATATTCATGAATCAGAAGAATCAAGAAGGATTATGAAGACTCTTCCAAAGGAGAACAAAGGAGACAAAGACCACAAAAAGCAAATGAAAAGCAAAGGTAATTTTTTTTTTGATTATAATGGCATTTCATAAAAACTTTAGTATAGTCTAGTTATGAGTCATTCGAAAAATTTGTTTTGATTACTTTTATTGATCATGCCAAATATACCCTCCACAAACTTTGGATAAAAATCTTCATTTCAAATCCTATGCCCGAACATCATTTAAACGGTTGAAAGACTGAAGTGTTTAATTTCCCCACGTCACCCAACCAAATCATTTAATGATGATTTTTTTTAATCCGTTGTAAAAATCTCCGCAGCCTTTTCACTCATTAATTTGTTTTCTCCACCTCACTCCATTAACTCATTCCGTAACTACTTCCATCACTTCATTCCGTAGCCAGCCCTTCATCATTTCATTCCGAGATATCCCTATCACCGTGAGCAAAAGGGTATATCAGTTTGAAATATCAAACCACTATCACCGTGAGCAGAAACTGAAGAATTATCACCGTGAGCAGAGACTGAAGCATTATCACCGTGAGCAGAGATTGAAGCATTATCACCGTGAGCAGAGGTATAATCAGCAGTAAATTTAGCCATTGGGCTAATATCAACCATTTTATATCGTCCGATGTTTGAATTTAGTTCTACAGAGGTATACCAGTTCGAATTTTGAAGCCATTGTACCAGAGGTATATCAATTTTAAGGTTGAAATTATTGTTTTAGTGGACAGAAAGAGTATTAATCTGAAGGTTGAAGAAAGAATTATGGGCCTCATTGTAAGAACTGAACCAGTGGGTACCAAATACCTGGAAGGATACCCTCAAAGTAAAGAAATGTTGCAACAGGTAGGATGGCTACAATTTCTTGAGAAATTTAATGGCTTCCACAAAGAAGTCACTAAAACATTTGCAAGGTCATTTAAAGGAGCTGAGGTTGAAGTGGGAGATGTTAAATTCACTGTCATTGAGGTTTTCATTGCAGAAGCAACAGGATTGCTTAGAAATGGAGAGAGATGGTTTAAAAATAGAGAATTCCATAATGAATCATGGAAGCAAATTCTAAAATCACCAGGTATGGATGTCACTGTGTTTAAGAAGGGAATTCCAAGTTCTGCATTGAAAAATAAATGGAGAAACATATTGCTTATTCTGCAAAAATTTATTACTTGTGAAGGTAGATATGGCACATTTTATGTTTACCATATTAGACTAATAATGAATTTTCTGGAGAAAGAGTTAAACTTGCCCTATTTCTGGCTTCAAAGTTTGAAAAATATGGCTTCTTGTGTTCAAAGGAGGGTCCAATTCTTAGAGACAACCCTATACCATCATGGCTTGGTTAAGATTTTAATTGAACACCATTTAGCCAAAACAAATGATACTTGGGATAATTTCTTGATAAGAAATCATTTTGAAGAGCCAAAAGAGCCCTCACCTGAACATCAGCCTACAAGGAGAAGCAGAAAATGGAGAGGTTCTAAAATTGAAATTGACAAAACAGTACAGGAAAGTAGTCAAGAAATAATTTCTGAAAAGTTGACTCGGATTAAGAGACAACTTAAGAAAAGAAGGGTAATCAGAAAATCTGCCACAGAAAAAAGAGAGGGATCATCCCAGCCAAGAATAAGTCATAGACTCAGGGGGAAACTAAGAAAGACACAGATCAAACAAACAGGGGTAATAAACATAGAATATGAGGAAACATCTATTGAAGAGGATGTTGAAGAAGATTTTAATGAAGAAATCCTTGAAATTGACCCTACTCAGCAAGAAGTTTATGACCATGTTGAAACATTGGAAAGGAAAGCTTCAGAGAGTAGAGAGAGAACACCTAGTCCTCCACTATCCAAAATAGATGTATTAAGAAGAGATAGGTATGAGCTGGAAGTACTTAATAGACACATCAAAACTGAGAATGATATTCTGAAGGAACAAGTCAAACTCAAAACCAGTATGAACTCAACCTTATCTCTACAAATGGACAAAGTGGAAAAGGCTAATGAAAAGTTGAAAAAGAGGAACAAGAAGCTAATCAAGGCACTTATCAACTTAAGGTTCAAACTTGTCATCAAAAAACCCAGAAGACCTTTAGCTTCCAGGCAAAGAAGAAGGAGAGGATTAGATGTTCTTGCAGAAGTCTCTGAGTTTATGGAATAAATTGCATGAGGACGTGCAAGAAGACAGCAGTGGGGGTATGTTGAGCCCCAAGATTGTGCTTTATTTCATCTTACTTTACCTCATTTTCCTTTGTTCATTGTTATCCCAGACCCAATTGATCAATGAAATTAGTTAAAATTACTTTTGGAACGATTAACATGGCTAACTTGCTAAGTTTTGTGATTTTTGTCATTGTAATGCATTTTGATCGGAACTAGCTGCAGAATGCGGACATTCCGTAGCTAACCGGAAATTCTGCAGCTGTCTTCACGTTCAGGCATGTTCCAGGTGTCCTCTCAAGAAAAACCACACATGGGTATATTCCACATCATGTCCACATCGTTCGTTGCTCACCATGAAGGAAGAACCGAATTCTGGACGTGGTTTTGGTACGTGGGAACTTATTTAAGGAGGAAGACTTCTAATAGGACTGTCTTAGTCCAGATGTCCTTTTTCTCTTTACGTTGCCATCTTCAAAGTCCTAATGTGATTTTGATAAGGAAAGACAAGGATCCCTGTATTGTTGCAAGTTCTGTTATGTAAATTTGTTATAAAAACACTTGGGAAACCGAGAGATAGGCTAGATTTTGCTTAGATTTCATGCTATATTTCTGAAGACGGAGACTACTCTGTTTCAAGTTATTTTTCCTTTAATGAAGAAGACAACATTGCTTTGAACGCGTTGAGTTGATTTGGAGTTAGATTCCGTCTGGTGGTAGAGGGACCCTGCCTCCTGCACGACTTTACTTTCGTAATTTAGATAAGTATCTTAGTTGCTTTTTTTACGTTTTTGAAGTTTGAGTTCGTAGTTAATTTCATTAGCCACTATATTTATACTTGTTCTAAGAACTCTTCCAAAAGAAGAAACTCTTCCAAAAGATCATGATAATGAATGGGAAATGGCTATAGTGTTGTAGGATTTAATTGTGATTTCTTTTGTTCACTATCACAGTTGAACTTATACTAAGCAAACTCTTCCAAAAAATCCTTATGATGTCTAAGGCATGACTGTGATACTGAATGTTTCAGTTGTTTGTTTACACTAAGTAACATAGCTGATCTTGCTCTTAAAACGCTCTTCCAAAATATCATCATGATGGGTAGGAGATAGCTGTGATATCTTAGTTTTTAAATTGCTTTCAGTCTTTATGTTTGCATTTGCACTGAATTGTACAACCAGGATTGTTCTAAGAAGCTCTTCCAAAACACCATTCATGATGGACAAAACAAGCTGTATAATCCCATAGATTAATGCATGATAACTTAGTTAGGATACTCCAGAGTCAAATTGCATTTAACTCATGCTCTGTTATTTGTTTTAAGTTTGATAATGGCTTGTTAGTTCAGCACTGTTTTAGACTAGTGACATCTTAAGTTCAGTTTTAGCTTAACTCATTGCATTTTCACTCCGCATTCAATTGTCATCCATTGCATATTAGATTACATCAGTTTTTAAACTTAACAAAACGACCTTCATTATTTACAAAACCTCTTCTTGTTCCAAATCTATAATTGATTCATAACCATATGAATAGAAGACAGTATCATTCCAAGGCCTGAAGTACTTTTGCAACTTCTTTTATCATCTCACAAACAAAATTTTCCTCAAAAGACTATTCTAAAAATCTATAACCTTTGAGTGAAGTGTAGTGGTATCAAAATAAGTTGCAGAATAGGGTTAGGAACTAGTCTTAGAGTAGAGATCTTATGATGATACCAATATTGTCCTCCAAATATGTTTCAACAAATCTTTAAACATGGATAAAATGTTGCATCATTATAAACTGGTTGTTTGATTGTTTAGTTAGGAGAATTTGTATACTTAGCTGACCATTTCTCAAGCTCTCCCAAAATACCTTTGATAAAAGAATTGGACAAGTTAAGTTTGTGTTTTGATTCATTTCCTTAAAGTCATTATCAAGCTTGGTATTCTGCTTAGTCATAGTTTAGGTTTGATTTTGTTTCAGTATTTTCCTTTGCATTTGTCACTTGTCATCAACTAATTAGGCTTCACTCTGTTATCAAGAGTTTCCTTCCAAAGAGCATTTAGTTCTTTTCCCAGAACATAAAATCATCACAACAGACCAAAAAAATCATAAAACACTAAACACAACGCATTAAGAGACAAACACCTAGGCACATACAATGCACTTCACTTCAGCAGTTTACCAACCCTGGTTGACAATTAAATGAACTCAATTTAGGAGACTAGGTTGAGACCAAACATTTTGGCGCCGTTGCCGGGGAAGTGAAAACTAGGTAACCTTTGTTTCTTAACTCCCAAAAACAATTATATGCGTAGAGAGAGAGATTCAAGGGGTAGATTTATAAGCAGTAGAAGCAGAAGTTTGATTCCTAGAACACCACTTGCTTCACCTAGACCCAAAACTAGTACACCTTCAACTTAGACCCACATTCCATCCATTACTGATCCTGGACTTCTAGAGAACCTAAGATCAGATATTCCATTAGAAAGACCTTCCACTTCATCCACTGAATCTGTCTTGGAAGAAGATTGAAGAACTCCTGTTAGGGACACAAACTTTCCTACTATTACAGAGGAACTAACCATGGCAGAAGAAGGATGAGGAGGAGTATTTAATGGATAACACACATTATTTGGAGGGGGTAGAGGTAGAGGTAGAGGTAGAGGAGAAGGAGGTAGAAGGGTAGAAGGAGAAGGAGGTAGAGGTAGAAGAGAAATAGGAAGCTCTTTTGGGTTCCCTATAATTGATGAAGAAACCAATACAACCATGAAAAACATCTCACCCTCTGTCCTTCCAAACTTTTATGGACTTAAAACTGAAGATCCTGAAACCTTCTTATTTGAATTTGAAGTCCTATGTAGAACTTATGACTACTTACAAGATGCTCAAAAACTGAAATTATTCCCTTCAACCTTGAAAGGAGCAGCATTGAAGTGGTTTATGAGTTTGATCAATAGTTCTATTAGGACATGGGAAGACATGAAACAAGCATTTCTAGAGAGGTATCTGGATTATTTTATGCCGGTCAATCATAAGGAAGAAGTGTTTAAGATGTTACAAAAATAAGATGAAAACTTGGAAGATTTGTTGGAGAGATTTCATTACAACATCAAAAGAGAAAAAATGGGAAACCTAGATCAAGACACCTTAAAAGCTCTTTTGTTGAAAACAATTAGGGATGAATGGTTGGATATCCTTAACATGATGGGAAAAGGGGATATATCAAAACTCACATTACCTGAAATATCTGAGTTATGTATCAACCTTTCAAGAGGGAAATCTAAAATTGTCAAAGGTCCAAGAGATCCTGCTCTTGCAAGGGCAAGTAAGTCTGCTTCTGGGACAGTAAGTAGATCAGAAATAGGTCACATGCTTGATGATTTTAAATCTGACATCTTAGGGAGTCTTAGTGAACAAATAGACACCCTTAAGATACAAAATAAGCAAAAGGCTGAATCTGATGCCTTGGCAATATTTTGTCCCAAATGTAGAAAGAAACATGCCTTGAGAGAGTGTCCTTTGGATGTAAAAGTTGTAGAGACCTGTGTCATTTGTTCTAAAAAACATGAGACCAAGAATTTTCCTTCTCTTCCTGGTCTCAAAGCTGTCTTTCAAGAGGAAACTCCTACAGATTCCACAGAATCTCTCAATTTTGTCTCTAGAAGGCCTTGGCAAGGACCTCAAACACAAGGATTCCATGATCAAATGTATAACCAACCTCCACCTTGGAATTCTTGGCAGCAACCTTGGCCTCAATTTAAAAATCAATCTCAAGCTTGGGCACAAGGAGCACAAAATCCCTATGGAAGATACTCTCAGTACTATCAGTATCCACCATCCTATCCACCATACCCACATTTTTATCCTCAAAATCCTCAACAAAATTTTCAACAAAATATTCAAATGTACCTCAACAAAATCCTCAACAACATCATCGAACCAACCACATCAAAATCAACCACTTTCATTACCATTCCTCAAAATCAAATCAATTGCCCGCTTCAAACCATACCAAACCCTAATAATAAAAATCCTCGTAACACATACATGATAGAAGGCCAAATGGGCTTCCAACTTATTTAATTACCCTTTTTACACCTTAGTGATGTTCAACTTAGGTCTCAGAAGAATACTTGAAAAGAGTGAAAGTCAGGATCATATGAAAGAACAAGATAACTCGAGGGAAGACTTACGAGTAAATAAAAGCCTGAGGGAAGCATTTCACACTTTTCCAAGACCGAAACACCGAAAACGTTCAAAGCAAAAGACTCACACTTCAACTCCCCAGGGACAGAGCAACCATCCACATCTACTTCTATACCTCCCTTTCCAGGAAGATTTCCAAATTGATAGAGGTGTAGAAAAACAAATTAGGGTGCCTAATTCTGATTTCCTAGCTGAGCTAAAAAATGTTTGCATTAAAATCCCATTATTACAAGCCATCAAGGAAATTCCAATTTTAGCCAAAACAATAAAGGAGTTAAGCATGAAGAAAACAAGAAAAAGAATAAGAGAAACAAAGAAAATTCAACTGGCAGGAAAAATAGCAGACATTATGATGGGCAAGATTGCTATTCCAAAGTATCTTGACCCAGGAAATCCAGTTGTTAAAATTCACATCAATGAAATTGAAATCCAAAATACACTCATTGAGTTAGATAAAGAATCAATAATCAATGACGAGCTAAAAATCTATGGATAACCTAAACTTACTAATCTTCTCTTTACACCCACACTATTACAACCAGCAGATAGATTGATCAACCAGATAAAAATAGAAGACATTCCGGTGTCCCTTAGGATTCTTGGGCAATTGCTTGTGGATTTCATATCCTAACTTCCTAAGATGAATCTTGGAGGCCATCCCGTTATATTAGAAGACCTTGGTTGGCTACAAATTCGATGCTTTTATTAAGGATCTAAAGGATAGTGTATATCTCTCACATAGGTAGTTCAACTAAGTGTTCACTTTATATTCTCCAAATTTGTATACCATTACACTAGATGACACTCAATGGATAGAGGATGAAGAAGATTTACAACCTTCTCTTCACAATTTCAGAAATTAGTGAAGATAATCAAATTATGAATACTCTAGAAAACTTTGAATCCTCTCCAGAACACAAACATGAATCATTTCAAGAGGGATCCAATATTGAGTTTTTGTCATCAAGGTAGATGTCTCTTCATTCTATGGATAAATTTGGCAGCTCTACAAGTGAGATCTTTCCAGGAAAACTTTGAACATAAATAAGAACCTAGAGAAATCTCAACAAGAAAAGTTAGTCAAAGTATTATAGAGACACTCTTCTGCATATGCATGGGAATACACTGACATGAAAGGGATAAGCCCCAAGACTTGCACTCATCACATCTATATAGAGGAAAATTGCAAATCAATCAGACAACCTCAAAGACGGATGAATCCAAATCTTAGGGAGATTGTTAAAGAAGAATTGAAAAAATTGTTAAATGTCAACTTCATCTATCCCATTTCAAATAGTCAGTGGGTTTCTCCTTTGGTAATTGTGCCAAAGAAAAATGGTAAATGGAGGGTATGTATTGACTACCGGGAACTAAACAAAGCTACTCTTAAAGACCATTTTCCCTTACCTTTCATAGATCAAGTGTTAGATACATTAGCTGGCAAAAAGTACTTCTCATTCTTAGATGGGTTTAGTGGTTACAACCAAATCCAAGTAGCACTTGAAGATCAAGATAAAACCACATTTACCTGTCCTTGGGGTACCTATGCTTACTGAGTATTGCCATTTGGATTATGCAATGCACCTGCAACATTCCAAAGGGCAGTATTAGGAATTTTTTCGGATCTAATACATGACTGTGTAGAGGTGTACATGGATGATTTCACAGTTTATGGGGACACATTTGAAGAGGCTTTAGAAAACTTGGAAAAGTCTTAAAAAGATGTCAAGAAGCAAACCTTTCACTTAGTCATGAAAAATGTTTTATGATGTTTACTGAAGGTATTGTTTTAGGGCACCACATTTCAGGGGATGGGATTAGAGTTGATGAAGCAAAATTTGAAGTCATTTCTAACCTATCCATTCTTAGTTGTCAAAGAGATGTTAGAAGTTTTCTAGGATTCACAGGATATTATCGGAGATTTATAGAAAACTTCACCAAAATAGCATCTCCACTCTTCAAATTACTCACCAAAGATTGTGAATTTAAGTGGACTTCTGATTGCCAGTTAGCTTTTGAAACCCTGAAAACCAAAATTTCTGAAGCACCTATATTAAGGGGTCCTAACTGGAAGTTACCTTTTCATATCTCGACAGATGCTTCCGATACAGCTCTGGGAGCAGTATTGGGACAAAAAGATTTAATTCCCTATGCCATCTATTATATCAGTAAAAATTTGACTCCTGCAGAGTTAAACTATATTGTAACTGAAAAAGAGTTTTTAGCTGTTGTTCATGCCATAAACAAATTTAGACACTATATAACAGGCTATGAAACTTTTGTTCACACTGATCATTCTGCAATTAGATACTTAATGAACAAATCAATTACTAATGGCAGAGTCATAAGATGGTTATTGCTCTTACAAGAATTCAAAATTACCATTCTAGATAGGCCTGGAAAACAAAACACAGTAGCTGATTTCCTATCTAGACTCCAAAATATCAAAGATGACACTCCAGTTGAAGATCAATTTCTTGATGAATATCTTTTTGCAATTTCTACTCAAACTCCTTGGTTTGCTGACATTGCTAATTATTTAGCTTCAGGGAAATTTCCTTCAATAATGAATGCAAGAGACAAAAGAAAAATCATTTATGACAGTGCAAAATATTCATGGGTTGCTAATGAGTTGTACAAGACAGGTCCAGATTTTATCATTAGGAGATGTGTTCGGGAAGATGAGATGCATGAGATTCTCAAAGCATGTCATGATGAACCTTGTGGCGGACACTTTGCTGATAAGAGGACAGCTTATAAGGTCCTTCATTTAGGATACTATTGGCCATCCCTTTTTAAAGATGCTAAAGAGTATGTCAAAAGGTGTGACAGTTTCCAAAGGGTAGGGAAACCTTCTCCTTCAAGTGAGATGCCATTACAACCTCAGGTACATATTGAACCTTTTGAAAAATGGGCTTTGGATTTTGTAGGACCTATTAGTCCTCCATCAAGACAAAAGAAATATATATTAGTTTGCACTGATTATGTTACTAAATGGGTAGAAGCTAAACCATTACTTGTTGCTAATGAAGCATCTGTAGTTACTTTTCCTTTTGAGGATATTTTTACTCGTTTTGGTGTCCCAAGGGAAATTGTTACAGATCAAGGAGCTCAATTTACATCAAGGCTAGTGGAGCAAATGATGGAGAGGTACAAAATCAGGCATAGAAAATCTACTCTTTATCATCCACAAGCAAATGGTCAAGTGGAATCTACTAATAAGGTCATTGAAGGAATCCTAACAAAGACTGTTCATTTACATAGAAGAGATTGGGTAGATAGGCTTCCCGAAGCCTTGTGGGCCTATAGAACTACATGGAGAAACACAACAGGCCATACTCCTTATGAACTTGTTTATGGAAAGCAAGTTTTTTTTCCCATAGAGTTCCAGATTCAAACTTTCAAAATGGCAGTTCAGCTAGGACTTGATTTAACGGAGGCACAAAAGCATAGATTGGAGCAGATTAATGAATTGGATGAGATCAGACAAGATGCAGTTCAGAAAACAAGTCTAGTTCAACAACAAAGAACTAGATGGCATGATAAGTACATCAAAGAGAAGAAATTCAAAGAAGGTGACTGGGCTCTTTTGTTTGATTCAAAATTCAAGGATTTTCAAGGTAAATTTCAAACACATTGGCTTGGGCCATATGAAATTGTTGAAATTTTTGACAATGGAGCAGTAAAAATCAGGACAATAGATGAAGAAGAGGTCACTTTTCTTGTGAATGGTCATAGATTAAAGCTATATCACAAACCACTCTCAAGAGAAGAATTTGTCAAGAAGTTCCAAGAAAACAATGATGTGAAGTTAATGAAGAAGAATATTTCTTCTTCATCAACTTGATTGAATTTTTTGAAGTATTGCTTTGAAAAAAAAAAACATGAAAACCAATCATTGATTGGCATGTTTATACAGAAAATATAGGGTGAAAATCAGAGTCTCTCTGACACTCTAACTTTTCCATTTTGTTTTTGCAAGCAGCTGTTACAAAATCATAAGTTCAGATCCATTGTACTTATGATCCATTTCATTTCATTTTATTCCATTCACTTATCCATCCATACTCCATTTCATTCATTCATTCATACTTCACTTCATTCCATATATCATTCATCTCATTCCATACTTCATCCACCTCATGTCCATGTCAAAATTTAAATTTTGATGTCTTGTTGCAAATGAATAACACATGTCATCGATTGTAGGCCATTTCTTATATTCTTCCACTCCATTTCATAAATTGAATCCATTCCATTTCATCATCCACTTCATACATATCATGTCTCATCATCCATCTTCATTCATGCCATATAAAATTTCACTTATATTCCAAATCACTCCATTCCATGATTAAAATGCTCTACAGGTACATTCAGCAGCTAAATAGACATTCTGCAGCTGATCAGACTTTCTACAGCCAGACAGTCATTCCGCAGCTACAGATCTTGAAGACACTAATCAGCAGAAATTTGAATTGCAACAAGATGATCCAGTATATCCATGAAAAATAAGAATCAAGAAGGATTATGAAGACTCTTCCAAAGGAGAACAAAGAAGACAAAGACCACAAAAAGCAAATGAAAAGTAAAGGTAACAAGTTTTGATTATAATGGCATATCATAAACTTTAGCATAGTTTTAGTTATGAATCATTCGAAAAAGTTGTTTTGATTATTTTTATTGATCATGTCCAATATACCCTCCACAAAATTTGGATAAAAATCTCTCATTTCAAATTCTATACCCGACCATCATTTAAGCGGTTAAAAAGGCTGAAGTGTTTGATTTCCTCACGTCACCCAGCCAAATCATTTAATGATGATTTTTTTTCCGTTGTAAAAAATCTCCGCAGTTTTTTCACTCATTAATTTATTTTCTTCACCTCACTTCATTAACTCATTCTGTAACTACCTCCATCACTCCATTCCGTAGCCAGCCCTTCATCATTACATTCCGCAAAATAGAGATATCCCTATCACTGTGAGCAGAGGTATATCAATTTGAAATATCAAACCACTATCACCGTGAGCAGAGATTGAAGCATTATCACCGGGAGCAGAGACTGAAGCACTGTCACCGTGAGCAGAGATTGAGGCATTATCACCGTAAACACAGAGATATATCGGTGTGGAATTTGAAGCCATTATCACCGAGAAAAAGAGGTATATCAGTGTGGAATTTGAAGCTATTGTCACTGTCAACCAGAGGTATATCAGTTTGAAGATTGAAGCCATTGTCACTGTGAACCAGAGGTATATCAGTTTGAAGATTGAAACCATTGTCACCGTGAAACAGAAGTATATCAGTTTGAAGGTTGAATTTATTGTTTCCATGGGCAGAAAGAGTATTAATCTGAAGATTGAAGAAAGAATTATGGGCCTCATTGTAAGAACTGAACCAGTGGGTACAAAATACCTGGAAGGATACCCTCAAAGTAGAGAAATGTTGCAACAGGTAGGATGGCTACAATTTCTTGAGAAATTTAATGGCTTCCACAAAGAAGTCACTAAAACATTTGCAAGGTCATTTAGAGGAGCTGAGGTTGAAGTGGGAGATGTTAAATTCACTGTCACTGAGGTTTTCATTGTAGAAGCTACAGGATTTCTTAGAAATGGAGAGAGATGGTTCAAAAACAGAGAATTCCATAATGAATCCTGGAAGCAAATTCTAAAATCACCAGGTATGGATGTCACTGTGTTTAAGAAGGGAATTCCAAGTTCTGCATTGAAAAATAAATGGAGAAACATATTGCTTATTCTGCAAAAATTTATTACTTGTGAAGGTAGATATGGCACATTTTATGTTTACCATATTAGACTGATAATGCATTTTCTGGAGGAAGAGTTAAACTTGCCCTATTTCTTGCTTCAAAGTTTGAAAAATATGGCTTCTTGTGTTCAAAGGAGGGTCCAATTCTTAGAGACAACCCTATACCATCATGGCTTGGTTAAGATCTTAATTGAACACCATTTAGCCAAAACAAATTATACTTGGGATAATTTCTTGATAAGAAATCATTTTGAAGAGCCAAAAGAGCCCTCACCTAAACATCAGCCTACAAGGAGAAGCAGAAAATGGAGAGCTTCTAAAACTGAAATTGAAAAAACAGTACAGGGAAGTAGTGAAGAAATCATCTCTGAAAAGTTGACTCAGATTAAGAGACAACTTAAGAAAAGAAGGGTGATTAGAAAATCTGCCATAGAAAAAGGAGAGGGATCATCCCAGCCAAGGAGAAGTCATAGACTCAGGGGAAAATTAAGAAAGACACAGATCAAACAAACAGGGGTAATAAACATAGAAGATGAGGAAACATCTATTGAAGAGGATGTTGAAGAAGATTTTAATGAAGAAATCCCTGAAATTGACCCTGCTCAACAAGAATTTTATGACTATGTTGAAACTTTGGAAAGGAGAGCTTCAGAGAGTAGAGAGAGAACAACTAGTCCTCCACTATCCGAAATAGATGTATTAATAAGAGATAGGTATGAGCTGGAAGTCCTTAATAGACACATCAAAACTGAGAATGATATTCTGAAGGAACAAGTCAAACTCAAAACCAGTATGAACTCAACCTTATCTCTACAAATGGACAAAGTGGAAAAGGCTAATGAAAAATTGAAAAAAAGGAACAAGAAGCTAATCAGGGCACTTATCAACTTAAGGTTCAAGTTAGCCATCAGAAAACCCAGAAGACCTTTAATTTCCAGGCAAATAAGAAGGAGAGGATTAGATGTTCTTGCAGAAGTCTCTGAGTTTATGGAATAAGTTGCATGAGGACATGCAAGAAGTCAGCAATGGGGGTATGTTGAGCCCCAAGATTGTGCTTTTTTTTCATCTTACTTCACCTCATTTTCCTTTGTCCATTGATATCCCAGGCTCAATTGATCAATGAAATTAGTTAAAATTACTTTTAAAATGATTAAACATGGCTAACTTGCTAAGTTTCATGATCTTGTCATTATAACGCAAACTGGCTACAGAATGCAAACATTCCGTAGCTAGCCGGCGACTCTGCAGCTATCTTCATGTTCAGGCATGTTCCAGGTGTCCTCTTAAGAAAAACCACATATGGGTATATTCCACGTCTTGTCTACATCATTCATTTCTCACCATGAAGGAAGAACCGAATTCTGGATGTGGTTTTGGTACGTGGGAACACATTTAAGGAAGCAGACTTCTAATAGGATTGTCTTAGTCCAGATGTCCTTTTTCTCTTTACGTTGCCATCTTCAGAGTCCTAATGTGATTTTGATAAGGAAAGACAAGGATCCCTGTATTGTTTCAAGTTCTGTTATGTAATTTTGTTATAAAAACACTTGGGAAACCGAGAGATAGGCTAGATTTTTTTTGGATTTCATCCTATATTTCTGAAAATGCAGAATACTCTGTTTCAAGTTATTTCTCCTTTAATGAAGAAGAAAGCATTGTTTTGAGCACGTGAGTTGATCTAGAGCTAGATTCTGTCTGGTGGTAGAGGGCCCCTGCCTCCTGCACGGCTTTACTTTCATAATTTAGATAAGTATCTTAGTTGTTTTTATGCTTTTGAAGTTTGATTTCATAGTTAATTTCATTAGCCACTACAGTTATACTCATTCTAAGAACTCTTCCAAAAGATCATGATAATGAATGGGAAATGGCTATAGTGTTGTAGGATTTAATTGTGATTTCTTTTGTTCACTATCACAGTTGAACTTATACTAAGAAAACTCTTCCAAAAAATCCTTATGATGTCTAAGGCATGACTATGATACTGAATGTTTCAGTTATTTGTTTATACTAAGTAACATAGCTGATCTTGCTCTTAAAACGCTCTTCCAAAATATCATAATAATGGGTAGGAGATAGCTGTGATATCTTAGTTTTTAAATTTCTTTCAGTCTTTATATTTGCATTTGCATTGAATTGTACAGCCAAGATTGTTCTAAGAAGCTCTTCCAAAACACCAATCATGATGGACAAACAGGCTGTATAATCCCACAGATTAATGCATGATAACTTAGTTAGGATACTCCGGAGTCAAATTGCATTTAACTCATGCTATGTTATTCATTTTAAGTTTGATAATGGCTTGCTAGTTCAACACTATTTTAGATTAGAGACATCTCAAATTCAGTCTTAGCTTAACTCATTGCATTTTCACTCCACATTTAGCTGTCATCCATCACATATTAGATTACATTATTTGTTAAAATTAAACAATACGTCCTTCATTATTTACAAAACCTTCTTTTAGTCCAAATATATAATTGACTCATAACTATCTGGATAGAAGACAGTATCATCCCAAGGCCTGAGGTACTTTTGCAATTTCCTTCATCATCCTACAAACAAACCTTTCCTCAAAAGACTATTCTAACATCTATAACCTTTGAGTAAAGTGTAGTGATGACAAACTAAGTTGCAGAATAGAGTTAGGAGCTAGTCTTAGAGTAGAAGATCTTATGATGTTAACAATATTTTTCTCCAAATATGTTTTCACAAATCTTTAATCATGGATAAAATGTTGTCTCATTATAAGCTGATTGTCTAATTGTTTAGTTAGGATTTAATTGTGATTTAGTTAGGAGAATTTGTATACTTAGCTGACCATTTCTCAAACCTCTTCCAAAATACCTTTGATAAAAGAATTGGACAAGTTAAGTTTATGTTTTGATTCATTTTCTTGAAGTCATTATCAAACTTGGTATTCTGCTTAGTCATAGTTTAGGCTTGATTCTGTTTCAGTATTTGCAATTTCCATTTGTCATTAACCCATTAGGCTTTACTCTGTTTTTAATCAGTAGTTTCCTTCCACCAGCATTTAGTTCTTTTTCCTATGAACATAAATCCATCAAAATACCAAAAACATCAGAAAACACTAAATACAACGCATTAAGAAACAAACTCCTAGGCACATACAGTGCACTTCACTTCAGCAGTTTACCAACCCTGGTTGAAAATTAAATGAACTCAATTTAGGAGACAAGGTTGAGACCAAACATTTTGGCGCCGTTGCCGGGGAAGTGAAAACTAGGTAACCTTTGTTTCTTAAGTCCCAAAAAAAATTATATGCGTAGAGAGAGAGATTCAAGGGGTAGATTTATAAGCAGTAGAAGCAGAAGTTTGATTCCTAGAACACCACTTGCTTCACCTAGACCCAGAACTAGTACACCTTCAACTCAGACCCACATTCCATCCATTACTGATCCTGGACTTCTAGAGAACCTAAGATCAGATATTCCATTAGAAATACCTTCCACTTCATCCACTGAATCTACCTTGGAAGAAGATTCAAGGACTCCTGTTAAGGACACAAAATTTCCTACTATTACAGAGGAACTAACCATGGCAGAAGAAGGAGGAGGAGGAGTCTTTAATGGAGAACACACATTATTTGGAGGGGGTAGAGGTAGAGGTAGAGGAGAAGGAGGTAGAAGGGTAGAAGGATAAGGAGGTAGAGGTAGAAGAGAAATAGGAAGCTCTTTTGGGTTCCCTATAATTGATGAAGAAACCAATACAACCATGAAAAACATCTCACCCTCTGTCCTTCCAAACTTCTATGGACTTAAAACTGAAGATCTTGAAACCTTCTTATTTGAATTTTAAGTCCTATGTAGAACTTATGACTACTTACAAGATGCTCAAAAACTGAAATTATTCCCTTCAACCTTGAAAGGAGCAGCATTGAAGTGGTTTATGAGTTTGATCAATAGTTCTATTAGGACATGGGAAGATATGAAAGAAGCATTTCTAGAGAGGTATCTGGATTATTGTATGCCGGTCAATCATAAGGAAGAAGTGTTTAAGATGTTACAAAAAGAAGATGAAAACTTGGAAGATTTGTTGGAGAGATTTCATTACAACATCAAAAGAGAAAAAATGGGAAACCTAGATCAAGACACCTTAAAAGCTCTTTTGTTGAAAACAATTAGGGATGAATGGTTGGATATCCTTAACATTATGGGAAAAGGGGATATATCACAACTCACATTACCTGAAATATCTGAGTTATGTATCAACCTTTCAAGAGAGAAATCTAAAACTGTAAAAGGTCCAAGAGATCCCGCTCTTGCAAGGGCAAGTAAGTTTGCTTCTGGGACAGTAAGTAGATCAGAAATAGAACACATGCTTGATGATTTCAAATATGACATCTTAGGGAGTCTTAGTGAACAAATAGACACCCTTAAGATACAAAACAAGAAAAAAGCTGAATCTGATGCCTTGGCAGTCTTTTGTCCCAAATGTAGAAAGAAACATGCCTTGAGGGAGTGTCCTTTAGATGTAAAAGTTGTAGAGACCTGTGTCATTTGTTCTGAAAAACATGAGACCAAGAATTTTCCTTCTTTTCTTGGACTCAAAGCTGTCTTTCAGGAGGAAACACCTATAGATTCCACAGAGTCTCTCAATTTTGTATCTAGAAGGCCTTAGCAGGGACCTCAAACACAAGGATTCCATGATCAAATGTATAATCAACCTCCACCTTGGAATTCTTGGCAGCAACCTTGGCCTCAATTTCAAAATTAATCTCCAGCTTGGGCACAAGGATCACAAAGTCCCTATGGAAGATACTCCCCATACTATCAGTATCCACCATCCTATCCACCATACCCACATTTTTATCCTCAAAATCCTCAACAAAATTTTCCTCAAAATATTCAACAAAATCCTCAACAACATCATCAGAACCAACCACATCAAAATCAACCACTTTCATTACCATTCCCTCAAAAATCAAATCAATTTCCTGCTCAACCCATACCAAACCCTAATAATAAAAATCCTTAGAACACATACATGATAGAAGGCCAACATTTTCAAACTTACTTAATTACTCCTTTAGACCTTAGTGATGATCAACTTAGGTCTGGAAGAATACTTGAAAAGAGGAAACCTTCTGTAATCATACAAGAACAAGATAACTTTGAGGAAGACTCTCTACGGGTGAATAAAAGTCTTGAGGAAGACACATCCTTTCAAGACCCAAACACTGAAAAATCAAAGCAAAAGGATCCAATAATTTCAACTCCTGTATTAGAGCAACCATCCACATCTACTTCTATACCTCCCTTTCTAGAAAGATTAAAAATTGATAGAGGTGTAGAAAAACAAATTATGGTGCCTAATTATGATTTCCTAGATGAGCTGAAAAATGTTTGCATTAAAATTCCATTATTACAAGCCATCAAGGAAATTCCAATTTTAGCCAAAACAATAAAGGAGTTGAGCATGAAGAAAACAAGAAAAAGAATAAGAGAAACAAAGAAAATTCAACTGGCAGGAAAAATAGCAGATATTATGATGGGAAAGATTGCTATTCCAAAGTATCTTGACCCCGGAAATCCAGTTGTTAAAATTCACATCAATGGAATTGAAATCGAAAACACACTCATTGATTTAGGAGCAGCAATCAATATCATGAGTAGACAAATCATGGATAAACTGAAACTTCCTAATCTTCTCTTTACACCCACATTATTACAATTAGCAGACAGATCTGTGATCAAACCTGATGGGGTAATAGAAGACATTCAAGTGTCCCTAGATTCTTGGGAGTACCCTGTGGATTTCATGATCCTAACTCCTAAGAATAATCTAGGAGGACATCCTGTTATATTAGGAAGACCTTGGTTGGCTACAGCTGATGCTTTTATTAGTTATAGATCCGGTGATATGTATATCTCTGATGGTAGTTCAACTAAGAAATTCACTTTATATCCTCTAGCTAGGACAATTACAGATCTAGATGACACTCAATGGATAGAGGATGAAGAAGATTTACAACCTCTCTTCACAATTTCAAAAATTAGTGAAGATAATCAAATTCTGAATACTCTAGAAAACTTTGAACCCTCTCCAGAACACAAACATGAATCATTTCAAGAGGGATCCAATATTGAGTTTTTGTCATCAAGACAAATGTCTCTTCATTCTATGGATAAATTTGGCAGCTCTACAAGTGAGATCTTTCCAGGCAAAAATTTGAACATAAATAAGAACTTAGAGAAATCTCAACAAGAAAAGTTAGTCAAAGTATTACAGCTCGACACTCTTCTACATATGCATGGGAGTACACTGACATGAAAGGGATAAGCCCCAAGACTTGCACTCATCACATCTATATAGAGGATAATTACAAACCAATCAGACAACCTCAAAGACGGATGAATCCAAATCTTAGGGAGATTGTTAAAGAAGAATTGCAAAAATTGTTAAATGTCAACTTCATCTATCCCATTTCAGATAGTCAGTGGGTTTCTCCTTTGGTAATTGTGCCAAAGAAAAATGGTAAATGGAGGGTATGTATTGACTACTGAGAACTAAACAAAGCTACTCTTAAAGACCATTTTCCCTTACCTTTCATAGATCAAGTGTTAGATACATTAGCTGGCAAAAAGTACTTCTCATTCTTAGATGGGTTTAGCGGTTACAACCAAATCCAAGTAGCACTTGAAGATCAAGACAAAACCACATTTACCTGTCCTTGGGGTACCTATGCTTACCGAGTATTGCCATTTGGATTGTGCAATGCACCTGCAACATTCCAAAGGGCGGTATTAGGAATTTTTTCAGATCTAATACATGATTGTGTAGAGGTATACATGGATGATTTCACAGTCTATGGAAATACATTTGAAGAAGCTTTAGAAAACTTGGAAAAAGTCTTAAAAAGATGTCAAGAAGCAAACCTTTCACTTAGTCATGAAAAATGTTTCATGATGTTTACTGAAGGTATTGTTTTAGGACATCATATTTCAGGGGATGGGATTAGAGTTGATGAGTCAAAAGTTGAAGTCATCTCTAACCTATCTATTCCAAGTTGTCAAAAAGATGTTAGGAGTTTTCTAGGATTCACAGGATATTATCGGAGATTTATAGAAAACTTCACCAAGATAGCATCCCCACTCTTCAAATTACTTACCAAAGATTGTGAATTCAAATGGAATTCTGATTGCCAGTTAGCCTTTGAGACCCTAAAAACAAAAATTTCTGAAGCACCTATATTAAGGGGACCTAACTGGAAGTTACCTTTTCATATCTCCACAGATGCCTCCGATACAGCTCTAGGAGCAGTATTGGGACAAAAAGATTTGATTCCTTATGCCATCTATTATACCAGTAAAAATTTGACTCCTGCAGAGTTAAACTATACTGTAACTGAAAAAGAGTTTTTAGCTGTTGTTCATGCCATAAACAAATTCGGACACTATATAACAGGCTATGAAACTTTTGTTCACACTGATCATTCTGCAATTAGATACTTAATGAACAAATCAATTACTAATGGCAGAGTCATAAGATGGTTATTGCTCTTACAAGAATTTAACATTACCATTCTAGATAGGCCTGGAAAACAAAACACAGTAGCTGATTTCCTATCTAGACTCCAAAATATCAAAGATGACACTCCAGTTGAAGATCAATTTCCTGATGAATATCTTTTTGCAATTTCCACTCAAACTCCATGGTTTGCTGATATTGCTAATTATTTAGTTTCAGGGAAATTTCCTTCAATAATGAATGCAAGAGATAAAAGAAAAATCATTTATGACAATGCAAAATATTCATGGGTTGCTAATGAGTTGTACAAGACAGGTCCAGATTTGATCATTAGGAGGTGTGTTCGTGAAGATGAGATGCCTGAGATTCTCAAAGCATGTCATGATGAACCTTGTGGCGGACACTTTGCTGATAAGAGGACAACCTATAAGATTCTTAATTTAGGATATTATTGGCCATCCTTGTTTAAAGATGCTAAAGAGTATGTCAAAAGGTGTGTCAGTTGCCAAAGGGTAGGGAAACCTTCTCCTTCAGGTGAGATGCCATTACAACCTCAGGTACATATTGAACCTTTTGAAAAATGGGCTTTGGATTTTGTAGGACCTATTAGTCCTCCATCAAGACAGAAGAAATATATACTAGTTTGCACCGATTATGTTACCAAATGGGTAGAAGCCAAGCCATTATTTGTTGCTAATGAAGCATCTGTAGTTACTTTTCTTTTTGAGGATATTTTTACTTGCTTTGGTGTCCCAAGGGAAATTGTTACAGATCAAGGAGCTCAATTTACATCAAGGCTAGTGGAGCAAATGATGGAGAGGTACAAAATCAGGCATAGAAAATCTACTCCTTATCATCCACAAGCAAATGGTCAAGTGGAATCTACTAATAAGGTCATTGAAGGAATCCTAACAAAGACTGTTCATTTACATATAAGAGATTGGGTAGATAGGCTTCCTGAAGCCTTGTGGGCCTATATAACTACATGGAGAAACACAACAGGTCATACTCCTTATGAACTTGTTTATGGAAAACAAGTTTTGTTTCCCATAGAGTTCCAGATTCAAACTTTCAAAATGGCATTTCAGCTAGGACTTGATTTAACGGAGGCACAAAAGCATAGATTGGAGCAGATTAATGAATTGGATGAGATCAGACAAGATGCAGTCCAGAAAACAAGTCTAGTTCAACAGCAAAGAACTAGATGACATGATAAGTACATCAAAGAGAAGAAATTCAAAGAAGGTGACTGGGCTCTTTTGTTTGATTCAAAATTCAAGGATTTTCAAGGTAAATTTCAAACACATTGGCTTGGGCCATATGAAATTTTTGAAATTTTTGACAATGGAGCAGTAAAAATCAGGACAATAGATGAAGAAGAGGTCACTTTTCTTGTGAATGGTCATAGATTGAAGCTGTATCACAAACCACTCTCAAGAGAAGAATTTGTCAAGAAGTTCCAAGAAAACAGTGATGTAAAGTTAATGAAGAAAAATCTTTCTTCTTCATCAACTTGATTGAATTTTCTGAAGCATTTCTTTTTGAAAAAAAAAAAAAAAGAAAAAAAAAGGAAAAAAAAAAATAAAAGAAAAGAAAGAAGAAAGAAAGAAGGTATAAACATGAAAACCAATCATTGATTGGCATGTTTATACAGAAAATATAGGGTGAAAATCAGAGTCTCTCTAACACTCTAACTTTTCCATTTTGTTTTTGCAAGCAACTGTTACAAAATTATGAGTTCAAATCCATTGCACTTATGATCCAACTCATTTCATTCCATTCACTTATCCATCCATACTCCATTTCATTCATTCATTCATACTTCACTTCATTCCATATTTCATTCATTTCATTCCATACTTCATCCACCTCATTTCCATGTCAAAATTTAGATTTTGATGTCTTGCTGCAAATGAATAACACATGTCATGGATTGCAGGCCATTTCTTACAATCTTCCACTCCATTTCATGAATTGTAGTCCATTCCATACCATTTTTCACTTCATACATATCCCATTACATCATGTTTCATCATCCATCTTCATTCATGCCATATAACATTTTCACTTATATTCCAAACCACTCCATTCCATGATTAAAATTCTCCACAGGCACATTTTGCAGCTAAAACAGACATTCTGCAGCTGATCAGACATTCTGCAGCTAATCAGACATTCTGCAACTGATCAGACTTTCTGCAGCCAGACAGTCATTCCACAGCTACAAATCCTGAAGGCAGTAGTCAGCAGACATTTGAATTGCAACAAGATGATCCAGTATATTCATGGATAAGAAGAATCAAGAAGGATTATGAAGACTCTTCCAAAGGAGAACAAAGGAGACAAAGACCACAAAAAGCAAATGAAAAGCAAAGGTAAATTTTTTTTTTGATTATAATGGCATTTCATAAAAACTTTAGTATAGTCTAGTTATGAATCATTCGAAAAAGTTGTTTTGATTATTTTTGTTGATCATGCCAAATACACCCTCCACAAACTTTGGATAAAAATTTTCATTTCAAATTCTATGCCCGAACATCATTTAAATGGTTGAAAGACTGAAGTGTTTAATTTCCCCACGTCACCCAACCAAATCATTTAATGATGTTTTTTTTTTTTTTTTTTTTTTTTTTTTCCGTTGTAAAATTCCCCGCAGCCTTCTCACTCATTAATTTTTTTTCTCCACCTCACTCCATTAACTCATTCCGTAACTACTTCCATCACTTCATTCCCTAGCCAGCCCTTCATCATTTCATTCCGAGATATCCCTATCACTGTGAGCAAAAGGGCATATCAATTTGAAATATCAAACCACTATCACCGTGAGCAGAGACTGAAGCATTATCACCGTGAGCAGAGACTGAGGCATTATCACCGTGAGTAGAGATTAAAGCACTATCACCGTGAGAAGAGATTGAAGCATTATCACTGTAAACGCAGAAATATATCAGTGTGGAATTTGAAGCCATTGTCACTATCAACTAGAAGGTATATTAGTCCGAAGTTTTAAGCCATTGTACCAGAGGTATATCAGTCTGAAGTTTGAAGCCATTGTACCAGAGGTATACCAGTCCGAAGTTTGAAGCCATTGTACCAGAAGTATATCAATTTGAAGGTTGAAATTATTGTTTTTGTGGACAGAAAGAGTATTAATCTGAAGGTTGAAGAAAGAATTATGGGCTTCATTGTAAGAACTGAACCCGTGGGTACAAAATACCTGGAAGGATACCCTCAAAGTAAAGAAATGTTGCAACAGGTAGGATGGCTACAATTTCTTGAGAGATTTAATGGCTTCCACAAAGAAGTCACTAAAACATTTGCAAGGTCATTTAAAGGAGCTGAGGTTGAAGTGGGAGATGTCAAATTCACTGTCACTGAGGTTTTCATTGCAGAAGCAACAGGCTTGCTTAGAAATGGAGAGAGATGGTTCAAAAACAGAGATTTCCATAATGAATCATGGAAACAAATTCTAAAATCACCAGGTATGGATATCACTGTGTTTAAGAAGGGAATTCCAAGTTCTGCATTGAAAAATAAATGGAGAAACATATTGCTTATTCTGCAAAAATTTATTACTTGTGAAGGTAGATATGGCACATTTTATGTTTACCATATTAGACTGATAATGCATTTTCTGGAGGAAGAGTTAAACTTGCCCTATTTCTTGCTTCAAATTTTGAAAAAGATGGCTTCTTGTGTTCAAAGGAGGGTCCAATTCTTAGAGACAACCCTATACCATCATGGCTTGGTTAAGATCTTAATTGAACACCATTTAGCCAAAACAAATGATACTTGGGATAATTTCTTGATAAGAAATCATTTTGAAGAGCCAAAATAGCCCTCACCTGAACATCAGCCTACAAGGAGAAGCAAAAAATGGAGAGCTTCTAAAACTGAAATTGACAAAACAGTACAGGGAAGTAGTGAAGAAATCATCTTTGAAAAGTTGACACAGATTAAGAGACAACTTAAGAAAAGAAGGGTAATTAGAAAGTCTGCCATAGAAAAAGGAGAGGGATCATCCCAGCCAAGGAGAAGTCATAGACTCAGGGGAAAATTAAGAAAGACGCAGAACAAACAAATAGGGGTAATAAACATAGAAGATTAAGAAACATCTATTGAAGAGGATGTTGAAGAAGATTTTAATGAAGAAATCCCTGAAATTGACCCTGCTCAACAAGAAGTTTATGACTCTGTTGAAACTTTGGAAAGGAGAGCTTCAGAGAGTAGAGAGAGAACACCTAGTCCTCCACTATCCGAAATTGATGTATTAAGAAGAGATAGGTATGAGCTGGAAGTCCTTAATAGACACATCAAAACTGAGAATGATATTCTGAAGGAACAAGTCAAACTCAAAACCAGTATGAACTCAACCTTATCTCTCCAAATGGACAAAGTGGAAAGGGCTAATGAAAAATTGAAAAAGAGGAACAAGAAGCTAATCAGGGCACTTATCAACTTAAGGTTCAAGTTAGCCATCAGAAAACCCAGAAGACCTTTAATTTCCAGGCAAAGAATAAGGAGAGGATTAGATGTTCTTGCAGAAGTCTCTGAGTTTATGGAATAAGTTGCATGAGGACATGCAAGAAGTCAGCAGTGGGGGTATGTTGAGCCCCAAGATTGTGCTTTCTTTCATCTTACTTCACCTCATTTTCCTTTTTCCATTGATATCCCAGGCTCAATTGATCAATGAAATTAGTTAAAATTACTTTTAGAATGATTAACCATGGCTAACTTGCTAAGTTTTGTGATCTTGTCATTATAACGCAAACTAGCTACAGAATGCAGACATTCCGTAGCTAACTGGCGATTCTATAGCTGTCTTCATGTTCAGGCATGTTCCAAGTGTCCTCTCAAGAAAAACCACATATGGGTATATTCCACGTCTTGTCTACATCATTCATTGCTCACCATGAAGGAAGAACCGAATTCTAGATGTGGTTTTGGTACGTGGGAACACATTTAAGGAAGCAGACTTCTAATAGGACTGTCTTAGTCCAAATGTCCTTTTTCTCTTTACGTTGCCATATTCAGAGTCCTACTGTGATTTTGATAAGGAAAGACAAGGATCCCTGTATTGTTGCAAGTTCTGTTATGTAATTTTGTTATAAAAACACTTGGGAAACCGAGAGATAGGCTAGATTTTTTTTGGATTTCATCCTATATTTCTGAAAACGCAGAATACTCTGTTTCAAGTTATTTCTCCTTTAATGAAGAAGACATCATTGTTTTGAGCACGTGAGTTGATCTAGAGCTAGATTCCGTCTGGTGGTAGAGGGCCCCTGCCTCCTGCACGACTTTACTTTCATAATTTAGATAAGTATCTTAGTTGTTTTTATGCTTTTGAAGTTTGAGTTCATAGTTAATTTCATTAGCCACTACAGTTATACTCGTTCTAAGAACTCTTCCAAAAGAAGAAACTCTTCCAAAAGATCATGATAATGAATGGGAAATGGCTATAGTGTTGTAGGATTTAATTGTGATTTCTTTTTTCACTATCACAGTTGAACTTATACTAAGCAAACTCTTCCGAAAAATCCTTATGATGTCTAAGGCATGACTGTGATACTGAATGTTTCAGTTGTTTGTTTATACTAAGTAACATAGCTGATCTTGCTCTTAAAATGCTCTTCCAAAATATCATAATGATGGGTAGGAGATAGCTGTGATATCTTAGTTTTTAAATTGCTTTCAGTCTTTATATTTTCATTTGCACTGAATTGTACAGCCATGATTGTTCTAAGAAGCTCTTCCAAAACACCAATCATGATGGAAAAACAGGCTGTATAATCCCATAGATTAATGCATGATAACTTAGTTAGGATACTCCGGAGTCAAATTGCATTTAACTCATGCTCTATTATTCATTTTAAGTTTGATAATGGCTTGCTAGTTCAGCACTGTTTTAGATTAGAGACATCTCAAATTCAGTCATCCATCACATATTAGATTACATTAGTTGTTAAACTTAAACAACACGACCTTCATTATTTACAAAACCTTCTTTTAGTCCAAATCTATAATTGACTCATAACTATCTGGATAGAAGATAGTATCATCCCAAGGCTTGAGGTACTTTTGCAATTTCCTTCATCATCCTACAAACAAACCTTTCCTCAAAAGACTATTCTAACATCTATAACCTTTGAGTAAAGTGTAGTGATGACAAACTAAGTTGCAGAATAGAGTTAGGAGCTAGTCTTAGAGTAGAAGATCTTATGATGTTAACAATATTTTTCTCCAAATATGTTTTCACAAATATTTAATCATGGATAAAATGTTGTCTCATTATAAGCTGATTGTCTAATTGTTTAGTTAGGATTTAATTGTGATTTAGTTAGGAGAATTTGTATACTTAGCTGACCATTTCTAAAACCTCTTCCAAAATACCTTTGATAAAAGAATTGGACAAGTTAAGTTTATGTTTTGATTCATTTTCTTGAAGTCATTATCAAACTTGGTATTCTGCTTAGTCATAGTTTAGGCTTGATTCTGTTTCAGTATTTGCAATTTCCATTTGTCATTAACCCATTAGGCTTTACTCTTTTTTTAATCAGTAGTTTCCTTCCACCATCATTTAGTTCTTTTTCCTATGAACATAAATCCATCAAAATACCAAAAACATCAGAAAACACTAAATACAACGCATTAAGAAACAAACTCCTAGGCACATACAGTGCACTTCACTTCAGCAGTTTACCAACCCTGGTTGACAATTAAATGAACTCAATTTAGGAGACTAGGTTGAGACCAAACAATGTAGTATACCGTTGGAAAGCTCTTTCTAGGTTCTTTCTGATGGATCTACTTGGAGGATGATTTGGTGCTAAACATGCTACGGAAAAATATTCTGAAGGTAGGGACATTACTTTGTGGAGATAGCAGTTTTCTAAATTGTGACTTGTTACATATGATGATATAAAATTACATAATGAATAATAATAAAGGAAAAATATCATGTTTTCACCTCAAAACATGGTTTTGAGGCGAAAATTACATCAAACTAAATAAAATGTCTCTCTGATTCTCCCTGGTGCTGTGACTTTGAGCCTATTGGCTTCCTCATGACCTTGCTGATATTATTGACATCTGACTCATTTATTTGACCATGGTGAGACCCTAGAAACTAATGAGACCCATCCTATGACCTACTGATATGATTTTGAGAATAAAAGTGACTAATGACTAAAGACCATAGAAAGGAAAATCAGCAAGTACCTCATGAGGGACAACTGATAAAAATTACTACCATCAATGAATCCATGACCTAGCGGAATGGTGAAATTTATTCGGTATGAGACACCTAATATGCAAATGCAAAAGAGTAGTTTTGATCGCTGATGGTAGTATGACTAGACTGACACTAAAATTTGCTCCAATGGGGATGGTAGCTCCTTGGAGGTGCCAAGAACACTATATACCAAGTAGCCTTATCCATTGGGCATGGAGTCAAAAATGTTGAAAACTGACATGAATGCAAACTGACTCTTACTCTAGACTAAGACTGAAAACTGAAATGAAACCAAACCATACACATATCATTCAAGTTTTATAGCCTTCACCCGGGCCCCAAACTTGAATGACTGTGCATTTTGAACTTTGATTTTAGAAAAATAAAATGATATATACAATGATGATGAGATAGATTCTGATCCATGTCTTTAACAATGGTAGTGCTTCAATAGCCTACCATTTACTGCTCCTCTAGAACGATCCTGGCCATCCATTTTTGAAAGCAAGAAGGCATTCTAACCTCTATATGCTGTAATTCTGTATGGTCCCTTCCAAAGGTTATCAAATTTACTATGCTTGCCTTTGTCTTCATTTCTTGCATCCCCTTTCAACACTACATCTTCCAACTGAAACCTTTCTGCTTTAGTATTCCTGTCATAGATCTTTTTAATCTTTTCCTGCAACTGACTCGTTTTCTGTGACACTTCTTCTCTTGTTTTTTGAAGGTGGATCATCTGGTTGATTCTTCGCTGGTTGTCATCATCTTCACTGCCAACTTCTTGTAATAATCTCATAACTGGAACTATAAGAGAAGTAGGAAAGACAACATCAGTACTATAAACCAGCTCAAAAGGTGACATACCTATTGATTTTTTACTGCTGACTCTGTCTGCCCACAGTGCGTTGATAAGCTTTTGGTGCCAATTTCTTTTGTTTGCCTCCAACATTTTATTAATTATATTGATTAGTGATTTTTTCGATGACTCTGCCAGGTTGTTACCTTGTGGATAGTACACTGTTGAATGGCCCAGCATGATGTTGTATTTATCACAGAAATTGATCATTTTATTTGATCTGAACGTGGCTGCATTATCTATCACAATTTTACATGGGAAACCAAAACGAGATAAAATATTTGATTCCAGGAATTGAATAATTACTGTGTCAGTCACTTGCCTAGTAGGGATGGCCTCGATCCATTTCATGAAATAATCTGTCCCATTCAATATCCATCGATGTTGTGCTGAGGACGCAGGATGTATTTCTCCTATAAAATCGAGCCCCCACTGTTGAAAGGGCACGTTCACTGAAACAGGTTTCAAAGGAAGTGGAATAAATTTCTTCTTCCCTTGGAAAATTTGACATTCATGACAATTCATCACTATTCTATATAAATCAAAAAATAATGTGGGCAAATAATACCCGACTCTCAATACCTTGTTCGCTGTAGTTTTCCAAAACAGGTGACCACCAAAGTCACCTTTATGGAAATCGTGCATTACCTTCTGAGCTTCTTCTTCAACCAGGAAATTTAGTAAAATTCCTCCCAGATCCTTCCAAAACAGAGCACTGTTCAAAATGCAATACTTTGCAGATTTGAGTTTCAAAGATCTACCTTTACTCTTAGACATGCCTGGAGGAGGTGAAAAATGCTGAAGAACATGCACAATATTTGAATACCAAGGGGACTGCAGAAAAATATTTGAAATAGGAATTAGAAAACCTTCATCTTCCTCTTCTGACGTCGCTGTAATGAGGTTTATATCTAAAGCACGCAGATTTTATTGAGCCATCAATTTTGCCAAGCCTTGACCTTTGATTAGCTTTGTAGACTTGATCTCCAGATCGTACTCCAACATAGCTGCTATCCATTTGCCTCTTCGACCTTCTGGATCAGTTTGCATGAGCACATCCTTGACTGTTGCATAAGGGACATATGCTATAGTGTGTGAATGTAGAATATAGACCCTAACATATTTCAAGGCCTTGACAAGAGCCAATGCCTGCTTTTCAATAATATTATATCTTAAAGCAACATCTCTAATAGTCCTACTGAAAAAGGCAATTGGCTTTTCTAATTCATCTCTCTTTTGCATTAAAGCAACAGCCATAGTATGCTCGAATGTAAACGAAAATATAATAAAATCTTGAGTATAGTTGGCACTGATCAGAACTGGGGCATTAAACAAAGAAAACTTTACCAAATTGAATGATTTAATAGCTTCTTCACTCCACTTAACCGTGCTATATTTTTTCAACATATTGGTCATTTCTCTCAAATGCTCAGCGAGATTTGGTATAAATCTGCGCAAAAAATTCATCTTACCATTGAAGGCCTGAATCTCTTTCTTGTTCCGTGGAAGATCTATGAGATGAATAGCCTCCACTCTGGCTGGATCTATGCAGATGCCATCTTTAGAGATGATATGCCCGAGCAATTTGCCCTCATCCATGGAAAAAAGGCTCTTCTTGGGATTGAGATAAATCCAAAACTTTCTGCAACGCTGAAAAACCACTCTTAGATGGTGAAAATGCTCATCATTTGAACCTGAAAACACTTTCAAATCATCCAAAAAAACAACAAGAAAAATGTCTTTTGAATTTTCAAAAGAAATTTCCATTGCACGCTGGAAGGTGGCTCTAGCGTTCTTCAGTCCAAAGGGCATCTTGGCATATTGGAAGGTTCCCCAGGGTGTTGTGAAGGCAGTTTTATCTTGGTCCTTCTCATGCACCAAGATCTGATTGTAGCCTGAGTAGCCATCAAGTAGTGACATCCTAGATGCTCCAACTACTCTTTGCAGAATATGGTCCATTTTCGGAAGTGGGTAATTATCCTTTAAGGATGCCTTATTCAAGTTCCAAAAGTCAATACATAGTCTTATTTCTCCAGTCTTTTTACGCACTGGGACCAAATTCGAAATCCAATCAGAAAATATAATAGGAACTATGATTCCTACTTTGTATAACTTGTTTACCTCCTTTTCAATTGATGGCAGCAACTTTGGATTGATTCTTCTCAGCTTCTGTCTAAAAGGATTCTAATCCGGCTTGATAGGAATTGTATGCTGAATTATGTTCTTATCATACACTTTCAAATCTGAATAATCCCATGCAAATACATCAGAAAATTCAGAAACAAATTTAACATACTTCTCCTTTACCTTAGGGGATAATGCCTTTGATAATTTGACAAACTTGGGCTGATCAGTTGTTCCAATATTCACATTTTCAACTCCTTTCTCTGTGGGAACCAAGCTTGGTTTCTTTGCGACATCATCCTGATTAAAAATCTCCTCTAGAGGTATAAAACCTCTAGGAATTACATTATCCTTTAACTGTAATATGTCCATCTGGTTTGCTTCCAACTCCTGATGATAAACCTTATACTCACCCTCTATGGGAGTATCTTTGAATTTTCCCTCACCCTGCAAAAATGCATTAATCTCATTATCATCCCAAAATACTTGCCAATACCTTAAATTGTCTGAAATAATAGGCCTATGTTTGACATAGATTTCAAACTTATTGCTGGAGTTCACCGAAATCTTCAAGTTACTTGTAGTAGTGGACAGGGAATCGGCAATCAGATTCTGCATCCGGGGTACTGCTGTCAAAGTATACTCTGGGAAAGTCTTCAAAATGTCTAGGACTGCATTTCTGTATGCCCTCAATCTTGGATGTTTTGCTTGATATTCTCCCTTCACTTGTTTTATTATCAATTCAAAGTCGCCATACACAAAGATCCTTTTTCCATTCAACTTCTTCAAAATTTTGAGACCTGCAATCAAAGTCTCGTATTTTGCTTCGTTGTTAGAGAAATCAAAAGCTAGCTTATAAGCACAAACTCCAACATTACTTGGAACCTTCTTAGGTTGAAAAACAAGGCTCCTAATCCATATTCTAATACCAGCTCCATCCTTACCAATAGCTCCATCAAAATCCATACTCCACAGTCCTTCTTCTTCTTCTTAAAGATGCTAGAAATTTGTTTCTTTCTCTTCTTTACCTTGACTGATTTCTGGCTGGTCATTGTCGCTTTGTTGTTGGTAGGCAGGAGGTTCATAAGTGTTTTTTGCTTTGTCCTTTTCCTGTTTGAGAACCTCTATGAAATTCTCTGAAATCTCAAGTATTTCATCCACTTGTACCAACTAAACATTCTCATCATTTAAATCACCCTAAGAATACAAGACAAAAGACTCTAAATCTATATGGACAACATTAATGGGATGATTTACAGGCTTGTCTTTGCTGGTAATCATATATTTCATTTTCTTTTCCCTATATAACTTCCTCAACTGGCCAAATACAGGGATAGTGGCATAAGAGAAGTCAAGTTGTATGGTTCCCTTAAGTTTTGCACCCCAAGACCTAGATAGAAGCATTCCAAACCTTGGTGGGACATCAGCAACAACTACATCCATCAAGACATTCTTTGCCGGAATCTGATCTAAAGACACTACCAAATATTTAATTAAACCAATACAGTGGACCCTACTTGAGTCGAAGGAATACAAGTCATGATATTTACGAGTGATGTCAAGGCCTAGCTTTTCCATGACAGCTTTGGGCATTAGATTATGTGAGGCCCCGGAGTCCAACATAGCATTATGAAGGATAAATTCATGTACTCTAAGACTTAAGTAAAAAGGGGGGACTTCATTTTCTTCAGATTCTTCTATGGCTGGACCGAAAATAAGTTCTGGGTAGTCGTCTTCTACATTGACCATATCAGAGACAGAATCTATTTGAAAGACTTTGGACACCTGAGTTTTATACACAGTATTCTTTACCAACTCTGTGAGGGGCATAGACATTTTTAACTTAGAAATATCATTTTCTAGATAAAAGGAGGGAGCTTTCTCTACCTATTTAATGGGTGGGTCTTTCTTCTCTATTGGCTCCTTTACTATGTTCTGCTGGTTCTTTTTGTTTGCTGTATTAGTAATTGCAGGTGCTTTGCTAGAGCAAGGATCAGTCAGCTCCTTAGCTTTCTTCTGTGCATTGTTTTTCATTTGGAGTTCCTTTCTCTTTTGAATGGGGTTGACTGAGACCTCTCTATTCCTTAAAGAGTACTACCTTTTTTGAGCCGATAGAGCATTCATATACCCTCTCAGATAGTCATCAGACTCCTCTTCCAGTACTGTATCATTGGCCAAAATGAAATTTTGGTCTTTTTGAATGTCTGGAGTCGCCACTGTGTATTCTTCATCTTCTGTAAGGAAAATGGGCGCACCGCCCGCTGTGAAAAAGTGATTAGCCTCAATCACAGGATCATCGTCATCTGAATCTGTCCCTTGCACGTAGTTCTGCTACAAAGGAGTTTTAATCTGCTACTATGGTGGCGCAACTTGGTCCTACATTCTTTGGTCTCTCTGTTTAATTCTAAATTGCGGCTGCTGCCCTCTAAAATTTGGATTTCTTATTTGAGGCTCAGGTCTATCTGCAATGGTTAACCTATCAACCATTTTTTCCACTGTTCTGATCAGAGTTTCCATTTTACTGTCTGAAGTAGAGGCCTCCTCTTTTATTGTGACTCTTTTCTCGTCTCTGGCTCGTGCTCTTTTAGCTAGCAGATTAGCTTCAATGTTTACCGCTATCTTCTGCATGTCTTCAAGTGAAGACGGATCTCTTTCACGCAGCTGATATGCCATATCGGCATCAAAACCGTCGAGAAATTTTAACAATGCTAACCCCACAAGAGGCTTCAAATTAGCTGGAATAGCATTATATACAACATTGAATCTTAAACAATAATCCTGCATGGCTTCACCCACATTCCTCTTAATGTTCTCATACTCAGAGAGGATTTGAATTGGGTTCTTTTTTACCTCCCACCGGTCCAGGAACTGAGTGTGAAACTCCTGCAAAGTGTGAATTGTGCCTGGCGGTAAGGCTCTAAACCACTTTCTGACTTTTCCTCCGAAACTTTGAACAAACAGTCTTGTCGTTACATTCTCCGCTTCTACCTCATGCAAATCAAAAAATTCGTTCATTTTATCAACATGCTGCTGAGCTGTGATGCTTTGAGTGGCATCAAAGATTGGAATTTTACTCTGATAGTCAGCAGGCATATCATTGAGGACCTGGGGTAAGACCAGATGTGCATAGTTGACAGCCATAACTCTGGGTGGATTTACGACATGATTCATAGGATTTGAGGGAGGTGTTAATGGAGGATATGACAATTGGGAATTGAATAATGGGAATGTTGATGAATTAGGAGGGGGAAATGTTGTTCCTGCTGATTCTGAAGGCTCAGGGATATTAGTTACAGTGATGGACTGAGGAGAATTCAAAATGAAATTGTCAATGGAGGTATTTTCTCTTTGGACTTCAATATCTACAAGGAAGTCAGGATCTAAAACTGTATCATCAATGTCATTTTTAGACTTATTCCTAAATAAAGAAAGCTCGAAATTCTTGTCAAAGGAAAGATCCTCTACAAAAAACCATTCACTTGGCCAAGTATAGGATCTGAAAATAGGTCTGGGGCTTAATGATCCTTCTTGTCTTCTAACAATTCTTGGGATAAGATTTGGATTTTCAAACACAGGGGGAGAATTTGGATCTGGATTAGCCCTGGTGTATCTTCTTGAAGCCAGTGTGGTCGAATGTTTATTTTAAAAAATCTTATTTTGCAGCCTAGCAAAATCTGAACATCATTGTTCAAAAGTCTGGAATTATTTTATATACTGGGGCAAATATTACAAGTCAGATGTTACGTTTATAAAACTAGACCGGAGATTGACTGAAGTAGCATTTATCTAATTATGCACCTGCAAAACAATGTGCAGTTTCGAAGGCTACCTAGCATAACTTCAGGCTTCGTCTATAGTTTTTAAAACAAATAACACTAACAAACAAACAATTTTGAAATTATGTCCCCACTGAGTCGCCAGCAAATGTTAGCACCTGAATTGGACCCCAGGCTACAAAGGAAAAACAGGGTAACAAACTAAACCACGCTCAGCCTTGTAGCTAGCCCTACAAGGACAGGAGAGGGCTCTCTCCATAAAAGAATATTCAATGGAACACAATAAATCGACTGATATTAGGCTAGATAAAATGATGGGAAAAAGGTTTTAATAAAATGAATGAATGAATTTCAGGGATGTGTGGGATAAAAGGGACAGTTGAAACCAGGAATTAAATCAGGACACAGGCATTCCATGGGGCAAGATAGGCAAGAAACTTAACAATTAAAGCTAAATAAGGATGGGATGGAAAGACTGTTGAGAAGCTTAAAAGGGCACAATAAATGGATCCTTTTCAAACAGAAGAAAAATACAGAGTATGAATGATTCCCCAAGGCAGAGCATATAAAATGGATTCTACCTTTCTATCTTGAAAGTATTCAAAAGGAAATGTTTATGGATGAATGGAACACATAAAATTTCACATATGAAACAAAGGAGAAAAATAAATGCTAAATATCATACCACATGGATCCCACAAATCAGAGCTGCATCTCTTATTAATTCTTGTCAAACTATAAAATGTAGCGCAGAGATGTTCTTCCACACTATTTCCCCTACTTTCTAAGTTACTGACTGCTCACAAATGATTCATAATTAAAATAAATATACTGAAATGTGGGAACCTAAATCCATGAAAGGAGGAGCTGTTATAATAGCTAAAGAACTGAAATACAGCCATAGCAAAGAAATACAACAATCTGCCCCTGAAAATAAGGGACAACATTACATTTAACCACTTGGAGATTTTGCTGTTATGCTGTATGGAATAAAATAGGTCACTACTACATTTGGCGGAAATTCCGACACTTGGTTCCGATGCTTTTGACCAAATGTCGGAAATTTTCCCAAATTTTTTCCATCCCGCTTGCAACCGTCGCTATACCGACGTCTATAGAAACCTGTCGCAATACCGACACCTAAAACCTGTTGCAATTGTGATGTTTGGAGGAAGACGTCGCAATTGCGACACCATGGCCCAAAGCGTCGCTAAACTACTACATTTGGCGGAAATTCCGACACTTGCTTCCGACTCTTTTGACCAAATGTCAGAAATTTCCGCAAATTTTTTCAATCCCGCCCGAAGCCGTCACTATACTGATGTTTAGAGAAATGGGTCGTAATACCGACACTTAGAAAAAGTGTCGCAGTTGAGACGTCTGAAGGAAGACGTCGCAATGGAGACCCTATTCTCCAAGGCGTCGCTATTGCGACAGATGCTTCCAAACGTCGCAATTGTAACACAATGTCTAAGTGTTGCAATTGCGACGTTTGGAGGCATCCGGCGCAATAGCGACGCTTTTTGTGTGTGTGTTGTGAGGAATAATTTCATAGTTCAACTTAATGGTTCATTATATAATCATGTGATCATCACCAATGATATATCTTAAAAAGCAACTGAAAAGCCATGTGTACAAAATCGATGTATACTCTAGGGAGTGGTTCTCATATCACTATGTAAATTGTTGTATGCTACTTCAACAAAATTATAAGATAAACTATAATACACATCATATATGCACCATAACAATTGGTACAGGGTAAAACCCACCTGCCACACCTTTGTACTCGATCCAATTTTCTCTGTCAACTCTTCTAGCTGTGGGAGTTTCCTCCAAGGATCATAATACCCCCAAGGCCTGTTATCACCCTAGTAATTCTCAGGTTGTGGGATAGGGATTTTTGTTGTTAAGAACACCAGGGGTAACCAGGAACTGCTTTGGGAATTCAAGATCTAGCCTTCTTGAACTCTAGAGAGGGATCTCTTCGTATGATTTAGCTTTGTTTTAGTAACAGATATTAGGCTAGCTATGATTGTGTATTTGGGTTTGATTTTAAAATATTGGTGGGAATAAAGAGATTTCAAGGTAAACGAGAAGGATCTACCAAAATATTGGGCAATGGAGTCAACTCTCTAGGCAAGCAGAACTAAGAAATAAGGCTCAGAGATGCAAATGTGCTAAGGGCAAGATAGGTGACCTTCTAAGGCTATGTATAGAATTATTAAGCTACAGATAAGAAGATTGAAGAAGGGGATCTAACTGGGAACCGTAGAACTACCCATAAGGTTTTACGAATAGGCTATTACTGGCCTACCATCTTTAAGGATGCCAAAAAATTCGTGCAGGCCTGTGATAGCTACCAAAGGGCAGGACGCCCTAGGCAGTCTGATGAAATGCCTTTGAACCCTCAACTAGTGATTGAACCATTTGAACGCTGGGCACTTGATTTTTTTGTCCCTATTAGTCCTCCCTCAAACCAAAAAACATACATCCTAGTTGCAACCGAATATGTCACTAAGTGGGTCGAAACAGAGGCAGTTTCAAAAGCTACAGAGGAATCTGTAGTACAGTTTCTTTTCCAAATATTTGTGCGCTATGGTCTCCCAAGGGACATAATCACAGATGGAGGACCACAATTTGTAGGTAATAAATTAGCTAAAACATTGCAAAACTACCACATTCAGCACAAGATTACAACTCCATATCACCCATAGGCCAATGGCCAAGTAGAGAGCACGAACAAAGTAGAAAACATTAAAATGCCAAGTAGAGAGCACGAACTATAGTTGTCTTGAGAAATTTTATTCACACTGAATACTTTGAATTGTGAAGTATTTATATAAAAAAATGTTTACAAAATATCTCAGGAATTGAGATAATGTTTTAATCAAAAACAGGAAAGAAAACTTAAAAAGAGGGACAGCTGCAAAATAGTTTGCAAGTTGTTACCTTTTACAAGCAAAAATAGAACTGATTATTATAATTTGAACTAATTGTTGTTGTGCACTTTAACCCTGTATTTTAACCATTTGAGGTAACAGTAAAAAATGAATTTGCAAGTGAATTTCTTGTTTTTTATCCATTAAATTCACAGCAGATCTGTGAATTCTTGCCACTTTTCTGCAGAGGGGATCTTCATAGTCTTCAATTTTCTGTAACTTTCATCTGCCTCTGTATACTTGGTAAAGTAAGGCTTTATAGTGAACATATGCCTGATCTCATTATCTAAAAAGAACAGACTTTCAAAATACTGAAGAAGTATTCTGCCTATTGGTGATCCTTGAGGCAGTTGTTGTTTGGCTTGCTCTTTTGCATGATTTCTGATTTTTAGATCATAATATTTCTGAGGCATTAAATTATCATTCAATGCGTGAATATCAGGCAAACCTGCTTCTGACAATGTTTTGTATTTGGCTATAAATCTTGAGATGGATAAATTCATGTCTTTACACTGGTCCTCTAGATTACTCATTATGTTTCTTTTGTTCAGGACCTTTTTGATTTGAAGAATGGTTTCTGTTCTATCAAAAATTTTCAATTCTTCCAACTCTTCCCTGGTTTTACTGTTTAAAAAAGCTATGAGTTGGATTGCTTGGGCTGTTTTTTTGTCATTTTCCCTCTTAGTCTTGTCAATCTCTGCACTAGCAACTTGAAGTAACTCCCTCTGTTAATAAATTATCTGAATTGAAGGCCATTGAGAATGAATGCCATCAATAATTTTGGTCCATAAATGATTTTTTATAAAGGCCACTTGATCTGTAAGATTTACTTTTGCTTGCAGAATCTTTACCTGTTCTTGTAGTCGATCAACCCTTTGCTCATGTCCTCTAGAAGTAGTCAAGGCATCATTTTTGGATTTTTCCAAATTTTTAATAGTGCCTCTCAAACTAAGAATCTCTTTATCTTGGTCTTGTGGTGTGGTCCTCTGTGAGGATGAATAAGAAGAGGTAGAGATTAGAGAAGTAATTGGCACTGCAGTTGGCAGTACTCCGTTCGGTGCCAAGTGTTCTGCCAAAGTAGATGGTATAGCAGTGTTTACAGTGGGGATCACTGTAGGAATGACCATTGGTTGTGTTTTTCTTAGTTCTTCATTCTCTTTCATTAGAGCTTCTATTTTACTTTCCATTGTTTTTATCTGACCTGACATTTGATGTACAAGCTGCTTTAAATCATCATTCTCTGTTTTTTGCTGTAGAATTTCTTTTGCTTGAGAGTTTTCACTCTGAGGCAACTTCAATTGTTTTCTAAGAGCAGCTATATCCTCATTTTTCTATTTAATTAAGACTTTTGCCCCTTCAATGTTGGTTGGGTCACCCCCTGCTTCAATCACTATATCTTCTAGTGCTTTTATTCTTAAATTATTAGCATACAGTGAGGCTTTGTCCAACCTCATTTGATTTTGGAGGTTGAGCACTGTTTTCTCAAGCCTAATTGATTTCATAATTTTACTGACAATTTTGGAATATAGCATTTTAGTATTGCTCCTATGAAATTCAATTTGATCTAATTCATGAATGGCATCTGCATCCAGTTCAAGATCTGTTTTGGAATAATCTACCACTGATTTTGGCTCAGCCACTGTAGGCTTCAAGAATGACATTACCAATTTATTGGATGAATAATCAAATGCTGAAATAAGCTTGTCTTTGTTTCCAGGCTTTTCCTTAAGAAATCTATAATGAGCTTGATTCTTGAGCTCTTCATTCTTCTCTTTAATCTGTCTGAATCTGATCTAAATCTCTGACTCTGTATTGTAAGTTTCCTGAGAAGAAGGAGGCAAATCGACAGTAGCTTGGTTTTCCTTCATGACTGTATCTTTTTGTTGTGTTCCAATTTTTACATTTTGAAGCTCTTTTAATGTTTGAGTGACTATTCTTGTTGCTTCATCATCTATATCAATATTTACAGCCTTATCCTTTTATTCTTCTGTTGACTTGCTTCTTTTACTATAAGGAGTTCTGAATTTTATGTCCTCAATAGTCTCAGCTATGAAACTATCTCCTTCTCTGTCTCTTTTATGTACATTATAAGTATCTTTGCTTGTAGAAGCCACCTGTACTGTCTGTTCAATCTGTTTGCCTTTTCCAATGTCTACCTGTATTACAGGTACTGCCTGTGAATCATCATCAGATAAGGTGTTTGGCTCGCATTCAATTTTATTTACATATCTTTCAATATGGGGCTTAGGATCATGCAAGTAAACAGGAAACTTACATTTTACCCTTATTGCACTCAAAATACCTCGTGGGTCATACTTCCATGTAAAACTACATGGGAACTTATACTCTTTAAGTTTGACATTTATCTCATTGGCAACTTCTCTATTATTCACAATGAATGGCCCAATTTTATTTTTCAGCTTAAATTGGGTATTTTTCTTGAAAGCTATGAAGTGGATTTCATCTACATTCAATAGTTGTCTCAGATATTCTAAAGCAAATATTCTTGTAGTAACAAATCTGGGTAACTTATATGGGGCCAGGGATGAGCCATACACTCTGATTTCTGTATGATTTTTATATATATAGCAATCTCCAGTTTTGTAGCTCTCTGATAACTGCAGAATTCTTCTTGTCTCATCATTGATCCTAGGGATCTCCTCTTTTTCCAAGAGATACATAGCAAGGGCTATAAATGAGTCATTGAAATCTGTAAAACTATACTCTTTGTTCCATTTCCTTAGAATAGATGACCAAAATACTACTGATAGAACTTTTCCTTCTGCATCCACTTTCCGACATTCAATTGGAAACTTATCTGTTTGATAATATAGGAAGAGGTGTAGTAGATAAGAGGAGTATCTGAAAACTCCTTCTTCTGATAATTTGGATAACTGATAATGCATATTATCAGCAATACATCTAGAAAAATTGAACGGAATGGATGGTGATTGACCAGGGTTTAGAGTTGACAGAAAACCTAGGATAGCCACATCAGTGAATTCATCACTGGCGTATCCTAGTATGAAGGAGAGCATTGAGACAATCTGTCTAGTTTCATCTGGGAAATCAACGGTGTCGAAAGGATGATCTAACTTAGGAATGTCAACTTGATTTGGACAAAAAGTCTGGTATATTTTGAATCTAGCATTGAAATCCAAGTCAATATATACTTGGGTTAAATCTTCTATTGTTAGGGAAGCATAATTGGGGTCATGATTCATTTGCAGCATGGAATTTATCGACTCTTCATTGATGTAAAACAGGGTTTCTTTTTCTTTGTTTACAATACATCTTTGTTCTGGCATATAATAGGCTTCGCATAATCTAATAAAGTCAGGAATAGAATGAGTGAGAGGGACAATATATCTAGGCAGATTGGAATCCCAAATTGGAATATCTTTGTCACCCTTTTCCACTGATTTTCCAAAGCACCAATTATAGACATCAAGCGGGTTAAATTCTACATTAGGGTCTAGTATTCTACAGTCCAGATCAACTAAAGGGCTCTTCTCTGGAGAAATGACTGGAGGCTGGACTGGTCTGACCAATTCTGTAGAATCATCCATGAGTGCAGGAGTTGGTTTGTCGATTTTGAAGGACATAAGCTGAGGAATCTTTGTAGAAGACTTATTTTCAGATTTTGGGCCTCCATTCTTGGGGGTTACCTATTTCTTGGTCATTTTTAATAATGAACGAAGCAAGCTTAAATGGTTTGCTAAGTTCCTTTACGAGAAACAGGGGTTTCTTGGCGAATTTCTACTGAAAATGGGGTTTCTGAGCAGGGTTTTTAGGAAATGAAAGGAATTTAAAGCTCATAACGTGTATTTAAAATTGATTTCAATAGCAAAATGGACCAGGGTATGGAAAAAACTGCGAGAAAGGGCAATTAGGGATTCCAGCGAAATTTTGACAGAGTTTTCCCTGAAAAATGGACACTTTTTTGCAGTAACTTTGGTAATTATTTGAAATCGACATGAATTTTGAAATCTCAGAGGGAAACTTCGAATAAAAGTACCTGGAGAACCAGCAGAATTTGGTTGAAGACGTTGCAGAGGTGCTCAGTCTTCAATTTTTTGAAAATGGCTTCGCAGAGGACAATGTAGTACTTTGTAATGGAAATTCAAGGCAATGGGCGTCGAAAAATGGTACTGGTAGGTTGAAAATGGCTCTGCAAAGTTTCTCAGGGTTCAAATGGCATGATTTTGAGGAAAACGGTTTTGCAATGTTTTTACAGGTTTAAAGCGAAAAGGTGAAAATTTGAATGCAAATAATAATTTTAATGTTATCCTTCGATGGTATAACCATAGTTAAATGACATTAAACTCGGGTTAAATGGGTGAGGTTTAGGGAATACCACCAGTGGTATTCGTGAGGGTAAATGGTGGTAAGCGGAAACTAGCTTTTTGAACGAGATACAACGTGGTGGCGACACGTAAGCGCGGGTGGTTTGGAAAAACCACCCATTTCGCGCGGCTTTGCCAAAACATCAAACGATTACTTTATGAGCGCGGAAATGTATTAGTGCCATCGGATCTGGATTCAACGAGCGAACAACCACGATGAAAAGGAAAGGTGCGGGGAAAAGGTAAGTTATCGGGTTCACTTTGGGCCATTGATCTTCGGAAACCGTCACTATACCGACATTTAGAGAAAAGTCTCGCAATACCGACACTTAGAAAAAGTGTCGCAATTGTAAAAGTGCAACACTATTGCAAAAGTGTCACAAGACCGATGGACGTCACAAGACCGACGAAAATGGAAATCGTTCAAAACGTCAGAAGAGCGATGCTTACCGAAAAGGTAAAAGGTAATTTATCGGGTTCACTTTGGGCCATTGATCTTGGGAAATCGTCGCTATACCGACATTTAGAGAAAAGTGTCGCAATACCGACACTTAGAAAAAGTGTCGCAATTGTGACACTATGCCCCAAAGCATCGCTAGACGGCTTCCTCCAAACGTTGCTATTATATGTTTTACGAAGATATGGTAAGTAACTCTCTCTTGTTCTTCTTAGAAATATTTATATATAATTTTTTTTTTTTCAAAATAGATTAAAAAAATTATATGAGAAAAATTATTAATTCATCAATATGTGTGTGTTGTGAGGAATAATTTCATAGTTCAACTTAATGGTTCATTATATAATCATGTGAGCATCACCAATGATATATCTTAAAAATCAACTGAAAAGCCATGTGTACAAAATCGATGTATACTATAGAGAGTGGTTCTCATATCACTATGTAAATTGTTGTATGCTGCTTCAACAAAATTATAAGATAAACTGTAATACACATTATATATGCACCATAACAATTGCCATACAACTAATTTGTTTTAGGATACATGTGGCATTCTAGGGGTAAATTCTATATGATGTGTATATCAATCTATTAGGTGTTGGTAAGTTTTGAGTATCTAAGAAATGATAAGGACTATCCATACATCATGATCTTGTAATGTGATTATAAATTGTGTCTATAATTTCCATAAAATGTATAAATGATTTGTTTAAAAAAAATCAACACAATCAACCATAAAAAATGCTCATGATGTGGATTTTCATTGGCGAAACCAAAATGATGGTCACATGTCCCATTTCTATGGTAATGGTGATCATATATATGTTGTAGCGACACTTGATGAGTAATTAAATAAATCTCAGAGTGTGACTCATTGTGCCATATTTTTTTAAAGCATGATTTGTTTTCCTAGTTTTTAATAATATTTTAACATATTTTATTCATTTGGAAAGCTAATTAATGATGCTTTAAGTAATTAGGACCTAACGAGAGATCATCTTCACATCTTCACTGAAATATATTGGTAATTGTAGTCACTATATGGACCGCACATGCATGCTAGAAAAATTGAAATATAAACTATAATACACATCTTATATCTGCCATAACAATTGTCATACAACTTATTTACTTCTATATACATATGAAATACTTCACGTAAATGCCATATTATGTGTATACCAATATAGTAGGTGTTGGTAAGTTATGAGGATCTAAGAAATGATAGGGTATCCACACATTAGTAGTGCCCTGGTGAATTTTTTGCATAATTTTCTATTTGTTGTAATTTTGTTGCCTGGATTTGTTATAGATTTCAAATAACATATACAATTATCTACCAATTGTTCGTTATAAAGAAGAAGTACAATAAGTAGTCACCTAAAAGTGAGCCATGTGAAAATATTGGTAACATGAGTAACCTGGTAAGCTGTAAATGAAAAGTGAATAACCTCCACTCACCAACAAGTGGTAGGCAGGGTTGGAATTTGGATTTCTCTTTACCCGTCACACAAATTTTTTTGACGTTTTGGTCATTATTTTTCTAGTCAATAAACGTTACATTTAAAATTTTTCACTTCATTAATGATGTTCTCGTAATAAATTAACCCTTCACCAATAAAAGTTTGATTAAAAAAATTGAACGCTCTTCCATTTTCTTTGGATTTTGGAGTGTGATATATCTGTGTCATGGAATTTTAATACCTAAAGTTTCAAGAGAAATAATTGATTCTTGTCAAAATAATATTTCCTAAATATATGCTATGTGTTGAAATTACTTACAGCTGATGTACAGGCAGCCGCCTTCCATTTCTAGTGATCAGTCAAGATCGCAGTATAACAAAAACGTTGCAGAGAGCCGCTTGCCATTTTTTATTGATCAGAGTTTAAAAAATTGAAGGACAGTGGTCCCAGAACTGAAATTTCCGGATTTGAAATCTCACTGAGGCGGATTTAATAGAAATTTCGCATCACACTCAGTCGTCCGTACGAGTGCCCAAAATCGGACGCGAAAAATTCATAAAGCAGATTGAATAGAAATTTCGCGTCACATTTTTGATGACGTCAGCAAATTTTTTTGGCACCCGAAATTGATTGAAGGAGAGTTTAATTTTTGGTTGACGTCCGCTGGTCAAGGTTCTTTAATGTTTGTTTTAAAAATGTCGTGCGTACAGGTCCATATATATATATGTTTTACATATATACATCATATGCACAATTCAAAGCAGTGAGTTGTAAATGCACAGATAGAGTGAAATTTTAGAGTGTGAGTTAGAGTGAAATTTTAGAGTGTGAGTTTTGTGTTGAACTGTGTTTTGAAGCAGTCAAAGTTTTTTTATTCCCTCAGTCAGAGGAGATTTTGTAACCAAAGTTTTGAAGTTTAATGAAATAGTTTTTACAGTGAAAACTCTGTTTCCAGTGAAGAAATTTTTTTTTATATTTTCTCTGTATTGAAGAGGGGAGTTTTATTCTCCATTTTTGTTCTGGAATTTTAAATATTCCAACACTATGATCTACTAAAAATTACTTCAAAAATCAAGTAAACCTTCCAATATAAAGAAAAAAACATGAACGAGCTTTCCCTAAATTGCAATAAATTTATGTTTATTATTAATATTGCATAATCTGTCTTATAAAAATTGCATAATCGGACTAAGAACAAATCCTTAGTGCATTTTTTATTGTTTTTGTGATTAAAAAAATGAGCCAAAGAATGCTAAGGCACTCAGAGAAATCAATCTATGTATTATTTCTCACAAAACATGTTGAGTAGTGGAGACTAAGCGCTAGATTTTTTTATGTCCTCAATCTCTCTATTAATTATGTCTATGTAGTTATAAGAATAACAAGCCAAAGAAATTTGAGGCTTCCAGAGAAATTAGTCTCTGTGTGCAGAAATTGATGATTACTGTTGACTAAATGTTATACCATTTGAAATTGCTGAGCGAAATTAATCAGGCCATGATGTACCATTTGTCAGTATCTATTTTCTCATGTATGAAAGTTTTTTTTTTCTAAGTAAAAGTAATTATATTAACAAAATGAGTACAGTACAGTGGGCCGAAGCCTGATCATTTCCGAGTGCTCTGGCATTTGAAACAAAAAACCATAGTTTGAAGACTGCCCTGCAAGAGGGAAACCAGTCTGAAATAGTTCATTTGAAAAATCCCGCGCAGGGGAACCAGAGAATTGTAGTACTGGAGACCATATCGAAGCAAAAAAAACAGATACATTTTCAGAGATAGCAGGAAACACATGAACAGGCCTGTGAGAATGGGCAGAAATAGAGCAAAAAACCAGAGTGAAGAGGAGGAACTATTCATCAAGATCAGGTTCGTAGACAACTCTGCACCAAATTTCATCTGGTTCCCCGTCAGAATTATACAGGTCAGCAATAGAATGGATCACCTTCCTGGGAGGAGGAGGAGTAATCTGTTCCTCGCTCGCTTACACTGCGTCCTGCCTCTCAGTACGTTGACCCACCGCTTCCTTGTTCGCCAGGTCCTGCGTGGCCTTGCCCATATGACCCTGCACGTTCGCACTATCAGGCTGCTTCAGCCCAACAAACTGCGCCGAATCCTAAGCCGCCGAGAGGCTGCATTCCGCCAGGCGAGAACTGGGAACAATTTCCTGAGGCTCTTCATGAAAGACAACCGTAATTGAGGCAGTCACCCTGGGTTGATTGAGAGTGTTGCTAAAGGAAAAATGCGCGGTGTGGGTTTGAGCAGGAGGAGCGGAAGGAGTGGGGGAAGAAAAGCGACGGCCCGAGCGGAGAAGGCGCCCTCTAGGTTGACTGTCAGAGTGGGAGATAGACGCAGAGGAGGTGCTAGAGGTGGAGGGAGAGCGTCGAATTTGGCGCCTCGTGGAGCATCTTTGACAGTGCATTCTCTGCCTGAGGCGCGGCATAGTCGCACTTGAGACAGCAGGGCAGGGAGGCAAAAGATGGACAAAAGACTGAGGCGAGAGGGGAAATAGGGTGATAGAAGCAAGCTTACAGGAACCAGCATGGGAGAAGTGGAGATTTTCTCCAAAATCCAAACAAAAATTGAGACAGCTCCTCTTACCAGTTACAGTGCGAACATTAGAAAGCCCTGCTCCTGGAGCGCACCACAGATTCACAGGCGGGGGAATTCTGTTCAGACCAGAGGGACGTTCCATAATAACAAACCAGTCTACCATGCAACTGTGAATCGACTGCAATAAACCACCATAATTATGAACTGGAGGCTGAGTCATGTCACGGCATGCGAATGTGTATCGAGGAGCGGGACTACGGTTTATTCGAGCACCAGGAGTAAATGGCATTAAACGCCGATCAGTCGACATTAAGAACTGAATGATAGCACTCTTGCGGGTGGGCCAGTGGCTTCCCCTTATGCCACACCCCCATCCCATCACGTTAAACACTACCAAATTCACCCGCATCCAGGTTCTCATGTATGAAAGTTGTTGTACCATTGATATTATTTTTTTTTATATTTTTGCATGGCCATTGGACAATGATTTACTATGGTTTTCCTACTAAATTCCAATGGATTATTATTCAAAAATATTGAGAATTAGTTTAGTCTCAAGGCATAGCCAAGAGTCTTACTGGATAATTATAGATTACCTCTCCAATGGATGATTGTACATTTTTCATCTACTTTTTGACGTGAATTTCAGTTGATGTTAGATCTTTGCCTTCTATTTCTTTAGTGAAGCTAAGAGTTAACTTTGATCTTACATTAATAACTATACTTGCATGAATATCCATGCTTTTATACTTCCCCACTATGGTCAATGTTGATGTATGGCCTTGGCCCATTGATCTTACAATTAACTCACTATTCATATTCAATTTTCTCCAGTTCAGCCCAATAAAATAAGGAAAACAGAAAATTCAAATGCGGGCCACATAAAAATGATTTTTTAAAAAACTACATTAACGTCTGATATCACGCGCGCATTCTCCCTCAGCTCTTGCAGAACAGCATTCGCCCTCAGCATTCGCCCTTAGCTCTTGCAGGAACAGCATTCGCTCTCAGCATTCGCCCTCAGCTCTTGCAGAACAGCATTCGCCCTCAGTTCTTGCAAAATGGTATGTTCTTACTGCAGGCCCTTCCTCCTGTAGTAGGGTTGACCCTATTTGGGTTTTTTTGGAGCCTTTGAGAATAAAAAGGTTGTGATTGATTACAGGGCACTGCCTATATTTGTGGAACTTCTTACCTCTGGGAATGATAATGTTCGAGAACAGGTAGCACGTTCATTTTAGAGGCATACAATTATTCTTCCCAACTATCCTTATACGTCTGTAATTTTGAAATTTGATTTAAAAAACTACTACCCAACTTTGAGTTCAACTGGTGTTCGTGTAAGGCTGTTTGGGTAACTTTGAGTTCAACTGGTGTTCGTGTAAGGCTGTTTGGGCTTTGGGAAATATTGCTGGAGACTCTGCATCATTTAGGGATCTTGCCCTCATTCATGGAGCTCTGAGGCAGGTGCTTGCCCAGTTGAATGATACTGCTAGAATTTCAATGATACGAAATGGTACATGGGCTCTGTCAAATTTTTGCCGTGGTAAACCCCAACCACTATTTGAACAGGTAAGCAGAACACATTTTCTGCCTCTTCTTCTTAGTTCGCAGATACTGTGGATTTTTTTTTTATAGATCTTGGTGCTTGGTAGATTTGGACATAATATGGACCTAGGCGCTTGTTCATTACAATGACTCCGTCATCAGGTTTTAGAAAATGCTCAGAAATTTGGGTTTCACAAGGGGATTACCCTTGCTTGCAATTATCGATTATCATTCACATTCAAAAAAAGTCTTTCGTAGCATTGCTGAGCTCTTTGTAGGTCAATTTCCGAGGAAATTTCACAATATCTGAACTAAATTTGTCTGTCCTTTTCAATACTTCGCGCTTGTAACAAAACTAGACAAAAATCTAGCGTCACGCAACAACAAAAACACCTCCCGGTTGGCAATGCCTACAATTCACCCTCTCTACATGCATGAATGACTATGGCACCCTCTTTTGTGAATAGGTACTGGAGCTGAAGGTACTGGTTTCCATTAGGATCGTGGAATTCAACATCCAAAATAGTATCAAATTCCACTGCAATAGTATTCCCCAGCGAGGACAACAGTTCATTGAGACCTATTGGACTCATTACCCCCAAATAGCCTCCAGGGCTACCCAGAGTGTGATCATCTGGAGCAATAACAAATGCTCATCCATCCCCAATTGAAACAAGAACAGGACCCACATTGGTTACAGAAAAGGAGAAACACGTTTTGAAAGAAGAAGAAACTTTTGTATTAGGGTCCAAAAGTCGGTCTATTGTACAATGCCCTACCTGCACTTCAAATTTGTACTCCCAACTCCATGCTAAGGCTCACTGTGCCATTCTTCAGATGAGCATCTTAACCTGAAGTTTGATTCCAAAAAACCCAAGTCCCCTGTTCTATGCCCAAGACCTCTGTTACAACGAGTAGAGTTATGAGCGAAATACTTCACAATAGGAAGCAAAAGAAACATCACAAAATTGCTCCGCTTTAGACTGATAATTTTCTGTGCGAAAATTCAACTGCGGACAGTAAAAACATAATATCAAACACAACCAATCGACAATGGAATTTGAACATGAGGATTTATAACCACAGAAAACCCTCTCCAGGTTAAAATAATTCTGGAATGGCTTTAAGATTCTACTAATGAGCGCTTACAACACCATAGCAATTACTGTCACAATGAAATCTGCTGGAAGCAAAGCCCTTGTACAGTTTCTACATTTCCACAGTGGAAGCAATAATCTTGCTATCTCTTATGATCTGGTTCTGTGGTCAAATCCTTTGCTATGGATGTCTTGTTCTGCTAAACGTGGATCTGTCTTAGCTTTGGCTCTGGTTCTCATTTAGGATCGTGGCTATCTAATCTTGCTGTGGCTTTGACTATACAAACTTGTTCAATAGGAAAATGTTGACTCTGCTATATATAGGAGCTTCAATGGTTGCTCTCAAATCCCTTTTTGGGCAGCTTTGTTTTGTCTCTGATTCAAGGCAGAAATATGTTGGCCTTGGTTTTTTAGTCCTTGGAACTTAGTTCTCTCATATTTTCCATCCTATCCCCAATTTTCTACTGAGAAAGACATAACTTCACAATATCAAAATTGACTATTTTTGGCCATTTATCTTTAGTAATGGTACAACCTTAATTTGGTGCATTTGTACAGTATCTGAAGAGCACTCTCAAGCTGTTATTCAGTATTTTAGCATAACTACTACATTTAACTGCCATGCTCTAATATTTATATCAACCATAAGCATTCTTAAGGTAGTTCCACGTTTGTGAAGCAGAAGGAATGCTTCTGACAACTTCTTATCATAGTGGTACAATTCTGTCCGCAGTTTATCTTTTATAAACCTCCAATTTTCCAAAAGTAGTAGAGACTACAGTTTGCATCTGAAATTTTGGACAAATCTGTTTAGTATTCTACAGAAAATGCATTAAGAATAAAAAAAATCCCACAATTTGTAAAAAGCCCACAATTTTGTAAAAAGCCCACATTTTGTAAAAAGCTCACAATTTGTAAAATGCCCACTTTTATTTTCTTTTTTCTTATATATTGAGCTCCCATTGAGTTCAACAAGTCTTGGGTTTTCTACACCATTGAGAGAGATTTATTGTTTTCTTTATAGGATAATTTGCATCAATGGAAGAAAACATTGGAGCTGGAAAAACAATTCAAAAGGGTGAAAGGGGTGATGGCAGAGTTTATTTCCCTTGTAAAAAATGTTGTATGAGAAATAATGTTGGAGTTTTAATAGCAACAGCAACAGTGCATTGTAGGAAATATGGGCACATTGATGGTGGATCGAATGACTATCGTCCCATGGTAATTAATTATCTATCTTCATTTTGATTATATTGTAAAATTTTATATTATTTTAAATTTTTAATATTTTTTATATGCGCACTAATGTTTAATTATTAATGTTTGTAATTTTCATAAAGGCACAGTTGCCCCCCAACTTTTTGTAGATGATCAACCAACTTCCACAGCAAAATAGTAGTAGATTAGATGATGTTGCACCAGTACAAGAGAATATTGCAACAAATATTAGTATTGGAAATGATGTTGTACAAGGTGAAGAACATGAAGCGAATGATGAAGGTAATTTTAATGATCCCATGGAGGTAGATCATGATGACAGTAATGAGACAGTTCACATTAATGATGGGACAAATAAAATGCTCCAAGACTTGTATGGTGAGTCATATGATGATGGTGGAGATAGCAGTGGCGGTATTTATGATGTACCTCTGATTGAAAGGTCAAGTGAACGACTTTTTGAACACTCAAATGCAACTCTTCTCTCTTCTACATTGTTGCTGGTGAACTTAAAGGTTATGAATAATTTGTCGAACAGATGTATGACACAACTCCTAAGGTATGAAATATGTATATATGATCACATATATGTAAATTTTGATTATTTTCCCTTTTTTTAGTTGTAATAAATGTGTAAAATAATAACTTATATATAAGTTATTATTTTACACATTTATTACAATTAAAAAAAAGGGAAAATAATCAACATTTACATATATGTGATCATATATACATATTGCATACCTTAGGAGTTGTGTCATACATCTGTTCGAAAAATTATTCATAACCTTTAAGTTCACCAGCTCTCTGCTATTGTTGCTAGTGAACTTAAAGGTTATGAATAATTTGTCGAACAGATGTATGACACAACTCCTAAGATATGCAATATGTATATATGATCACATATATGTAAATGTTGATTATTTTCCCTTTTTTTAATTGTAATAAATGTGTAAAATAATAACTTATATATATATATATATATATCATAGTTATCAAAACCGGCCAGTCAGGACAGCGGCCGGTTGGAACCGGTCTTGCAACCCGGTCAATAGCCTATTCTCACCTGTTTTGGCCGATTAACCAGACCTAACCGGCCGGTTAAGTAAGGAACCGACCAGTTTATGCATAAACCGGTCAGTTCCGTACTTAACCGGCCGGTTAGGTGCTCCTCCATGAGTTGCAAATTCCTCAGTGTCTCCTCCATGAGCTGCAAATTCCTCTATTATACTAGCAACAAAATTCTCTAATAACTCATACTCAACACCTTATAGTAGCAACAATACACATGATGACTGATAAATACAAGGCTGGCTAGCATAAAATACCTGGCAGCATGCAACTCATCAAGTGTACTTGATGACAATTTCTGTTCTCAAAACAATCAACAGCAACCTTATTTCACACTTAGCTAGGAATTGTCAGACCCTCTCTCTCTGCTCACACATAGCAGCAACATAAATACAAAACCTTTCACACAGCATACAAGCAATTTGATCGTGGCATCAATACTGATGCAAATGGTCTGACGCCACTCAAGGGACAACAACATACAACCTAATGAAAATGTGACTGGCAATAATAAATTGACCACTAGAAAATTCCCACTTGGAAATGCACTAAACTGGCTACTGAGTTTTCTGGGTTTTAATGAATCTTTTCAGTGATAAATTTTGTCAAACACATTGTGAGTAGACTGCTAAAGTTGTAATTCTCTCTCAACTTGTTACAAATAGCACTAATAGTGGGTTTTATAAACCAATTCAATACCTCTAAGTGTTGTAGATGTTTTTCTAGAAATTTATTGGCAAGCAAACATAGATAATGAAGAATACAAGATCTTCAAAATGCTGCTCTGATATATATATATATATATATATATACTGAACCCATAATTGTCTTTAAGGCTGATACAATGAATTGACAATAGATCTGAGCAGGGACAGATTGTATATTATAATATTAACTCAGCAATAAAACACAGTGAATAATATAAGAGAAACCTCATACATTACTTCAACAAGTTTTCTTATGTATTTTTCGATGATATGTATTGCATTTGCTGCCATTTTGATATATTCACCTTTGCATGGTATATAAATGAGAAAAATTTTCATATTTTGTCTCTATTGGCTTGGAATCATGGTTGAAAATCTTAAAAATAGTTTTTATTTATTTATTTATTTTTTCATTTTATTAAAAAATAATTATTTAATGTATTTTTTTTAAACCGGTTCATTGAGATCTAATCGCTACCGGTTAGACCGGTTTTGGTTTGAAACCCAGTTCATTAGCTCCACCGATCCGGTCACCGGTTCCGGTTTTAATAACTATTATATATATATATATATATATATATATATGATTAATAATCTTTACAAGACACTACTTTTTGTTTCTGTTGTAGATTGTTGGGTGAATATTTGTTACCATCGCCAAATACTTTACCTCGAACATATCAAGATCTACGTGCTATTATGAAACACTTTGGAATGGAATATAACACTATAGATGCATGTCATAAATATCATATTATATATTATGGAGAACATGCGTTGAAAACAGAATGTCCGAAATGTGGTACCAGTAGATATCGAACAGATCAACTAACCAAAAAGGTGCCTCAAAAGGTTCTTCGTCATATTCCCATAATTCCACGTTTGCAGCGAATGTTCAACTGTAACAGCATAGCACAGTTTATGGATTTCCATGCAAAGAATAGAAGTGGAGATGGTGTTCTTCGAATGCCTGCAGATGGTTTTGCATTTAGATAAATCGAGGAAAAATATGTACATTTTAAAAATGAACCTCATAATGTCAGGCTTTCATTGGCAGCTGATGGTGTTAATCCATTCGGAGAGCTTAGATCTACTTACTCAGTGTGGCCTATTTTCGTTATCAACAATAACATTCCTCCTTGGATGTCAATAAAGAGGGAGCACATAATTTTTACTATGATTATTCCAGGTATTTGATACATTATTTCTTTGAATGTAACATTTTCATTTCTCTCGTTTTTTGAATAAATATATATTTTATTTATTTACTTACTTATATATACATATATCATGGGAGTAATTATTATGTTCCGTAATTTTGAACAATTAGGTAAGTACCAGGTCAAAGATATGAATGTATATATTGAGCCTCTTATCGATGAGCTAATACATTTATGGCATGGCATCACTATGTATGACATCACTAAGCCAATCAAGCAGAAGAGATTTCAATGTCGTGGAATGCTTGTATGGACAATTCATGATGCCCCAGGACTAACACATGTTTGTGGTATGTAATATTTCATTGCACTTTAATATGATACATAATTATCTAAATTAGATATAACATATTGCATGTTTTAAAAATGATCTCATAATATATTAATTGTTATTGATCCATCTATTGCAGGTCTTCAAACAAAGGGTAGATTTGCATGTCCAGTTTGTGGCCCTAAGATGAAGTATCGTCATTCAGCAGACTTAAAAAAGATGGTGTTTGATGAGTTTAGGCACTTCCTCCCTAAGAACCATAAGTATCGTACTAATGAAAAACATCTTTTCAATGATAAAGAAGAAACTAGATTAAAACCACGAAGAATGACACCTCAGTTGTGGATGTTGGAATATAACAGAATTAATAATCGTCGAGCAGCTGGTATGTAATGTGTGTGTATATATATATATATATATTATTTGTTTATGTAATGTTTGGAATTTTTTTTTTAACTAATGAATTTATTTTATTGTATTTTATAATTAATATTGTTCTGATTTATTTTATTCTTTGATATCAAGGTCATCGTTGCCGTGAAGGTACTAATATTGTACTTCCACCTGGAATGAAATGTTATCCTTCTCAATTCGCAAGGTTGCCCTACTATGAGGACCTAAAAAATGCTCATTTGTTTGATACAATGCATGTTGGGAAGAATGTGACAGAAATGTTATGGGGAACCATAGATGGTGCACATGATAGAGATAAAATTGACAAAATTTGTGCTGACATTGAGAAATCAAATCATGCAATGAAAAGTGTGATCGACGGATCAAATAACAATGGAGGTCGAAATTATAATAATATTCCATGGTTATTAACAGAAAAACAAAGAAATGATGTAAAAGAGGTCGTTAGAAGAATTAAATTTCCAATATCTTTTGCTTCAAACATAAATAATATCTTAACGAAGAAAGGTGAATTCAGTGGGGTGAAAACACATGATTGGCATACCTTTATTAAGGTAATTTTTTTGGTATACGTTTTTGTTTTTTATTGCTTGAATACATATTTTAAATTTTCCTTTTTTCTGTTTAATTTGGAAACCAATAACGATTCATTTTCTATTGTTATAGTATGTTCTACCTGTATCTCTCCCAAACGACTTCGACAAAAATGTCAAACAAGTTATATATGGTCTTAGTAAATACATGAGGTAAGTAGTTTTGATTTATACGCAAAATCTAATTGCTACAATTTATTTTTGTACTTGATTAAATGATGTATTAATTTACTTGTAATGAAATATATATTATGTTTCATTGAAATAACCTTGCGTAATGATTTGCAGATGGTTGTCATTGAAAGAAATCCATCAAGATGAAATAAAGTATTGGAAGAGAGAAATTCCTCAGCTAATGTGTGAAATGCAAAAGTATCTACCTCCAACATTTTTCAATGCACAAGAACACTACTTGATACACCAAGTTGAGGAGATTGAAATGTGTGGACCAGTACACACAAAGTCAATGTGGATGGTCGAGAGGCACCTAAAATCCTTGAAGGCTTTGGTTAAACAAAGAGCACGACCTGAGGGTTCTATGGTGGATGGATATGTGGTATATCAATCCATGGTGTATATTATTCATTATCTTCCTAAATTAGCTGCGCCAGTCATGAAGGCGGTGGATTGCATTTGGGATGTGAACTCCATCAAAAAATTTGAAGAGGAGCACCTGTTGGGAAAAGGTAGAATGAAGAAAGTGAGAGGTAAAGATTTATTATGTATAATACATATAATGTTTCATTTTTTTACATCATGTATATGATCATTATATTCATTCAGGTTTTATTCTTTCATAGTTTATTAATTAATATAATTTACCATGGTTATAAGTAATATTTATTAATATTGGTGAATTATTGTTTTTTTATTCAGGTGCTCAAGATTATGAGGTGCTACTTTTATACATTGCAAACAATCTTGAGTGGATGAGTGAATGGATTGAAACATGTAAAGCACGTAACGACGATAGGTTATCATGGCAACTACTATCTGAATTGATTAGAGAAGCGTATCGTAGTGGAGATGGGAACGTTACGGACAGGGAAATCGATTTAGCATATGGTTTGAAAGATAGAAAGGTAAGCAATTAATTCACCTATTTATAATGTGACAAGAATTTTGATTTTTCAGTTAATTTTCATGTTGTGTAAATTATATGTTTAATTATTAATTGAGAATGCATCTTTTTCATGTTTGGCATATTTCAGTTGAAACACCACAAGGCTATGTGGTGCAATGGTCGTCAATTTCGCGTTAAATAGTTGGATGATAATAGGAAAACTTCTGATAATGGGATAACTGCAGTATTCCAGGTCACTAATGTTTCCGCCAGGAGTGACAGACATCCTCGAGAATCTGAAAATAGATATTATGGGTTCTTAGATGATATAGTTGGGTGTGACTTTAATTCCTTCAAAATAGTTTTGTTCGACGTCAAATGGTATAGGCTACGAATGAATGTGCGTGATGATGATAGAACACTTATTCAACATGACAATGGATTTCCAATGGTTAAAACATCGCAGTTTGAAGTAGGAAAAGATCGCTATGTTTTTCCAAGCCAATGAGAACAAGTTTTTTACTCAGAGGTTCCAGGTGAGAAGGAATGGTCATTTGCTATTAGATATGATCCAAGAGGAAGGCCAGTAGAGTATACTGTAGAGGAAGAAGATGATATTGATCAAGAAGAAGATGATGCAGTGGCAGATGAGCAGGAAGATGCATTGACAGACGAAGAATATATCTTAGAAGATGAACTAGGCATAGGAGATGAGGCAACAATTATTGATGATGATGTCGATGAGGATATTATTGAAAATGACATAATTGATGATGATGATGACATGGTCAATCATTTCAACACCATTTCTGAATCAGATGTTGATATAGATGTCGATTAGTTGGATGAATATCAAGAAGATACAGAAGAATATTGATACAGATGTTATGTTTGAGTATGAGTTGGTATGTTATAACTTTATATTTTAATATGTAGGAATTATTGTCTGTTGGGAAAAATACTGAGAGAGGGGGTGAATCAGTATTTAGGGCTGACTGAAAACTTTTCACCAGAGATCTTATTATGCTGTTAATTATTTACTTGGATTATTGCACGGTCACGGTTCCGCTCTTCCACGCAGGGTTCCGTCGCGCTTCTGTTTGTTATGTTCCACCTCTTTCCTTCCAGGTTCCGTTCATGATTCAAAAGGGTTAGTCCGTGTTCCACCAAAAGTTCAATGCCAAATACTCTGTTTTAGTTATTTCGCGTTATAACTGGTTTTCTCTCGCTCCTCGTTCCTTTCTCCATGAAAGCGAGTCAGCTCCTTACTAATAGAGTAGACCCTTCCATAATATATTTAACGAATATATATAACTCCACTGTCTACTAGTTTGGATACACTGTCAACCGTATTAACATCGGTTCCTCGATCAACATACAGAGCACATGGTTTCTTACAGATGTCAATTATCCTTCATCAGGATGCATACATATGTTCACACATGAATTAAATCGTCCTTATTTATATCGATTCTCCATTAAATACAGAGCTTGCCATCAAGGACAATCATATAATAGGATACAAGAAACATATTACCAACATTGTCTTTAAATAATTTACTAATTATGCGGGTTTGTTGCATGTTGTTTATTATTTCAAACCAATAAATAATGGCCTTACTATTGTTTATTATTTCACAGGATTCATTTGATTCTATGGTCAGGTCTCTGAAAAAACCAATTAAACACTTAAATAGTCAAGATCTGGAAGACAGGCTTTACCCCCACCATAAATTGCTGAAAAATCGGCCTTTAGTTCAGCTTGCTGTGCTGAAGACGAGGGTGGATTTGCATGATCGGTTGAATGAAAATGAATCAGATATTCGGGATGCTTTTGAGGGCAGATCCATAAGCCCCATAGATGAAGATCCCATTGCTGCAGAATTTCTGTCTGCGTTGAAGCACAAGTATAGTGTTGTATCGGAATACAAATTAGAGGACAACTATACCAAGTCTAAATCAACTGAATCCAGTTCTAGTGCTCTTGAACTTACCGAATCAAAGCCAGAAACAGGATTTACAATCTCTAATGGGAACGGGTATGGTAGTTCCAATATTGGATTGGATGTCCGGAGCTCTGCAATAGGCACTGGACCTGATCGTAATGAACCCCAACTAATTCAATGTGATGAAAATATGGACTTTGATGATGATCGGGAAAACAAGCCAGAGCATTTTGGCAATATTGAAGAAACTGAAGAGGTTTCCTGTGATCGATTGAATCAACTCAGCCATAAGACATCTACTGCAGGCTAGTTTGTATCAGAAGGAGAATCGGTTTTGCTTTCCCATGATGATGGATGTTGCTCTTTTCACAATATAGAAAATTCAGAGGTGTGGAGGTTTTAATTATTGTACTTAATTTTGGGGTTTATGGGTGTTATAATTTATACATTTTGGGATTTTCTATTAGAAATAGGAAAAATCCTAGGGGTTAGATTATTCTCATGGTTTAAATTTCTATATTTGAAATAAAATTCACCAATTTCTATTTAAAAAAATGATTTTCAGAAATATTTGATGTAGTTTAAATAGGATGTAGTTCATTTCAAAGACTGTTGAAATTTTCTAGAAACTATGATTGGGATTTCAAGAATATTTATGCACTCTTTAAATTTTCCCTTAACATAAAGGGCAATTGATGTATGAGTAATACTCGGTATTGTTTTTTTCCAATCTCCAGGAGAAGGCTGAATATAAAGCTCCATATGGGCTTACCCCAAACATGTGGGGTGATTGCTGGTTGATCAGAGCAGCTGGTTCAGATGGTCGCTCTGGTAAATATGTTGTGGCAGCATCTGCAGGTTGTACATTGGACTCAAGTTTCTGTTCATAAGGCTAAATATAAAGCTCCATATGGGCTTACCCCAAACATGTGGGGTGATTGCTGGTTGATCAGAGCAGCTGGTTCAGATGGTCGCTCTGGTAAATATGTTGTGGCAGCATCTGCAGGTTGTACATTGGACTCAAGTTTCTGTTCATGAGACTTTTATAATAAAGAAATTATGGCATTCCATACTGAATCATAGGCCTTCACTTCAATGTCCAGTACCATCTCTCCAGTTTTGGCAGAGAGGGATGTCTCGGGGAGAAATTTTGGCTTTGCAAATGTTGTGCCAGAGAATCAACATTGGTGGTACAAGCCATGTGGGCCTCTTATGGTATCTACTGCCAGTGCCCAAAAGACAGTTAATATTTATGATATTCGTGATGGAGATCCTGTGATTTCAATGTGTTTGTTTTGAAAGTTTAGGTTTCATATTAAATCATCAATGGGCTCTAAAATAAGGCCACATTGAAATCTTGGATACATGTTTCATGCCAAAATCAGTTGTATCTTCCATAAATACACAATCTTGGATCACTCTGTATAAATCTGCTTCTTGGACAATATTACATCTCCCTCATTATACAGGTGGTTTTCTTACATGCATAGCAAAGGCATTGTTTTGGCAATCATTTTTTAAGTCACTAGATATTGTGGGTACAAGGATCTCGGGTCTCCACATGAAACTGTGTTTCCTGGAGACTCACTCTGCTTGTCCTTAAATTTGTAAACATAGTAGTATGCCAATGCTTCTTTCATTTTTTATGCATAAGACGATTTTTTGTCAAAGTCCATAATTGTTTTTAAGTTTTATCCATCCCATTTTTGTTGTGAATGCACAGGTTTTTGGCTCAACACAGATTTTTTATATCTTTGTACTTTTCCTTTAGTAACTATTTGAATTTTCTAGTTATATTTAGAGGTGTCTTTTAAGGGATGAGGGGAATTACTTGGATTTAGTGCTCCCAGGCTTATCATTTATTCTCCAAATGAAGCCCTATAGTCTATAACACTATATGGGCATGCAGCTCACTTGTTAAAATATAGTTGATACAATCGTTGTACATGAAGCACAGGGGTGTACATTCACAGAATATATATAAGCTGCGAGAGCATGCTTAAAAAAAGGAATAGGTTTTGATAAATCCAAAACATGAAACCCATAAGAAAAAAGAAAAAAAAAAGAGGGCAATTATTTTATACGAGATGGGAGCAAAATACTGTCTCCTCGCTGTGTCGAAAACCTCGGTCCAAAAATCATATGTACAAATTCTAGAAGTCGAAAGTTGAAAATTTCTAAAATGGAACCAGGCCCTTTTCAAAAGAATAAATTTAGTAAAAACGAGGGTGAAGAAATTTATCTTATCAAAATTTCCACATACCGTGTTAGCAAGGAATGACTATGAGTCCTGAGCAGTGAGACTGAGGAATTGCTCTTTTGCTGCAGGTTGCAGTTCTCTTCTCCAACACGATGAAATGAAAATTCTTAGCTTTGGAGTTTGAAGCTCGAGTCACAACTTGGAAGTTGGTAAGGAAAATTATCAGGGTTGTTGCTAGTTGGCTTGGAGTTCGCAACCTAATTAATTTTCTTTAATGCATTTCCTTCAATGCTGCGCCAGTTTTCACTGGCCAGCAACCTTTACAATAAAATTTATTAGACCCGTCGCACTACGACGAAAATTTGACGTGATCATTGATCATTGATTTCTTATTGTGATAACAAACATTGGAGATTTACTGTCCTGTTTTAAAGTTTTATTTTTATTTTTAAATTGAAACCGTCGTCGGCATACCGACGCCTTGTAAGCGTTGCTCTTTTGACGTTTTGAACGATTTCCATTTTCGTTGGTCTTGTGACATCAGTCGATATTGCGACAGCTCTAGAAACGTCGGAAGAGTGACAGAAAAAAGAGGTCGAAAGGGCGACGTCCAAAATTTCGGACCACATTTCGTCGGAATTGCGACAGTTCTTCCTGGCATCGATATTGTGACGCTTCTGGAAAGCGTCGGTCTTGTGACACTTTTGCAATACGTCGGTCTTCTGAATTTTGTACGACGTCGGAAATGCGACAGTTTAGACACGTCGGAAGAGCGACAGTATAAAGACGTCGGAAGAGTGACGTTCAAAACGTCGGACGACATTTCGTCAGAATGGTGAGACTTTACAAACGTCGGAAGAGTGACGTTAAAAACGTCAGACCAAATTTCGTCGGAATGGCGACATTTTACAAACATCCGTTTGAGAGGCGTCGGAAGAGCGACGAGTGTTTGGAAGCGACGGGAAGTGTCGGTAGTGCGACACTTTCTAAAGGCGTCGGAATTGCGACCTTAAGAGAAACCACATTTTTCCCGGCCTCGAAATGTCACTCTTGCGACGACTGTGTGTTGAAATAGCGACGATTTGGCCGTCGGAAATTGTGCCAAATGTTCTAGTGGGTAATCCAATTGAAGAGTTTTCCTATTTTGCTGCTGCTGTAACAATCTTTGTTCTGAATAAGCTTTCGGCCCTTTGACTATCACTTTGCTTTCCACTATTTATTTTGAAGAGAACTAACCTTTATTAAATATTTTGGAAAAATGAAATGAAATTATGCCTCGGTGAAGGGAAAATTTAATTTTAAATGGGAAGAAAGGAAGGGAAGGAGGCGAAAATCATATAAAAATTGCAATCGCAATAGACGGGGTGGAGAGATAATATATAACAAACACATTGTGATATGGCACCATCGCAATCGGAATTGGAAGGACCGGGGAAGGGGATATAATATAATAAACAGTTTGAAAATAGTGAAATTGCAATCGGAGCTTCAGGGAATAGGAAGAATAACTAAAATCTTCCGATGCGATTTGGGCATGTGGAACCAGAGGCAAAAAAAATTTTAATAATGAAATAATAGAAATTTTAACCTTTACAAAGGAAAAGGGCTCTTTGTAATGAATGGGCGGAAGGCTTAAGTGGTGGGACTGGGGGTTAATCGCAATCGGAAATCGGAGGGGAGCGAAGTGACACATATGGGGAATGCTGATTGCAATGGCCCGATTTAGCTATGGGTCGTGCGATCGGCGGGGAAGATCAACGGTGATGGTGTAATCGGAGGGTGTCGGTTATACAATCACATCAGAGCATAAGGGATTTGCGATGCAATCAGACGAGGGGCTGCGATTAATTATGGGCCGTCGGATCGGCGGGGATAGATCAACGGTGGGGAAATCAATTGAAGGTTTCAATTGGAGGGAGACTTATGGAAGCACCGATTGCAATGGCACGATTTGGATGTGGGTCGTCCGATCGGCGGGGGTAATCAACGGTTGGATATCAATCGGAGGTTTCAATCGGGGGAGCGGATCAGAAGTTACGATCAATCGGAGGAAGGGTGCAAGACTTTGCGATGCGATCAATCACATCGGATATATTTGCGATCGGCTAATTGGAGGGCTTTTATAAGATGAGCGATGCGATCGGGGGTGAGATAGGGACTTAACGTGATCGCATCGGAACCTTTGGGATGGGACAATCGGAATAGCATTTCCAAACTTTGTGATTGTGATATAAAGTGGATGAACCTTTGGGTCGGGGTTTTATATGATATAAAACTTTATAATAAATTTTCATCACAACGTATGGTGGGGAAGTTGTTTTAATCGCATAAGTGTTTTTCAATGATTATAATGTGATTATGTAATTGGAGGGTGGGGGGAAAGGGATTTTACTAAAGAAAGATATTAAACTTTAATAATACAAAGTTTTAAAGGGAAAAATGGGAAATAGGGTATATGAGGATATAGGGACTTTTACTTCACTTAAGCATAAATTTCAATCCAAAAGTCAGTTTTGAGATTGTAGTATACCGTTGGAAAGCTCTTTCCAGGCTCTTTCTGATGGATCTACTTGGAGGATGATTTGGTGCTGAACATGCTACGAAAAACTCTTCTGAAGTCAGGGACATTACTTTGTGGAGATAGTAGTTTTCTGAATTGTGACTTATTACATATGATGATATAAAATTACATAATGAATAATAATAAAGGAAAAATATCATGTTTTCACCTCAAAACATGGTTTTGAGGCCAAAATTACATCAAACTGAATAAAATGTCTCTCTGATTCTTCCTGGTGCTGTGACTTTGAGCTTATTGGCTTCCTCATGACCTTGCTAATATTATTGACATCTGACTCATTAATTTGACCATGGTGAGACCCTAGAAACTAATGAGACCCATTCTATGACCTACTAATATTATTTTGAGAATAAAAGTGACTAATGACTAAAGATCGTAGAAAGGAAAATCAACAAGTACCTCATGACGGACAACTGATAAAAATTAATACCATCAATGAATCCATGACCTAGCGAAATGGTGAAATTTATTTGGTATGAGACACCTAATATGCAAATGCAAAAGAAAAATTTTGATCGCTGATGGATGTATGAATAGACTGACACTAACACGTCCCATGTTAGAATTCGAGTCTTTAGCTTCTTGGTAGTCAGTTACCAATATCGAGCACTAGATGGGTCGGGTAGCCCCAGAGAGTACCAAATGCAATAGACCTAAGCCAAACTCCCTCTGAATGGGGTCTCTGTAATGGTCAGGAAATATTTTCTATGGGATGATTGAAGGATTTTAAGCTCCCTATATAGTCAACTTATATATTTCAAAATTTAACATGACCATGGTGGCTTATTGTATGCCTACCCCCAATGGCCCTAACTTGAACTATAATTTATTTTGTGGCCCCTGTGGGGGGGATTTAGTGGTTCAAGTTATGATTGCTTTTACGAGTATTAATTTTCTTTAGGGTGTGCGATTGTAAGAAAACACAATCTAAGAATAAAAGCCCCCAAAACTAGATGCCTTGTAATGAAAAGCTTTGTGATGCTTCGTGTGTGGTTTATGTGAACAATCAAAAGTGTGATAATATGCCGATATTCAACGATCCTTTACTATATCCCTCTAATTACACTGTTTGTTTTGATTGTTCCTTGAAAAAAATTGAAATGATTTGTGGATAATGGGCCACTTACAATTCTCCTATTTATACTATGTGGAACTAAAAGGGAGATGGAAATTCAAAATTCTTTGAGAAATTTTTCATATTCAAACCCAGGTTCACCAATAGGTGTGAGGGAAGCAGAGATTACTCACTTTCTTTACTAACATTTGACCCTAGTCTCAAGACTAGAGAAAATTAAAAATAGCTTATTTAGTAACAAGATTTGTGGATAATGAGCCACTTAATCCTTCACTAATTAAACTATGTGTTGTGCATAAATTTCAGCAAAATAGTTTGAAAAATATATGTGGAATTAAACCACTTACTTTCCTCCCTAATTAAGCTAGGTGTGATTATGCAAATGATGAAAAAACAAAAAAACACTAATTGATATACTAATTATGGTTAGTACAACAGCTAGTCAACCTATAAAACATAATAATATAGTGAAATTGTGTAGGAAATTCATTAAGCATTTCCATTCACCTGAAAATTTGAAAAATACAAGGATTTTCTTTCTTATAATACTGCGTGGATTTTTTCAACACATATCATAGTTGCGTCTATCAGAGAAAATAGCACCCGGCCAAGGAACAAAGATTTTTTTTTTACTTTCTGAAGCTAAGAAAAGGTCCAAGATCTCTTGAAAAATCCACAAAGAGGTCCTGAGCACCTTGTATCTAGTTATGAACAGAGGAGGTCCTGAAAAACAACCGTTAAACCAAGAAACATAAATTAGTGGAGTCGCCAATTCTATGGTAGTTTCTTTGTCACACTAGTGTACCAAATGACATTTCTTTAACAGTAGGTTGTTTCCTAAAAATATCAAAGAGAATATTATGTTTATATTAATGGATAGAATGAAAACACAATAAACCAAAAATAATAGTTGAAGTAATGCATGTAACAACATAAACTAAAAAAGAAATAAATAAGACAATAAGCTCAAATGGAGAAAACAAAGCAATACAAAAATGGAAAATCTCCCTTTATTTGTTGCTAGTAGTAGAAGAATACAATACTAACACAATTGCAGTGAGTCCTTTAAACTATAGAGCTCAAATACTCTTAGAAAGGGGTCACTCTTAGCAAGGGGTCCCTTTCCTTAGTTTCCTTTCAATATTATCCTCCCTCTCTCAAAAGGAATGTAAAGACTCTCCAATGGTGGTGTCCTCTTCCTCACTATTGTGTTGGATTGCTTGGTAGAAATATGGCCAACATGCCAATGCCTTCACTCATCTTGCTTCAATAATTGAAAACTGGTGTTTATATGGTATAAATTTGGCAAGCATAACAATCTCTCATGCTTTTCTCTTCCCATGGCATGTTTATATAGAAATTTTTTGAACACCTCTTCCATCTCTTGGCCCAAGAGTGATAATGACCTAAGAGTAGGAAAAAAGATTCCTTTGAGGGTTTCATATCTTTAGGGCGACCTAAATTTGACTGTCCTTGACTGCCCATGACAAAGAATCAACTCCCCAAGTGTGGGAAGTGGTCTTGGATAGTGAATTTTCACAATCCCTAGGACCACACGACTATCGAAGAAATAGGCGTGTAGTTCGTGCTAAATTGATTTGGTGTTGGTGCGCAGTCCAAAAAATTTCTCATCAAACCTTAGGAATTTTTACATTTTTTTCCTTCATGATGTTTTTGTGCTGGAAAATATTTACTTGTACCTTTTTATTTACATTTTCTAACGTCTTTTGCTATACGATTTTTTGGTGTTAGCACTTTCAGTTACAAGTAAAAATATGAAATGAACCATGACTAGAACCAGTGACATAACCATGCTTATAACCAATATATAACCATAGAAATAACCATAAGATAGAAATCATTAAAGCCACATAAATAAAACTACAAAAGCAGGAAAAATAAACTTTTGTTAAACATAGACAAGATCCAAGCAGGTTCAGAACTTCCACGTATCACCTGACCATGGACATGGCTGAACCAAATCTTTCTTTCAGCTAGTCACCTTTGTACCATAATCCAAGCATGAATTTGGGATCTCATATATAAACCAATCCAAAAAAAATAAGGGAATCCATAGGTTAAACCACCTTCACCCTCACCATACCATGATCTCACCTAATTGGCACTGAGATCACAAAACTGAACCGAGCTTGGAATTCCTTCGGATCTTATCAGTATTATTGAGGATTTTCCTGTCTCATAGTCCCTAGGCTTTACCGTGTATCCATCCAAAACCGGTTAAGGGATTCCTGGGCCTTTGGGAATGACCCCGAGACCATCTCCGCCTTGGATTCTAAAACCATTTGAAAATTGAAAAGATCAAAACTGAGAACAATCCCATCACACCATTTACATTCAGAAAAAAAGTCAAGCTAATGCTGAAAACCACTTTCAAAACCATAAAAAACCATTCCACCAACACGAAAAGAAGTGAATACCAACATTCACATACCATGCATGTTGAAACCGAATAGGAAATCATACATGCAATCGGTTACGTGCAATCATTCTCACTAAATTTTCTTGATCCTACTCTTCCTTGATTTATCTTTCCTTTCCTTTCCTTTCCTTGTCCTTTCTTTTATTGCTTTTATTTTTCTTAGTTCAATGATGAAATGCTCTAAGAAAACTAGAAGTGTCCAAGAGTGTAAGATAGTGAGAATAAAGAGAGAACTCCAAACCTAAACTAAAAAAAAATATACCAATTGTTCCTCAGAAGAGTTTTATCAATCAGTCCTCCATTTTCTTCATTTTCCATTATTTTCCTTCAATGTCCTCCTCACATGAAACTTGTGACCTTTCACCTTCCTTTTCTCCTAATTTCCTTTATTTCTATAAATAAATGTGAAAAAAATAATTTTTCCTTTTTTAATGCCTTAGCCATTGCCTTTGCCAATTTCCCCTTAGCCATAAACACATCCAGTGATTCCCGTTAGGATATATTTTCTCAACATTCAACTTGGAAGAAGTGTCTCTTAACCATGGTATTATTTTGATATTGTTAACTTTTATTACATGAATGTTTAACCCAAGTCTGTTAAATTTATGTTCATGGTTTTTTTCTTTGCTTCCATCTTTGATGGGTTGTCCTAGGTCACCTTGTCTTGGATTTTCCGTGTAATGTCCCAAAATGGAGTAATGCATTGATACACCAAAAAAATATTTGTAACATAGAAAATGTACATGTAAAATTATGATCAACATAGATATACATAGAATTCATGAGCCATTTTATTCATAGGAGATGATTCAGTTACAATAGTGTACAAAATAAAGGTACTCTAGCTAAAGATATGGCCTAGGATGACCCTGAAAGCATGCCACAATAAGCACTGCATAACTCGAGAGCTGTAGGAAGCAATATTGCATTGTCCCTTCAACTGATGATGATCTTAAAACTGCTACCTAAAAGGTAAATGCAGATCTATGGAGCTCAGGATCTCTGATGATGCCAAGATTCAAGATCTGTGCACTATTATGGCAACCCAAGATAACCAAGAAAGGATTTTCTAGATCAACGAGTCTAGGAAAATCACCCTCTTAAGGATTCAATATAAAATTGTTGGGTTTGCAGATATGAAGATAGATCTAATCATATGATGGCTGCAATATGATTTAAAACTAGATCTAAGATTTAAGGGTTGATCCCTTCTTCAAATCTCCAAGCAAGAAGCTTGAGATCTTTTCTCTTCTTCCTCCTCAAAATGCAGCAAATGAATATGCAGCTGCTAGAAAAAATGAGTTTTGGAAGAGGGAGAGACTCAAGCCTACTGAAATATGCTACAAATAAGCTCCAACCTGATCGAAACAATGATGGCAAGGTGAGGGGATGATCCCTCATAGGATTCCTAGCTGAAGTGCTAGAAACTTCCTTCCTCCTCTAGATCTACAATGATGGAATACACAATCCTTCATGGGACTGCTACTGATATGAGATGAATAATGTTTTTCCTGATGCTAGATCTGAAATGATGCTCCGGGAATGGTGATCTTGAAGTGCAAGGTGATAGGAAAAACCCTTCACCGGTTCTTTAGTTGAAATACTGAAGACAACCTCCTCCTCTCAAACCCTTCTTCAAACATGCGTAATTTCTAAAGGTATGTGTTCTGTAGAGAGTAGGAACACTATGGCACCAATGCCTGATGATAAATAGCAACTCAGAATACCTTCCCAGAGTAGGCACTTGAAGTCCCCCATGGGTAAGGGTGGGATTCCTGCTCAGGAACACCCTGTGCTAAACAACTTAAGCATGCATGGAATCTCAAATGAAAACTCCATATATAAATAGATCACAAATAATAATCTAAATCCTCCTTCCATTTTACCTTCATCTTCCCTATATACAAAGTGAGCCTTCCCAAGCCCTGGCCCACCTCTAAACTACGATGTACATGTGTACATAAGCCTCGATGATTTATTACGCCATCTCTCTAAGTCCTTCATCATGTCTACATGCAACATCCACCCTCTCCATCATGTGTGCATTAAATGCACTACTTCCTCCATCATTTCATCATGAATTATCTATGCTCTTACATTAGATTCCCTCCATGATCTTAGTTGACTGCTTCAACCTCCATGATCTACCTCATTAATGAGACATTATCTCCACTCCTTTTATATTATGTAGCTCTATGTCTAATTTTTCCATATTCACACATCCCAAGTGGATATTATTCATCTTTTAGGATTAATGGTCCCTCCACTCTTTTATTTACTTAATTAATTAAGTTTATTAAGAACTCTAATATTCCAATAAACATGTGAAAATTATGGAATATTACAGTCCTCCTTGGAAAAATGTTTCTTTTCCTGAAGCAGCTACAAAAGTAGATACAAAATCCATCTATCCCCCTCCAAATGGCATCCACATAAGGAAGGCCTCCCCATCTGTTGCAATGTGTTATGCATGTTTGGTTCCAAAGTTGTCTCTCATGAATGCATAGAGTGACCTCCAATTGTGTAGTTAGATGTCCCTCATTCTCCAAGAAGTACCAAGTGACAACCATATGCTATCCAACATCATCATCAACATATGAGATACATAAAATTAAATGGTTATTCTCACAAAGGAAAAATTCCATCTCCCAAAGTATTTCTTCATCCCATGCTTCATGAAGTACATTGAGCATTGACATGCCCTCATCCTTAGCCCTGTTGTCTTTGTTGGATCCAAGCATCATTCCAACATTGTGCAAAAGAATAAATAGAGACATATGGGTAGACCAAAATGTCAAACCATATTCTCCCAATAGTATCCACCGGAGTAAGGCCTCTTGCTGCCATCCTCCACCTTCATTATGCAAGATGGTTAAGACAAACTCTCCCAAAAGCAACCAAAGAAACAAGAGATCTTGCTGCCTCTTCGTATTTTCATGTGCATCATGGAGTAAAAAAATACTGATAGAAATGTGGAATGTTACATCAGCCCAATTTAAGAAAACACCATCATTACCCATCATGAGAGTATCATGCCATGTTCTACACAATACAAAACACATAGACATAGGAGATGTCATGTGATGGCCAAGATCTCTCAACAACAACCAAAGTAACCATGCATTTTTCTTTTGCATTCTTTTAGTGATGTGTAAGGCTTGAATCAAAAAAATATGAACCATTGGGGGATAATCATACTCACCCAAGAGAAGCCAGTGTAGCCATGTCTCCTTCTTCATTACATGAGTGTTATTCAAGGCATGTATCAAAGAAATATGAGCTTTTGGGTAGTAGCCAAACTCACCCAACAGAAACCAGTGTAAAAAAGCTTCTTTCTGGCCTATTTCATATATTTGCAAGTGGTCATGCAACCCCTTGCTTATCATCCTCACCCACTCATCCCAATGTGGATGATGAATGATCTTTTGCATATACATGGTATCCTCCCATTTTAGAATACCATTCTCCTCAAACTGATGAAGAACCTTGCACTCCATGATATGTTGAAGTGCACCTCCAATTGGATATCTCCATGAGACCTTGTTCTCATCAATGGCCCTCCAAAACCAATAAGGTTCTAGATCTATTGTAGGTAGAAGTTTCTCTTTGAGCTATGAGATGCTCATTGAGAAAGATTCATATTGAAAGGGGAAAATATTGCACATCTCAATATGTCTACCATCTATCATCTTCTCCTCCATTTATTCATGAATGAAGCTACCCTTTGATTTCTCCCATAAGGAATCGGTCCTCTTCTTCTCACTTCTGCTCATGGACAACGTTGTTAATCTCCACGATGGTGTATATGTTGTCTCAAGGCAAGGCACAATGTTGATCTCATGACCAACCATTGTACATATGATCATGCTCATCCCATCTTCTGAAACTCGACACTTCAACTGAAAGGGTTGAATGTAGCTCAACAATGATGAACTGGGATAGCTCTTCATATCTTCCTTGATCAAATCAAGGGTTCTCTGCACAGTGATATGTTTCTGCTTCTAATCAACATGTTTCTCTAACCCTTGGTTATGCATTGGCCCTGATGGCATGCCCCCATAAGTTTCAATAAGAGGTACTAAAAAAATATTAGATGAAATTGGATGCATACCTTGGATCAACTGATGTGTGGGAACCTCTTGCAAGACCACAATATTTCCTCCAACTGGGAAAATGGTCTCTCCAACTACTGGTAAGAGTGATGGCTGCTCTTCTATCAATGTACCAGCACTGGAATCTACCTCCTCTTCCTCATGCATATCTTGAATCATGCATGGGACTCTATATGTCAAGAGCTTAAGAATATATTGCAAACATGCAAGTGCCTCTCCTCCATATACAAGTACTTCTGCAGTTGGTGGTGAATGTAATGACTCCTTGTCCAGAGTGAAAAGAATGACTTCCTCCTTCGACTTCTTAGGAAATGTCTCTTTGTGAAAAATCTCTAGTCTTCTTCTATCAAACTTCTTTCTTAACCTTGAAAATAAATCTGAATATTTAGTCACCTTTGCATGTTCCATGTGACGAAACCACCAATCATTGGCTTCACCATGAAGATGAAGTGTTGCAATATAGACAACCTCTTTTTCAGCTACAGGATGTAGCCTGAAAATACATCTAACTCTTTCCTCCAAGACTTAATAGTGCTTGAGGAAGATCCATCAAACTTAGGCAAATAGAATTTATTGTGTCTCTTCCTTCTATTGTTGCTATAGGATCTTCTTTATTCTTTGAGTTTGAAGAATTTTTGGAGAGTTTGATTCTCCTTCAATACTCTAGACTTTGCTTTGTACTCTTCAAGATATAAACTAAGAGTCTTATGAGTATCAGGTTCCATATTTCTTCTTTCTTCATTTATATACCATTCACCTTCTTCAAATAAAGTGGGCATAGTAGATCTATGAGGAGATCTATGATTCTTTGGTCTTCTTTGTTGCTGATAAGAAGTACTGGGACCTTCTTCATCCTAAAACATTCTTGAGGTTTCTCTTTGCCTTTCTTTCTTCATTTCATTGATATCCTTGGAGAGATCCTTCATAGTTCTAAAGAAATACGCAACAAAACTTAATCCCTCCATTATAGTAGATCTCTACTATCTGATTTTCATATGTTGTCTATAATTTCCACAAGCTGAGCCAAATATCATGCTTTGATACCACTATAATATCCCAAAATGGAATAATGCATTGATACACAAACACAATATTTGTAACACAGAAAATGTACATGTAAAATTATGATCAACACAGATATACAAAGAATAGATGAGCCATTTTATTCATAGGAGATGATTCAGCTACAATAGTGTACAAAATAAAGGTACTCTTGCCAAAGATATGGCCTAGAATGACCCTGAAAGCATGCCACAACAAGCATTGCGTAATTGGAGAGTTGCAGGACGAAATATTGCACTGTCCCTTCAGCTAATGACGATATTACAACTGCTAGCTAAAAGGGAAATGTAGATTTATGGAGCTCAAGAGCCTTGATGATGCCAAGATTCAGGATCTAGACACTATGATGGCAACCCAAGATAACCCAGAAAGGATTTTCCAAATCTATGAGTCTAGGAAAATCACCCTCTTACTGCTTCATCATAAAACTGTTGGGTCTGTAGATCTAAAGGTAGATTTGATCATATGAGGGCTGAAATAAGATTTACAACTAGATCTAATCTTGAACGACAGATCCCTTCTTCAGATCTCCAAGCTAGAAGCTTGAGATCTTGTCTCTTCTTCCTCCTCCTCAAAATGCAACAACCGAATATGCAGCTATTGGAAAAAATGCATTGTACAAGAGGGAGAGACTCAAGCCTACTTAAATATGATACAAATAAGCTCTAGGATGATGGAAAAAATGATGGAAAGGTGAGGGGATTACCCCTCATAGGATTCCTAGCTGAAGTGCTAGAAACTTCCTTCCTCCTCTAGATCTACAATGATGGACTGTGCAATCCTTGATGGGACTGCTGCTGATAGGAGGTGAATAATATTTGGCATGATTCCAAATCTAAAATGATGCTTTTGGAATGCTGATCTTGAAGTAAAAGGTGATAGGAAAAATCCTTCACCAGTTCTTCAGATGAAATACTAAAGACAACCTCCTCCTCTTAAACCCTTCTTCAGAAATGCGTAATTTCTGAAAGTATGTGTTTTGCATAGAGTAGGAACACTATGGAACCAATACATAATGATGAATAGAAACTCATAATACATTCCCAGAGTAGGCACTTGAAGTCCCCTGTGGGTAATGGTGTGATTCCCACTCGGGAACACCATGTGCTAAACAACACTGCAGACTTAGCTAAACAGCTTAAGCATGCATGGAATGTCAAATGACAACTCCATTCCTAAACATATCACAAAAAAAATATAAAATATCCTTCCATTCTGACTTCATCTTCCTCATATAAAAATTGAGCTTTCCCAAGCCCTAGCCCACCTCTAAACTGCGTTGTACATGTGGACATAAGCCTCCATGATTGACTGCGTTGTCTCTCCAAGTCTTCCTTCATGTCTACATGCAATGTCCACCCTCTCCATCATGTTTGCATTAAATGAATTACTTCCTCGATCAATTCATCATGAATTCTCTATGATCCTACATTATATTCCCTCCATGGTCTCAGTTGATGCTTCAATGATCAAGAGTTCATAAATTTTGCTCAAAATTCAAAGTTACAGGATTGGGTTGAAACTAGCATGGTTGAATAGATCTCGTCTTTCTGATTTCGGCGCCATGAATGGTTCCAAAAACTGATGTCATATGAGGAAGATATTACGTTATGATCAAAATGCCAAACAGGTAAAAGTACGATAGTTTGACCAGGTTTGACTTGGATGCACAGTCAGCAAAGTGGATGTACAATCGAAAAAAAGAGAATATTCCTTTTTAGGACCAATTTTTGGATGACAAGTGTCGGGTTTCTATTGTGGTACAGTTTGGAGGAGCCAATCAAAAGCTTCCATATGGCCAGCCTTGAGGCCGCCACATGGCCCTGCAATCACATTGTAAAATTTAGTGAGGGTCTACAGGACTCAACCCCCAGACCTCCCTCCGAGAATGCACATGGCTTACCAAATACTCTAAGAAATGTTTCTTAACAATCTATGAGTGCATGTTTGTATTATTGTTTATTGAAATTAAGTATGGGGTTGGGAACTGTCGGTGGTCCTAACCTGCCAGTAGTTCCGTAGTTTAAGTCACATGGCAGGTTAACGTTAACACAATCATGCAGTAAATTTAACCCGCCAGCGGTCCCCATTCCATATCACATGGAAACTGTTAACAACCGCGCGGATAACGTTAACTCGATGGTACACACCACGGTTAAAAATGTTAACTAAGGTTCTAGCATGAGTTCCACCTAACCATTATGATAACACATGGTTTGGGGGTGCGCATGTGACCACCACCCAACCAAAACATTAAATGCATAGTTTAAATGGTGTTGAAGATAGAGGTGCACCTAAATTGGCGGTCAAGCCAGTTTTAACTCCAGTTAATTGGAGTTCTCCACTTTTAGTGGAGTTTTCCTATGAGATAATGGGAAAAATAGTAGGAGACTCAATTTTCGCCCATTATGAGTGAATGAAGAATCATTTTTGACTAATTAGATAATTTTGGATCCATTGGAGCATAAAAAACAACCATTAGAGCATTGTAACTACATGTAATAGAAAAATTTTGAGCATAATGAAAGATGGACATGCCATTGGGAGATGAACTAGGAGATGTAGCCCAAGAGGGGTGAACTACTTCATCATGCCTGCTGTGTAAATTTCATGTGGTGACTTATTTCTCTACTTTACACTGATTTTCAGTGTTATTTATGCTTGTTTTATGCTTCCAAATCACTAACAATCATCTACAAGTCATGGAAAAACTCGTCAATCCTTATGTAGACTAATGAACCAATTATGCACATGTTTTTAAAACTGAAAGACACTTAGCACAACAAAAATAATACAGTCATTTCAGATCAGACTCATATCAGAGCTAGAGTTTATTCTCTAGTGTTTTTTAGTGCAAAGAATTGTTAATCTGTTTGCAAGATTTAGATGCTTACAAGGCTCAAGCTCAAAAGAGGAGAAGGAAAACTTGTGGAAGCAAGAGGGTCTCAAAAGGAGCCAAAGCAAAGGAGAGAAATGTTTCCACAGTCTCCACCACCTAGTTCACCTCCTAAAGAAGAAGAAGCTCCATTAAGAATGCCTCAAGAGGATTGTGAAATTCATGATGAAGTTCACCCTAAAGAGGAAGAAAGAGTGTTCATGAAATCATTTCTTGACATGACTGAGATGGTTAGGATCCTTTATCAAGAAATGAATGAGAGACTAGAAGCTGAAGGATCTAAAATTCATAAGGAAGTACAAGGATCTTCAAGAGTTCAACATGACAAAGTCAATTCAAATAAGGGAAATGGAGGAAATGGAGGGAATGGAGAGCCACCATCTTCACCCTCATCTTCATCATCATCCTCATCATCCTCTACTTCTTCTTCAGTACATCAATCACACAAGTCCAAGAGCACTGGAAAATATCCTTTATTAAAAATTGATGCTAAGTTCAAATTCCCAATATTTAATGGTGAAGTCAATGCAGAAAAGCTAGATTATTGGATTCGACAATTGGAGGTCTATTCGAGAATACAAAACCTTCAAGATGATGATACAAAAATTCAATTAACTTCTTTCAGAATGAAATATGCAGCACTTGTTTGGTGGGAAGCCAAGACAAAGGAGGAAATCAAGAAACATGGTAAGATTGTTCTATCATGGTCAGATTTTATTGTTGCTATTAAACATCAATTTTATCCATTAGCTCACATATAGAAAGCCATCATGAACTGGCAAAAATTTAGGTAGTTAAAGGGACAAAATGTGCAAGAATACACCTAAGAATTTAGGAGAAGAGCTCTCTTATTAGGGGTGGATTTTTAGAGCCAAGATACCTTGATAAAGTACATAAGAGGCTTACATAGCTACCTAAAACATACTATTCTCATGTTTAACCCCACTATTCTAGATGAAGTTTGTGTTCAGGCCACACATATAGAAGCTAGAGGGAAGAAACTTTTTGAAGAGGGTAGGAAGAAGCCTTTTAAGGGTAAATCCAAGGAAAAGACCTCAAAAGGTATAAAAAAAAGAATGCATCTATTAAGAAAGAGGGAGAAAAAGTGACTTTGAAACATTGTTCGAAAGAAGGCCATGATGAAACTCATTGTTGGAAATTACATCCTGAATTGAGGCCAAAGAAACCCAATAACAAAGGGAAACAAAGAATAATTACTACAGCTCAACATGATTTAGGATCTGATTCAGGTGATGAAACTAAAATCACAACCATGGGATTGAATAACATGAAGGGAAAATAAATTGAAACTAAACCCAATACCATTACATTAAATTGTCACATAAACACTCCAAATGAAGAAGAAAGAATATAATTGTTTCATGTGAGGGTCATATCCAAGCATACCAATATTGACACACTATTTGACAGTGGGTCACAAGAAAACTTAATCTTTGAAGATTTGGTCAAAAAACTTAACCTTGAGACCATACCACATTCAAAACCATATCGATTGGGTTCTATTTGAAAAGATGTAAATCTACAGGTTTCAAAGAAATGTATATTGAGGTTTGCAATCATTGCAAGCTTTGTTGACACAGTTAAACTATATTTGCTTCCACTTGACATAAATGGTATTGTATTAAGGAGTCCTTACTTGTATGATGGGAAAGAAATATTCTATTTCCATTAGAATAAGTATCATTTCTTCAAATATGGCAGGGAGTTCATTGTTAGAGCACATCGCAAGAAGACAAACATTGCTTTAGTAAATGCTAGACATGTAAAGAGGCTGGTAAATTCAGGTAAGAATTTTTTTCTTCTTATGATTAAGCCTAAAGCTAATATTAATCATGAATATTTTGAGGTATGTGATCCTAAGTTGAAATCAGATTTATATGATGTTGCTAATGGAGATCATGAGATGTTTCAGGAGCTAGCAGGATTGCCTCCAAAAAGGGAAATTCAACATGAAATTCAGTTGCAGTAGGATTGTCCTCTTCCAAACATCGGTATGTATCGCATGTTGATAATGGAGAATGTTGAAATAAAGATCCAAATCAAAGAGATGTTGGATAAAGGAATCATAAGGCCAAGAACCTCGCCATGTGGTTCACCCATAGTCTTGATACCAAAGAAAGATGGGACTTGGCACATGTTTGTATATTTATGAGCTTTGAACAAGATTACAGTAAAAAATCTTTCCCACTCCCAAGAATAGATGATTTGCTTGATCAGTTGAAATAAGAATTTTTTTTCACTAAGTTAGATTTACGAAGTGGATATCATCAAGTAAGAATTGCAGAAAGTGATATATGGAAAACTGCATTCAAAACAAAACAAGGACTCTTTGAGTGGCTAGTTATGCCTTTTGGTTTATGTAATGCACCAACAACTTTCATGCAAGTTATGGGTAATGTTTTGTGACCATTCCTTGATGAATTTGTTATTGTGTACTTATATGACATTTTTATTTTTAGTAAAACCAGATAAGATCATGTCTTGCATGTGAATAGAGTGCTTGATATTTTGAAGAAAGAGAAATTTTTTCTTAAGATGTAAAAATGTGAGTTTGGAAAGAATTTTTTGGTCTATTTGGGAAAGCTTGTAGGAGGAGGAGAATTGAGGAATGATCCTTCTAAAGTGGAAGCCATTGTGAATTGGCCCACACACAAAATAGCTACCGAGGTAAGAAGTTTCTTAGGTGCAGCTCAATATTGGAGGAAGTTTATTGGTAACTTTTCTTCCATCGCAGCTCTATGCATTCAGTGACAAGTGTGAAGAAAGGCTTCCAATGGGGAGATAAACAATATCAATCTTTCAAAGCTTTAAAAGACAATATCAATTCAGCTCCAATCCTTGAATCACTAAATTTGAGATAGCCATTCGATGTTCAAACTGATGCTAGTGATTAAGCCATGGGCATAGTTCTTTTGCAGCATGGTAAGCTTATCGCCTTTCATTCAGAAAATTCTAATGGTGCTGTGACTAATTATCCTACATATGACAAAGAACTATATGCGTTGGTACAAAGTTCCAATAAGTGGCAACACTACTTGATAGTTAAAGAGACTATTGTACATACCGATGACCAACGATTATAGTACTTGCAGTCGCAAACAAAATTGCAGCAATCAAGAGATTTCAGGTAGATGAGATTTATTCAACAAAATCACTTGGTTATAAGGTACAAAAAAGGTATATTCAATAATGTTTCAGATATGCTTTCAAGACCAATCATTAGTGCTTCTACTTTAATAAAAAATAATTCTGTTGTACATGAGAGTTACATAGAAAAATATGCACATGACATTGATTTCCAAGATGTGTATGCTAGTTTGAGTGAAGGGAATCAAGTTGAAGAAAAAGATTATCACATGCATAAAAATTTTCTCTTTGATTTGGGAAAGCTATGTATTCCACAAGGAGAGAGGCTAAGTGTCATGAGAGAATCTCATTCTTCTCTTATTGTTGGATCCTTTGGGGTAAGAAAAACAATGGCGCATCTACAGAGGTATTGTTATTAGCCTCGCATGATAGATAGTATGTCACGTTTTATAAGATGTTGTTCTATGTGTGCAACAAGTAAGCCTAGTAATAGGTAGCTTGGATTGTACACCTCACTACCTATACCATCAGGGCCATGGGAGAGTGTCTCCATGGAATTTTTTGGAGGTATACCTATGTCAAGAAAGCAACATGATTATCTTTATGTAGTTGTGGATAGATTCAGTAAAATGTGTATATTTAAGCCATGTAAGAAAACCATTACTGATGAACACACTACTGAACTTTATTTTAAAAAATTTTTAGTTCATTTTGGATTGCCCACTTCTATTGTTAGTGTCAAGGATTCTAGGTTCATTTGGAATTCTTGGTCAAATCTATGGAGAACGATGGACATAAAATTGAAAAAGAGTACCGCTCTTCATCCACAAACAGATGGAAAAACCGAGGTGATGAACATAACATTTGTGTATCTATTGAGAGGATATTGTAGTAAACATCCTAAGTTGTGGGATGAACAACTACATTAAATTCAATACGCTTACAACTAGGCAAAGCAATCTTCAACACAAACCTCATCTTTTGATGTATGCTTTGGGTATTTTCCAAAATCACCATTACACTTCATCTTTGGAAAGGACGCTGTAATTGATGGCCATAGTGATATTGATAAGGCTCGAAATTTCATTGAGAAAATTCAAATGATAAATCAACAAGTTCAAGAATAGCTTGAGAAAAGTCAAAGCAAATACAAAGAGAGGCATGAAAAACACCGGGTTGATCACAATTTTCAGGAGGGAGATGACGTATGGTTGCACATTAGCAAATAGAGGATGCAAGTGGAAGGTAAAAAGTTCAAACCCATTCGCTATGGTCATTTTAAGATCATAAAAAAAGTTGGTAACAATGCATTCCTAATTGACTTGTCTTCTTACATGCAAATGTATTCAGCTGTTAATGTTGAAAAATTACGCTTGTATGAGGCAGCTTTGATAGATCATAAAGGAAGTGATGTTCAACTACCTTCTATTGAATCTTTCTCGCCATAATTTCTAGATGAGCTTAAAGAAGATACAATTCTTGACAGGAGGACAATAGCATCAAAGAGGGGAAGTGTTGACTACCTTCGAGTTGGGCTCAAAGGCACTAAACCAAGAAAGGAAAAATGGATGGAGGTTGGAAAGGTGAGGGAGTTTTACCCTCATCTATTGAATAGGTAATCAATTATTTTGGGGTCCAAAAGCTTTCCAATGGGGAGGAGTGATTAGGAGTTCATAAATTTTGCTCAAAATTCAAAGTTACAGGATTGGGTTGAAACTAGGATGGTTACGTAGATCTCGTATTTATCATTCCGGTGCCATGAATGGTTCAAAAAACTAATTCCTTACGAGGAAGATATTGCGTTCTGATCGAAATTCCAAATAGGTAAAATTACGATAGTTTGACCAGGTTTGACTGGGATGCACAGTCAACAAAGTGGATGTATAGTCAACAAAAATAAAATATTCCTTTTTCAGGACCAATCGTTGGATGACAAGTGTGAGGTTTCTATTATGGTATGGTTTGGAGGAGCCAATCAGAAGCTACCATGTGGCCTTGCAACCACATTGTAAAATTTTGTGAGGGTCTATAGGACTCGAACCCTAGACCTCCCTCCTAGCATGCACATGGCTTACCAACTAATCTACTATTTTTTTTTAACAATCTATGAGCGCGGGTTTGTATTATTGTTTATTGAAATTGAGTATCATGGGGGATGGGAACCACTGGTAGTCCCAACCCACCAGCAGTTCTGCAGTTTAAGTCACATGACACGTTAACGTTAACACAACCGTGCAGTAAATGTAACTCGGCAACAGTCCCCATTCCATATCACATGGAAAATTTTAATAACCGCGTGGATAAAATTAACCCGACAGTACATTCCATGGTTACAACCGTTAACTAAAGTTTCATCATGAGTTCTGCCTAACCATTATGATAACCCACGGTTTGGGGGTGTGCATGTGGCTACCACCCAACCGAAACATTAAATGCATGGTTTAAATGAAGAAGAAGATAGAGGCGCACCTAAATTAACTGTCAAGCCAGTTTTAACTCTGGACAGTTAACTGGAGTTCTCCACTTTTAGTGGATTTTTTCTAGGAGATACTGGGAGAAAGAGTAGGAGACTTGATTTTCTCCCATTCTGAGTGAATGAAGGGTCATTTTTTAATAATTAGAGTATTATGGAGCTATTGGTGTAGAGAAAGAAGCCATTAGAGCACTCTAACTACATGTCATAGCAAAATTTTGAGCATAATGAAAGATGGACATGCCATTGGGAGCTGGACCAACAGATGTAGCCCAGGAGGGGTGAACTGCTTCATCATGCCTGCTTTGTAAATTTCATGTGGTGACTTATTTTTCTATTTTATACTATTTTTCAGTGTTATTTATGCTTTTTTTATGCTTCTAATTCACTAAAAATCATCGGCAAGTCATGGAAAAACTCCTCAATCCTTATGCAAACTAATGCACCAATTATGCACATGTTTTTAAAACTAAAAGACACTTGGCACAACAAAACTAATACATTAATTTTAGATTAGATTGGTATCAGAGATAGAGTTTATTCTCTGGTGTTCTTTAGTGCAAATTTTTTTTAACTGTTTTCAAGTTTTAGATGCTTACAAGGCTCAAGCTCAAAAGAGGAGAAGACAAAATGGTGGAAGTAGGAGGGTCTCAAAAGGAGCCAAAGAAAAGGAGAGCAATATTGCCATAATCTCGACCACCTAGTTCACCTCCTAAAGAAGAAGAAGCTCCATTAATCATGCCTCAAGAGGAAGGAGAAATTCATGAAGAATTTGACCCTAAAGAGGAAGAAAGAGTGTTCAAGAAAGAATTACTTTACATGAATGAGATGGTTAGAATCCTTTATCAAGAAAGGAATGAGAGACTGGAAGAAGAAGGATATAAAATTCACAAGGAAGGACAAGGATCTTTAGGAGGTCAACATGATGGAGACAAGTCAAATAAAGGAAATGGAGTAAATGGAGGCGATGGAGAGCCACCATCATCATCCTCATCTTCATCATCAACATCATCCTCTACTTCTTCTTCAGTACATCAACCACACAAGTCCAAGAGCACTGGTAAATCTCCTTTATTAAAACTTGATGTTAAGTTCGAATTGCCAATGTTTGATGGTGAAGTTAATGAAGAAAATCTAGAAAACTGGATTAGACAATTGGAGGTCTATTTGAGAATATAGAACCTTCAAGATGATGATACAAAATTTCAATTAACTTCTTTTGGAATGGAATATGCAACACTTATTTTGTGGGAAGCCAAGACAAAGGAGGAAATCAAGAAACATGGTAATCTTGTTCTATCATGGTCATATTTTATCGCTGTTATTAAAAAACAATTTTATCCATTAGCTCACATGCAAAAATCCATTATGAACTGGCAGAACTTTAGGCAATTAAAGGGCCAAAACGTGCAAGAATACACCCAAGAATTTAGGAGAAGGGCTTTCTTATTAGGGGTGAATTTGCAGAGCCAAGATACCTTGCTAAATTACATAACAGGCTTACATAGCTACCTAAAACATAATATTCTCATGTTTAACCCCACGAGTCTAGATGAAGTTTGTGTTTAGGCCACACATCTAGAAGCTAGAGGGAAAAACATTACTAAAGAGGGTAGGAAGAAACCTTTTAATGGTAAATCCAAAGAAAATACCTCAAAAGGTAAAAAAAATAAAGAATTCATCTATTAAGAAAGAGGGATAAAAAGTGACTTGTAAAAAATGTTCAAAAGAAGGCCATGATGAAACTCATTGTTGGAAATTACATCCTAAATTGAGGCCAAAGAAAACCAATAACAAAGGGAAACAGAAAATTGTTTCTACAACTCAACATGATTTAGGATATGGTTTAGGTGATGAAACTAAAATCATAGCCATGGTATTGAATAACATGAAGGGAAATGAAAATGAAACGAAACCCAATACAAATATATCAAACTGTCACATAAACACTCCAAATGAAGAAGAAAGAATAGAATTGTTTCATGTGAGGGTCATATCCATGCATACCAATATTGACACACTATTTGATAGTGGGTCAAAAGAAAACTTAATCTTTGAAGATTTGGTAAAAAAACTTAACCTTGATAACATACGACATCCAATTCCATATCCATTGGGTTGGATTTGTAAGAATGAAAATCTATAGGTTTCAAAGAAATTTTTATTGAGGTTTGAAATCACTGCAAGCTTTGTTGACACAGTTGAATTAGATGTGATTCCACTTGACATAACTGGTATTGTATTAGGGAGTCCTTAATTGTATGATAGGAAAGAGATATTCTATCGCCATGAGAACAAGTATCATTTATTCAAATATGGAAAGGAGTTTGTTGTTAGAGCACATCGCAAGAAGACAAACATTGCTTTTGTAAATGCTGGACAAGGAAAGAGGCTGGTAAATTCAAGTAATAATTTTGTTCTTATTATGGTTAAGCCTAAATCTGATATTAATCATGAATATTTTGAGGGATGTGATTCTAAGTTGAAATAATATTTATATGATGTGGTTAATGGACATCATGAGATGTTTCAGGAGCCAACAGGATTGCCTCCAAAAAGGGAAATTCAACATGATATTCAGTTGCAGCAGGATTGTCCTCTTCCAAACATCAGTATGTATTGCATCTCGATAATGGAGAATGATGAAATAAAGAGAAAAATAAAAGAGATGTTGGATAAAGGAATCATAAGTCCAAGAACCTCGCTATGTGGTTCACCCATAGCCTTGATACCAAAGAAATATGGGACTTGGCGCATGTGTGTAGATTTCCGAGCTTTGAACAAGATTAAGGTAAAAAATATTTACCCACTCCCAAGAATAGATGATTTTATTGATCATTTGAAAGAAGATATTTTTTTTCACTAAGTTATATTTATGAAGTGGATATCATCAAGTAAGAATTGCAGAAAGTGATATATGGAAAATTGTATTCAAAACCAAACAAGGACTCTTTTAGTGGCTAGTTATGCTTTTTGGTTTATGTAATGCACTAGAAACTTTCATGTGAGTTATGGATAATGTTTTGCGACCATACCTTAATGAATTTTTTATTGTGTACTTAGATGACATTTTGATTTTCTATGAAACAAGAGAAGATCATGTCTAGCATGTGAATAGAGTGCTTGATATTTTGAAGAAAGAGAAATTGTTTCTTAAGATTTCAAAATGTGAGTTTAAAAAGACTTATTTGGTATATTTGGGACATATTGTAGGAGGAGGAGAATTGAGGATTGATCCTTCTAAAGTTGAATCCATTGTGAATTGGCCCACACCCAAAACAATTACCGAGGTATGAAGTTTCTTAGGTGCAACTCAATATTGGAGGAAGTTTATTGCTAACTTTTCTTCCATCGTAGCTCCTATGCATGTAGTGACAAGTGTGAAGAAAGGCTTCTAATGAGGAGGAAAAAACAAAAGGCTTTTGAAGCTTTAAAATACAAGATCAATTCAGCTCTGGTCCTTGCATTACCAAATTTGGGGCAACCATTCGAGATTCAAACAAATGCTAGTGATTATGCCATGGGTGAAGTTCTTTTGCAGCGTGGTCAGCCTATCACCTTTCATTCAAAAAAATTTAATGGTGTTGTGACTAATTATCCTACATATGAAAAAGAACTATATGTGTTGGTACAAAGTGTCAAGAAATGGAAACACTACTTGATGGGTAAAGAGACTATTGTACATACTGATCGCCAACCATTATAGTACTTGCAGCCACAAACAATGTTGCAGCAATCAAGACATTCCAGGTGGATGGGATTTTTTCAACAATTTCACTTGGTTATAAGGTACAAAAAAATGTATATTCAATAAAGTTGCAGATATTATTTCAAGACCAATCATTAGTGCTTCAACTTTACTCAAAAATGATTCTATTGTACATGAGAGTTACATAGAAAAATATGCACATGCCATTGATTTCCAAGATGTGTATGCTAGTTTGAGTGAAGGGAATCAAGTTGAAGAAAAATATCATCACATGCATACAAATTTGTTGTTTCATTTGGGAAAGATATGTATTCCACAAGGAGAGAGGTTAAGTGTCATGAGAGAGTCTCAATATTATCTTATTGCTGGACACTTTGGGATGAGCAAAACAATGGCACATCTACAGAGGTATTGTTATTGGCCTCGCATGATATATAGTGTTGCATGTTTTATAAGAGGTTGTTCTATGTGTGCAACAGGTAAGCCTAGTAATAAGAAGCTTGGATAGTACACACCACTACCAGTACCATCAAGGGCATGGGAGAGTGTCTCCATGGAATTTGTTGGTGGTCTACCTATGTCAATAAATAAACAGGATTATCTTTATGTAGTTGTGGATAGATTTAGTGAAATGTGTATACTTATGACATGTAAGAAAACCAATACAGCTGAAAAAACTACTGAAATTTATTTTAAAATGTTTTTTTTCATTTTGGATTGCCCACTTCTATTGTTAGTGACAGGGATTCCAGGTTCATTGGGAATTTTTGGTCAAATCTATGGAGAATTATGGACACAAAATTGAAAAACAGTACCGCTTTTCATCCACAAAAAGATGGAAAAACCGAGGTGGTGAACATAAAAGTTGTGAATCTATTGAGAGGATATTGTAGGAAGCATCCTAAGTTGTGGGATGAACAACTTCATTACATTCAACATGCTTAGAACCATGAAAATCACTCTTCAACACAAACCTCACCTTTTGAAGTATGCTTTGGGTATTTTCCAAAATCGCCATTAGACTTCATCTTTGTGAAGGATGTTGCAATTTATATCCATAGTGATATTGATAAGGCTCGAAATTTCATTGAGAAAATTCAGATGATACATCAACAAGTTCAAGAACAACTTGAGAAAAGTGAAAGCAAATACAAAGAGAGGTATGACAAACACCGGGATGATCACAAGTTTCAAGAGGGAGATGAGGTATGGTTGCACATTAGCAAAGAAAGGATGCAAGGGGAAGGTAAAAATCTCAAACCCATTCACTATGGTTCTTTTAAGGTCATAAAAAAAGTTGGTAACAATGCATTCTAGCTTGACTTGCCTTCTTACATGCAAATGTATTTAGCTGTTAATGTTGAGAAATTACGCTTGTAAGAGCCACCTTTGATTGATGATCAAGGAAGTGATGTTCAGCTACCTTCGGTTGAATATTTCTCACCATAATTTCTAGATGAGCTCAAAGAAGATACAATTCTTGACAGGAGGAAAAGAGCATCAAAGAGGAGAAGTGTTAACTACCTTCGAGTTGGGCTCAAAGGCACTAAACCAAGAAAGGAAAAATGATTGAGGTTGGAAAGGTGAGGGAGCTATACCCTCATCTACTGAACATGTAATCAAGTATTTTGGGGTTCAAATTCTTCCCAATGGGGAGGAATGATCAGGAGTTCATAAATTTTTCTCAAAATTCAAAGTTACAGGATTGGGTTGAAAGTAGGATGGTTGCGTAGATCTCATCTTTTTGATTCTTATGTCGTGAATGGTTTGAAAAACCAATGTCGTATTAGTAAGATATTGCATTCTAATTGAAATGAAAAATAGGTAAAATTACAAGTTTGACCAGGTTTGACTGGGATGCACAGTCAACAAACTGGATGTACAGTCAGGAAAAAGAGAATATTCCTCAGAATATTCCTTTTTTAGGACCAATCATTGGATGACAAGTGTCAGGTTTCTATTGTGGTACAGTTTGGAGCCAATCAGAAGTTGTGAGGGTCTATAGGACTCGACCCCCAGACCTCCTTCTGGGCACGCACATGGCTTACCAACTACTCTACACAATGTTTCTTAACAATCTATGAGTGAAGGTTTGTATTATTGTTTAGTGAAATTGAGTATGGGGGTTGGGAACCACTGGCGCTCCCAACCTACCAGCGGTTCTGTAGTTTAAGTCACATGGCATGTTAACATTAACACAAATGCATTGTAAATGTAACTAGCCAGTGGTCCCCATTCCATATCACATTTCAACTGTTAACAACCACGTGGATAACGTTAACTCGACGGTAGATACCACAGTTACAATCGTTAACTAAAGTTCCAGCATGAGTTCCACTTAACCATTATGATAACACACGGTTTGGGGGTGCGCATGTGGCCACCACCCAACCGCAACATTAAATGCATGGTTTAAATGACAGAGAAGATAGAGGCATGCCTAAATTGGCGGTCAAGCCAATTTTAACTCTAGTTAACTGGAGTTCTCCACTGTTAGTGGAGTTTTCCTGGGAGATACTGGGAAAAAGAGTAGGAGACTCAATTTTTGCCCATTATGAGTGTATGAAGAGTCAGTTTTGACTAATTAGAGCATTATGGGGCCATTGGCGCAAAGAAAAAAACCATTAGAGCATTGTAACTACATGTAATAGAATTTTTTTTAGCATAATGAAAGATGGACATGCCATTGGGAGTTGGACTAGCAGATGTAGCCTAGGAGGTGTGACCTACTTCATCATTCCTGGTGTGTAAATTTCATGTGGTGACTTATTTCTCTAATTTACACTGCCATTCAATGTTATTTATGCTTTTTTTATGCTTTTAATTCACTAAAAATCATCTACAATTCATGGAAAAGCTCTGCAATCCTTATGCAAACTAATGAAACAATTATGCACATGTTTTTGAAACTGAAAGACACTTAGCACAAAAAAACTAATACATTCATTTCAGATCATATTGGTATCAGAGCTAGAGTTTATTCTCTGGTGTTGTTTAGTGCAAATAATTGTTTAATTGTTTGCAATATTTAGATGCTTACAATGCTCAAACCACAAATGGAGCCCCTAAGATATAATATAGAATAATGTAACATAGGAACAGAAGAAAAACCCAAGCTTATCAAGTTATCCAAAGCATTACCATGAGATGAAAAGGTGATGTATATTAGTTTGTTTAAATAATTTCAATATGTATTTTCCTCGAGTTATGAAGACCTCAAGTCTTATGACACCAGCATCATCCAGCATAAGATACCAATCAAAGAAAATCAAAAGCCCGAAGAGAAGGCCCTAAGCTTTAAAATATATATAATCATATGTTTGAATAAAGGAGATCACAGGAAGCAATTCCAAGGTAATAAAAGTCAAAGTTCCAAGGCCACTGATCATTAAGTTCTTGACATCTCACTAGGAGATGCCATCCCCAAATGGAGCCACTGTTAGGGTCCTATAATAATAGGGATCATAATTTTGAATTGAATATGTTAATTCTTGTAATATTGTACATACCTTTTCTTTTTGCAAATGTTCCCCATATTAAAAAATGAAAAGAGGGTATGTCCTAAAAGAAAAATCAAAGGACTAAAATAAATAAGATCAAAAAAAGAATATAAATTATGAACCCCACAAAATAAAACAAAAATAGATCCTGAAAGTGTTGCACATTCAAATTCCACTACTCTTAGTTTACTATATGCAAATAAAATTGTATGCAACTTGTTCAAAATGCCACAATTCATGATGGTCATACACTTTAATATCGATTCATTAATTCTTTTAAATTTCATGTAATGATAGTTAGTGAATAAAGATATGGCCAAACCATTTAATCTTGGTAGATCTGTAGTTAGGTAGAGAATAAAAATGAGCTCATTAGTCTAATCTGAGCCATTAGAAGTTATAAGGTTAGAATTAGATTAGTTTTCTTATCAAAAGAAAATAAGAGGGTCAACAAGCTCAATTGCACCCAATAAATGAAGTAAAAAATGTTAGGGTAAATAAAGGGTAGGTAGATTACTATTACAAGTCATGGAAAGCATCAGTTGGTTCATCTTATATCACTAATATCCTCATGAATCCCCTTTCCCTTGCTAAAATCCTATTTTCACTCTTGGAAGTCCTTTCCCCTTGTAAAATACCCCTTTCCCCTTCCTAAAGCCTTTTTCCCTAGTTAAAAACCCATTTACCTTTGAAAATTAACTTCCCCTTTACTAACTCCCCTTTTCCATTAAAAAAATAAAAAACCCATTTGTCCAAAGTTTTAAAAACCATATAGTATATCGGGCCCCACTACAAAAACCCTCCTCGATATCCTTTGAACACCCATTCCTAGTGTATTTCTAAAAATCCCGCATATATATCCCCGACCCCATTTTTGTTTCATAGCCTATTGTTTATATAATATTTTAACTTCCCCCACTTTATACATTTCATTTAACCCCCATTACATGCTAACCCTTTTCTTTAATATATAATCCCAACCCACTTATATTAAAACTGCTTCGCATGAAATATCCCAGGGTCCCACCTATCAAAGCCCCCCACTTATACCAGTCACCCGATCATCGTCGATTAGATCCAACGACCAATAGATAATTTCACACCCCGAAAGTCCAATGTTTAAAGTCGGGGGGGGTGCGAAATGGGTGGTTTTACACCTCCGCCCATTTTCCATGCAGCAGTCCCATATTCTATCACATCATCCATCATAAAACAGCCTAACCACTTTTTGCGATGTGATAACTCGCCATACCACCTTTTTGCTACGCAATGAAACCATAACTATTTGAATTCAACCCCGCGCCATGTGATTATTTCCTCCAGTCAAAAGAAATAAAATCTTCCCGAAACAATTATTCTTTTATTATTGTTTATTTGCGAAATCTATTTATTTGTAGGAAAGAAGCCAAAAGAACCTTTGCAGACTGGAATTAAAACCTATTGCTACCATAACCATTGCCAACTGAGAGTTGAATCTTTGCATACCAAGAAAGCCCCTGCTATGGCTAAAACCCCTTCCAAATACCAATTCAAACATTTTCCAAGTAATCCTATTCACCAGAAGCGATTAATTAAGTCACTACTACATTTGGGGGAAATTCTGACACTTGGTTCTGACGCTTTTGACCAAATGTTAGAAATTTCCCCAAATTTTTTCAATCCCGCCCGAAACCGTCGCTATACCAATGTTTACAGAAAAGTGTCGCAATACCGACACTTATACAAAGTGTCTCAATTGCGACGTTTGGAGGAAGACATCGCAATTGCAACACTATGCCCCAAAGCGTCGCTATTGCGACTACTGCCTCCAAACATCGCAAGTGCGACACAATTGCGACGTTTGGAGGCATTCGTTGCAATAGCGACGCTTTTTCCACCGTCGGTATAATGACACTTATATGCGTGCTAGATAAAAATATGAAACTTATATGCGCGCTACATAAAAATGATTTTATTAAAAATATGAAACTTATATCTGTCGCAATAGCTACATTAACGTCTGAAATCACACGCGCATTCTCCCTCCGCTCTTGCAGAACAACATTCACCCTCAGCATTCGCCCTCAGCTCTTGTAGAACAACATTTTCCCTCAGCATTCACCCTCAGCTCTTGCAGAATAGCATTCGCCCTGAGCTCTTGCAGAATAGCATTCACCCTCAGCACTCACCCTGAGCTCTTGAAGAGCAACATTCGCCCTCAGCATTCGCCCTGAGCTCTTACAGAACAACATTCGCCCTGCATTCGCCCTCAACGTTCACCCTCAGCTCTTATAGAACAGCATTCGCCCTCAGCTCTTGAAAAATGGTAAGTTCTTACTGCAGGCCCTTCCTCCTATAGTAGGGTTGACTCTATTTGGGTTTTTTTGGTCAATTCCATTGGATTGTGTTAGGCTATAGGGTTCTCTCTAGATGTCAAGAATCAAGATTCAATGCCTTCTATTATCTTTATCACCCAATACAAGATTTAAATTTTTCCCAAAGAAACGCTTATTAATTTGGCAGCCATTATTTCTCCCTGCTTTAAAAACCCTACATTTAAATGAAAACAACCATTGCATTTCAACTACAAAAATCTATTAGTGTTCACCCTCAGCATTCGCCCTCAGCTCTTGCAGAACAACATTTTCCCTCAGCATTCACCCTCAGCTCTCGTAGAACAACATTCACCCTTAGCATTCGCCCTCAGCTCTTGTATAACAACATTCACCCTCAGCATTCGCCCTGAGCTCTTGTAGAACAACATTCACCCTCAGCATTCACCCTTAGCTCTTGTAGAACAACATTTTCCCTCAGCATTCGCCCTGAGCTCTTGCAGAACAACATGCACCCTGTATTCACCCTTAGCATTCTCCCTCAGCTCTTGCATAATAGCATTTGCCCTCAGCTCTTTCAAAATGGTAAGTTCTTACTGCAGGCCCTTCCTCCTATAGTAGGGTTGAATCTATTTGGGTTTTTTTGGTCAATTCCATTGGATTGTGTTAGGCTGTAGGGTTCTCTCTAGATGTCAAGAATAAATATTCAATACCCTCTATTATCTTCATCACCCAATACAAGATTTAAATTTTTCCCAAAGAAACGCTTATTAATTTGGCGGCCATTATTTCTCCCTGCTTTAAAAACCCTACATTTAAATGAAAACAAGCATTGCATTTCAACTACAAAAATCTATTAGTGTTCAAATGTACATGTGTGCATCACTTGTGTAGGGTATTCCTTTTCCAATTTCACATTATCCAAGAATGTGTGCAGTATAGTTCATATTTTTTGTGATTTAGATTATCTTGAAAAAGGAAAGGTAAATTATTTCCCATGGAAAAGAAGGTTTTCCCTTTTTACTACTGGAAATGGTACAACAAAGTTCCATTTCTACCCGAAACTCCTATGAAACAGGAACCAAATAAAGGCCATGTCCTCAATGGACATCATTTGGCTTTGAAAATGGCCATTGCACTATGTTGTTTCTTATATTACATCACGATAGTTTCTTAGGTCATTTCTTGTTTCTTGAGATGAAAAATAACCAAAGAAATCGTGAAGATCCTTTCAAGAAATAAATGACCATTTCTCAATCATATCTCAACTATTTTTTATTTTATTCATTGGTTGCTTACTTTGAGAGAAATTTGACACTTTTATAAGGAATATAACATAAAAACACAAAATGGGAAGGAATTGATGAGGTATATGTCCTTTAGTTGTTCTCAATTAAGAATTGATAATACACGATGCATGTTCTGTACTACAAACTAGATTCCTTCCTAGAGTTAGGACACAGAGTATTGAATCAAAGTTTTAGTTTCTAACTTCTTGTATTGGTTCATCAATCTTGAAATTCAGACATTGCATGTCTTCATTGCTTCATGTTTGAATAATTTTCATCATATCGTACAATAGGAAATTAGGAATTATGATTATTATTACTTTATGTATCTGTTCAGTTACTTTTAAGTTTGCATGGTTTAGTGTGAAATTATTCTAGTGTGCCCCTAGGCCCAGGTGAAGGAATGCCAAGGAATGAGAACCCTAGTTTTTAAATGGTAGTGTCTCTTATACCCAAAAACCCCTCAACATCACTTCTTATTAGTTCTTAACAATAGTGTTGTAAACAATTTGATAATTGATATAGCAAAATCTCGCACTTCTCAAGAAAAAGTCCTAAAGCTAAAGTGTGATACCATGTGTAATTCAATAGCCCCATTGTCACCTCACCAACCTCTTTTCACTTCGGGCTAGATCTCCTCCAACTCAAGGGGGGTTCTCCCTAGTAGATGTTAGGGATCTAATGGCCCAACCAAACCAAGTCAAGGCCCCCCTAACTCTCTATGTTTACTACTATATATCAAAATATTGAACAATGGGGTTAGACATGCATCCTGAAGATAAAATTGCCAGGGCATTTTTAGGTAATTTCAAAGGGAAAGTCCCCAAACACATATAATCAAGGAATTATAACATGATTTCAAACATTAAATATCAAAAAAATCATTTAAAGGATATTGAAAGGAAAAAGGTGATGGAAGTTAGAAAGTGCCTTACTTAAATTCTCTAAGGATTTTTCAATAGTTGCTCCAAAAGCTTCACTTCAAGGCTCTTCAAGATCGTCTCCAACAATGCTATACCATCAGCTTCAACAATGTTGCTCCAAAAATGTCCTCAAGGTCTTCACAACAAGTTTACTAGAAGTTGCTCCAACAATATATTCAATAAGGTCTTCATTGTCAACTCATCTCTTGTTTGGGTGCCTTAATGTGCAATGACATGTTTCCAGGACTGAATTCATTGCAAGGCATATTTGAAACTCTAACTTTGTCTTCTGGTGTCTTATTAGAAATTATTGTAGTTTTAATTTTGTGTTTTCAAGTTAGATATTGTTTTCAAGTTTTTACATTTATAATTTTATTGCAATGTGGCAGACTGATCAGGGCAATACAGGAACAACCCCGATACGGGATGATCGTGGAAAGAGGCCAGTGGAAGAACATATAAAGTGCCAGCATTGCTCTATCTTTAGGTATTTTAGTTATTTACATGATTGAAATAATATTAATTTTGTTCAAATATGTAGACACCTAGCCATGGTATGCCTGATGATTCCCTCTTTGAGGAAGAGCTTTCTTCATCCCTATCTCTAGTGTTCTTGTTGCAAAAAAAGGCATGAGATGCAAGGTCCAAATTTAATACTTTGATAGACGCGCCTCAAACACCTGAAACAGAAGAGAGGATAAAAAAACTTATGAGCCAGCTAGAAACATATCAGGTAATAATAAAAAGTCAAAAGGATATTTTTTTTGTTCTGCATGAGATGAATTGTGATAGTTTGATTTTTAATTTTTACATTGACTAAGCTAACAAAAAGTTCTTTTGTATATAGCATTTTCTGGCACTTGCTGAACCCGGTGTTGGTGGTAGTGGGACATAAGGGCAAGAGATTTCCTAGCAACCCTCTCATACACCTTCTACTCCTTTAGGTGCCAGCCAAGAAACACACCCTGCCCAAGTAGACACCCAGCCAACCACTGAATGTGTTGGCAATGATGAGGCTGATATGGCCAACTACATTATTGCGTTTCCTGGAGCTACATGTGTCAGCTCCACAGGGACCATTAATGGCATGTTGTTGGTGAACGATGAAGGTGTCCCTATAAAGCATGCACAACTCCCAGGTAAATTTTAATATTTTAACTATTTCATGTACTTTATCTAAAACATATTTATCATGATTTTTATTTTTAAATTAATGATAATATATATTTTTTTCTGTGTAGGAAACAATGAGTTCTACAGGTTTTTGGAGAGCCATGCGTTGGTAATTTTTGGCCCAAACATATGCACAGGGTGGAATTCCCAGAATTCCAACCTGAAAAAAGAACTTCTAGATTATCTAGAAGCCCTTTTTGGGGTCGGAAAATTTGACAGAACAACAGTGGCTCGGGTAGCCGGTAAATATTTGAAATATACTAGGGACACCTATAGGACGCAATTTAAATTTAACCCTAGATATGAGAATCCTCTCATAGTTCCAGAGAGTGAGTGGAGAGCACTCATCCATGACAGAAAAGAGAAAAGGGCAAAGAAAGAAGGAAAAATGCCAACTGGACCCGCAAGGTAAATTGCAACTTTAATTCAATAGCTTTAATTTTCTCTATGTCTAAAATAAAAGTGTGCTACGTCATATCTGACTTCAATATTTGATGCTAGGTTGCCTGACACCTCAAAGGAAACCAAAGCTAGGATTGAAAAAAAGGGCCATCACAAGCTAGGCTAGGGCGGCTACTTGAAATTAGCTGCAAGAATTGTAATTAAGTAGCTAAAAATCTTATAATTAATTGTATCGCCTTCCAACGATTTTGTAATGCTATCAAATATGATTAAAAATACACAATAATATGTAATGTAGGGTGATGAATTCGAAACAGAAACTACAGAGGAAGATAAAAATATCGCTTTCCATTTCGGCTATCAAGCCATAGTTAAACATCACAGAAGCTTGGGGCAGGTCCCAAGATCCAAAATGCCTGATAAGGTAAAACATTAACCTTTAAATATGTTTGTTTTCGTCCATAAATTTAATGTATAACAACTTTGTTTAAATCAGGGGAGCAGCACTACCGATGAGGCAAATAACCCAGTTTTAGAGCCAGATGTAGATGATCCTCATGTGCAACCTGATCATTATAGTGGGGACCAGGCCGACAATGCTACTATTAGTGAGGGCCGTGATGGTAATTAATTTCCACTTATAATTTTTTCTAATTATACCTTGATGGTTGTGCTTATAAATTTTTTTTTTTAAATGACAGAGAATGTTTCCCTTGAGGATCTTACCACCAGAGAGGAAGATAGGGCAACAGTCCCAACGGTGACAACTGGTGCACCAGGTAAATAATCTCATTGCAATTTTTTTTATTAATATTACCGAACTAGTTCAATGATATTTAAAAACTGACAATTAAAATTTAATATTATCTGTTTTTGTAGGCGATGCCCCGTCACTGGATGAGACCAAACATCGTGACTACGCAACTAGGTTAGCGGCGACAACTGGTGCACCAGGTAAATAATCTCATTGCAATTTTTTTTATTAATATTACCGAACTAGTTCAATGATATTTAAAAACTGATAATTAAAATTTAATATTATCTGTTTTTGTAGGCGATGCCCCGTCACCGGATGAGACCAGATATCGTGACAACGCAACTAGGTCAGCGGCGACAACTGGTGCACCAGGTAAATAATCTCATTGCAATTTTTTTTATTAATATTACCGAACTAGTTCAATGATATTTAAAAACTGACAATTAAAATTTAATATTATCTATTTTTGTAGGCAATGCCCCGTCACTGGATGAGACCAGACATCGTGACTACGCAACTAGGTCAGCAGTGCGGGTCGAAAGGCATGAAACAGGAGCAGAGCACAATGATATTGATGATGTAATTAGGAGCTTTAGAAATAGGAAGAAGAAAAAGAAAATTTGATAATGTAAAATATTGTATTATTATAAGAAAAATGTTACCATACTTGGAACGTTTTTTGTGTTATATAAAAAACTTATTTATCATACTATCTTTATGTCAAGAATTAATTGCAATGTTTCCTTGCGTAATTTTTGTTGAATTGTTTTTTTATTAGTTATTGAATATTTTTTTTTATGCTCATGAAAGTAAAAAATGAAATATAGATTGGGTATTGGGGAATTGAGAATGATGTGAGGGGGGGAGGGGGGGGGAGGGGGAGGGGCCATAAGAGCTTCCACCTTCACGTGGTTGGCCCTATTTAGTAGATAATAATTTATCGGAGTGATTTAATCTTGGAGCAAACCTCCCTCGATCTAGCGTAGCAAAAAAAAATTCATCGTTGACTTAGTTGCTACTCTTTTAGATCGTGAGAGGCTTGTTCCAAGTTCATGCGACTCCAATAAATTGTTCTTGAAACAAAGAGGAGATTATTCAGGTATGTTTTGACATTTTCAACATATGTTCTAACATTGTCATAAAAATGCATCTTAGAGTAAAAAATACTACATCAATTACTTGTATTTATTGTATAGATAATGATGGATTTTTATTGACTTGGTAGTGCAGGTACAAATCCTCCTGCATCATGAGCAATACAACTTGTCAACCAGGGTCATGTCCAAGAAATTTTTGCTTGTGTGCTTGACCAGGTTTGTAATTTCACATTTTGTAAGTTCCTTTACAGTTCATAATTCAATATTAAGCTTGTTCATGATTATTATCTAGGTGTTTTCTATGTGTTTTATCATCTATTTGATTGTAAGCAACTCTACATGTTTCTTGTTGTTCACTATGATTTCTCCCATTACCACTCCTAGGATGAATCTGAATTTATTGTTACATAGGTTACTTTATTGTTACTATGATTTCTCAATTTACGATTTCATAGGTTACATCATGTAAAGTTGTCAATCTTAGGTTGGTGATGAGCTTTAGTTCTCCAGATTTGGGGTTTTCTGATATTTTCTCCCTCATGTCATTCCTACATCACCTCGTTGTTTGAGCATGCCAATTGTCTACCACTTGTACCAATTGGCACGTGTAAATCTCTGAGTGGTGCCACATTTCACCTATTTTCAGTGAGAGTTTAGGGTTTCTCTAACATAGCTTCAGAAATATGATTCAGTGCCTGATTGAATATCGTCGCATAATACTCATGGTTTGGATTGATGAGCATGTTTTGAATGGTTGGTTGATTTATAAGAACAACCCATATAGTCATCTTGAGATATTTCAGAAGTTTTCTCGGGTTTCCTTTTTCACTGTTTCTAGTGGGTGGGATGGTGTGGGGTGATCCATCAATACTGGTGCTCTTGTAGTAGGGAATTTGTTTTTGGGGATATAAAGGAGCATTTGATGTAGATATCCCATTGGATGCATTCATAGATGGGCATGAGAGGTCAATAATTTAAATTAAAAATATGCAACCTCTAGCATGGAAACCTGAAGGCCGCGAGAGACACTGGTTAAAGATTGTTTTGTGCTGGCCTTAATATAGTCGTGATTTCTTTCTATTATCTTAATGAAAATATATAGTCCGGTCTCATTAAAATGAGGATTGTGGTTGTATTTCTCTTTGGTTGTTTCTCTCTTAATGCTCCAAAAGTTGCCAAAAGTTGCGATAGTTGTTTAGTTTGCCTGTTACAACTTAAAAGTGGTTTTTAGCAATGGGAGTCATGTTTTTTAAGGTTCATACTAATATGAAGATCTTGTAATTCTATATTCAGGATAAGAGAAGATGGCCTCTGCTTTGGGCAGTATGAAAACAATTGCCACATCTACCTCATTGGGTAACAATGGAAAGGGGAATAATTTGGGTGCAATGTTTGATAATTATGGCAGACAATTGTCTTCTCTTTCAGTTTTTTCACCCATTTCCTTTAATCACTCAAGCAGAAGAGGGACTCTGAGATTACGTGACAGAGATAAGGTAGTTAATACAAGAGCTATGGAAAAGGAGTTGTACTTCAACAAGGATGGCTCAGTGACAAAAAAATTGCAGGTCAGAGAAAAAATTTTGTTTAAAGGAAGGTCACCTGCACGTGAAACTTCACTGCGGTGGATCTTTCCTTGTCCACTTATATTATATTTTAATGTGTTATTTTAATTTTTCATGGAGGGTTGTTTTGGCATATGGTCTGGCATTCAATTGCACACTTACTGAAAGCATTGTCAATTTGTCTTGCAGGCGGTGTGAACAAACTTGCTGATCTTGTTGGAGTCACCCTTGGGGCGAGGGGAAGAATGTTGTCTTGGAGAGCAAGCATGGTTCTTCGAAAATATTTAATGATGGTGTGATAGTAGCTAAGGAGGTAATTTGTAGATGTGTGCTCTGGTTTTCTTTTTAATGTTGTATTAGTTCCCCTTCTTAAATGTCTTAGATTTGGTAGGCATAATTTGAAAACTCAAAGGTGAAAGGAAACATATTTGTTACCCAGTGGTCTACGTGGCCTATGGACTAGCCACATTAGAGTAATGCATAAAGCTTTTCACAACAATAAAAGGAAAGGGTTATGGCTGAGTCAACTTTTATTGGTATTGACAGTGTAATGAAATGTATCTCAATGCTATGGTTTTGGCCTTTTTATTGGTTGAATTAGAGGACCCAGTTGAAAATATTGGGGCCACGTTGGTAAGGCAAGCTGCGGCAAAGACAAATGATTTAGCTGGGGATGGAACCACAACATATTTTTTTCTTGCACATGTTGGAATATTGAAAAATTCCAAAACAATGAATGGAGAATAAATCTCCCTTCCTCTAACACAAAGAAAATAAAAATTTCTTTGACAGGAGACAGAGTTTCAATACTTTGAAAACAAACTTCTATTCCCTTCAATAACTCAAAAAAAAACTATTACACTTCTTCCTCACTAAGAGGGATTACAAAATTATGACTGCTACAAAACGCAGTGCATAAAACCAACTCATTGTCTGTTCAAAACAAACATACTCTGTCTCTAAAACACTCTACTGTGTTTTTCACTTTCGCATTGTTGTGCATAAACACTTAAAAAGTTACACTCAGTCTTTCACTTTTTACACACTACTGTGTAATAAAATTTTTACGTACTGTCTATAAAAAAAACTACCAAGATTTTTTGTCCTTTTTATTTTTATATGCCGTAACATATAAAACATATTGTAATAAACCCTCTTTTAAAAAAAATAAAATTAAAACTAAATTCTATGGCCTACCTTTCATTTCACATATGATATATATATAACATATGTTTAAAACATATGTATATATTAAAGCATACATAAAATTAAACTATCAAAACATTAAAGAACCCTTTCTGTCGAACTTCAAAAGTCTGAATAGATTGAATTTCAAACCAAATTCGTGTTCCAAAATGGGATGCTAACATCTGCCTAATTTGTAACGCAAATTCTCAATCCAATGTGCCTTATAAAAAATTTGGGTCTGGTTTTCAGGTTTTCAGATTCCCTTCAATTTCATGCGATCCAATATTAATGCTCCATGTGTCCTCCTTTTGAATTTACAAAACTGAGGGGTAAATTTCTGTTTGTTTAATTTCTGGTTGGTGAATTGCGTTAATGCTAGTTGTTGTGTTTAAATACAATCCTGTACAGAAATATGGATGCGGTTGTCTACAAAAAAAACTTGCAGGAATTTTAAATGCTAAATTAAATTTCTGGATGGCGTGCAAGCAACCTCCAAAAAAAAATGTTGCTACTGCATCTGTCCTTCTGTTGCAGTAGTTGAAGTTAAAATTCAACAGCACATGGTTTAATAAGTGAGGGTGTAAAGGTAACTTTTTGCCGATAGTACTGGATTAAGATCATCTATTCATTTTTGTAGGGTCTTATGGTGTTTGGTTTTTTAGTTTTGGGTTGGGCTTATTGAGTCCAAGATAGCTTTTGAGTGAAAAAATTTCTATCAGGTATTAAAAATTTTTGGTTCTTTTGTTAAAATTTATGAGCTTGTTAGGAAATACAAAACTGACAATGGTTGTATCTTAAATTTATGGAAAATAATTTGAAATGAAACCTTTTTTTTTTAGGTTTTTGCAACAGGTGAAAACCCCGTTCAAATTACTAGGGTCATTGACAAGACAATAAAGGCCCTTGTTTCGGAACTAAAAATTTTGTCAAAGGAGGTAAACGCTTGCCTTTTGAGTAGGATGGTTTTCCTTTTTGCTGATGGTTTAGTGTATCTAATTGAATTAGTTGCCTAAGGTATTTTTGGTTGCAAAAGCCTTTTCATTTTTCATACAGTATTGGCCTTGTGGAATACATTTGATTGTGTGGTCTTGTTATATCTACAACATTTGTAGTTGTTTAGTCTTATGGCCGAGGTGCACTTTTATTATGGAAATTGTTGATGCAATATTGTCATTTAATCCTTACAACAGGGTAGCATGTTGAGAAGTTTCTTGTGAAACATTTGGTATTCAAAATGACACTTGATCCTATACAGCATCATGCACTTTACTTCAAAATTAATATTCAAAGTGTGCTAGACAATTCTTGCAAAATTTCAAATATTTATGTTGTTTTAAACCATTATATTTTTCATGTATTGGATGCTGAAAATGAGAAAAAGACTTTGGTATGAAACCAACTGGTGAATAATTTCCAACAAAACAACCACTTCCAAGACATGATTTAGAAGTAGAACATATGTACTTATGAAGCATAGAAAGATATCCTTGATGCATTGTCAATGTTTGTCTAGGGTTATTTTTGGAGAAAATAACTCCTTATTCCTAGAATAGTGATCTTCAATACAATTAAATGCCAGAGAAGAGAGATCATCATGTGACATAAACCTATTAACAAAAGTGAACAGGGAATGATTATTAATTATGGCATACTAAGTTGTCAATGATTTTGACTATTTTTCTTTAACATGTAAAAATGTTAAATTCCAAACTTACATCATCATGGTTTGGCATCATGAGCTTGACTAATTGTCCACCATGCTCATAATTTCATTGCTGTCTTCATATCTATAAACAACGTTTCAAATAATAATAATAAAGTTCTATAAGAAAAATCCAGACCTCCATGTTGCTGCTCCTTGTGAGACAAAGTCAAAATTGCATTACACAATCTGACACATAAGAATCTCCTATATCCCGGTGGTATGTATCCAAATTCTTATAATAGTGTCTTCAAGACTTATGTTGACATTGTCAATGAGATATTTAAGAAATGAAATATGGAGCCTTCTTCATTGTTGTATATGTAACAATATTTTATTAATATAAAGATTGATGGTTTTGTCTTTCTGAAAATGAAATGTAAAAATAATTTATTGTGGTCAATTGAAAAGTTTTTTTTTTAAAGCTTTTCATTATGGAAGGGCAACATAGATATATGCCCTTCTAATTGAAATTTGGACCTGCCCTTCAAATTTGATCACTGTGTGGGACCTTAACAAACAATAAAACTATTCCGCTGCGCGTTATATAAAACATATAACAAAACCTTTGTCAAAACTTCAAACGAACCCTTTAGCCGTGGGTATTTCATCACAAATTGATCATTTTACCATGTACCTTCTTCTAGAGGACTATTCTTCCACTTGATTAGGTACTTCATAATGGTTATATGTCAAAGAGATACATAATGTTTATCTATAACTTTTTGTGGTTCAAGAATCAACTTTCATTCTTCATCTAATTTTGGAAGTTCTATTTACATTGGAATATTTTTTCCCAAAACCTTTTTTAGGCAAGATACATGAAAAACCTTATGAATGCAAGAAGAAGTAAAATATAAATTCTATACCACTTGTGCAATCCTATGAATAATTATTTAGGGCCATAACATTTTTGACCTAATTCTTCATTCTTATTTTTCCTGAATGAAGATTGCTTATAATGCTATAATCTAAAAAATACCCAATTACCCTCCTCAAATTATCTTTCACTTCAATGTTGTTCCCCTTGTTGTTTTATTATGTTTCATGTCATTTGAAGTTTTTCCATAATAATTTTCAAAGTTTCTTTAGTATTTTCCATATGTGACTCTGTTTTCTATACTTTGGACTTATCTTGCAAAAAGTATGAGATACTAGGAGTTGGATATCCATAAAGGACCTTAAATGGGGAAATTTTAGTAGATGTGTGATAGATAGTATCATATTACCATTCTTCCTTGATGAACCCACTTCATCCATTAAGATTGCTTTTCTAAAGAGTAACATTGTAGATAACCTTAAAAACATTTGTTAACTATTTTTGTTTGACCATTTGATTGTGTTTGATATGTAGAACTCATGACAGCTAGTGTTTCTCCACTCATATTAAATAATTATTTCCGAAATTTTCTTGTTACTATTACTTTAGGAAAACCATGAAGACTATGAATTTCTTTCATGGACACTTCTGCCACTTGGCTTTTTGTTTATGCACTTTGAGCTCTACAAAAAAAATCTACAAAATTTGTCTATATAAATGACCACAAAAATGTAATACTTACCTTTATATTTTAGTAACCCTGTAATAAATTCTATTGATATATCTTCTAGTCTTTGAATATGTATGTGGAATGGTTGAAGTAACCCTAGAGATTTTACTATCTCTCTTTTATTTATTATGCAAACCTGACCTTCTCTTACAAAATTTTGAATATCTTTCTTCATTCCTTCCAAAGATATATTTTTTGATCCTTTAAGATGTTTTAAGGAACCCTGCAACCTAACATCAGAGAGACATGGGACTCCCTTAATATTTGTTTATTCAAATATGCTTGCGTGCATAAAAATATTCTACATTTGCACCAAATTATATCTCTCTTTCACTCCCAATGCTCCATAGAGTTCATCCCATCCTTTATAAATTTTAGTTTTTGTTTAGTACTATTGTCATTTTTCCATTATGGAAAGCCTCTTCTAGCCACCTAGGAATAGAAAATGTAATTGGATATAAATTTGAGGCCTCTTCTATTTTAGAAAGAGCATCATGTACTAAATTTTCCTTACCCTTTTGGCAGATTATCTCAAAATTAAAACTTTGCATTTTTTCTCCTCATTTTTGTTAATCTTCTAATGAAAATCATAGCTTCAAAAAATACTTTATGCTATCATGGTATATCTTGACTTTAAAGTACCTCCCAATGATATACTATCCCCATTTTTTATTACATGTAATATTGCTTCCATTTATTTTTCATACATAGATTTCACCAAATATTTTCTTTGAATTCCTTGCTTTTAAAAGCCAATGATATCCCTTATTGTGTTAATGTTACGTAAATTCCTTGTCCTAGTGCCTCACACTCTACTATGAATGTTTTACCAAAAGTAGGTGCAACCGATGTTGGTGTAGAAGATATGGCATCCATTAAAAAAGAGAATGCCAAAGTAGCCTCATCATTCCATATAAATGATGTTTTCTTCAAGAGATATGTGAGTGGACTTGAAATGCATACATAATTCTTAACAAATTATCAATAATATCATGTAAGTCTAAAAAATATTCTAAGAACTTTTATTTTCTTAGGAATAGGTCATTTTGTAATAGCTTGCATCTTTTGAGGTTCCAACTTCACTTCTTCCTTTAAAACAATATGAACCAAATACTTGAATTCTTATTTCCCAAAAGCACATTTGGATATTTTTACATAAAAATGATTGTTCTCAATAATTTATATAACTTTTCCACATGTTTAGTGTGGTATTCCCATGATTTATTATAAATATGTGTATTATCAAAGAAAACCAACACAAATTTTATAAGATGGGATCAAACAAAATTGTTCTTAAGTCGAGCCCGCTGGACTTCAAACGATGATAAACCATAATTCAAACCAAATTCACATTCCAAAATAGCCTGTTGACGTCGGCCAATTTTGTGACACGAAAACCAATTGAATTTTGCCCTAATCTTTTTTGGGTCCAAAGTTGGGCTGGCGTACGGAGGGAGAGTTGTGATGCGAATTTCTTATCAAATTCACCCTAATATTTTTCGGGTCTAGATTTCCACTGCTCGAGTGGCCCAAACAAAGATCCGCTCCAATCAATTTCTGCCATGTGTCCTCAATCAAATGTTGCCCTGCTCCTGGATGCAAGTGCATTCGATGGCATTTAAGGCGATGGGACATGGATGTGGCGATTTCATATCAATCGCATTAAGTTTTAACGCTATTCAATTAAGTTCCAAGGTTTTCACATCTAATCGCATTAAGTTTTAACACTGTTCAAGATCGGACCTCCAATCCTGTTAGAGATTTCGCATGCTCCAATATGATCTGGCCTTCGGCTCTCATTAATGATCAGAGATTAATTATGACGGGCGTCCTTCGATTGCATTGCAGTCAGGTCGATAAAATGGCATTTCGCTATGGTTTTTCAGACGAGCCGGTTGCTGGGTTACACTGCTTGCTCACAGTGAAGAGAAGGAGAAGTGGCCAGCTGAACTGCTGCGTAGACCTTGCTACATATCTGCATTTCTCTCGGTCTGGTACTTTTCAGCCTTCCTCTGTTTCTTGGAATTTTGCTTCTCCATCTCCTCTTGTGCCCAGTACTGAGACTGCACCCATGCCTCACTTGCCTCAAAGGATGCATTGCTATAGGGGGAGCACTAGAGGTCAACCCCTGCGCGCTCCCTCCAGCCCCTCAACCGAGTCGACTTCTCAGTCCAGTGATTATCACGTAGGTCGCTATCCAAATACTAGAAGTGGGCGGAGTCAGGTTCTAGGAAATGGCCACCGTATGGGCTCCCCTGCTCCTCATTTCCCCAAAGCTTCACCTTCTCCCATGACGCGCACTGCACTTTTTTCTTTTAATTTCTCTTTGAACTGCCCACGAATCACAGCTTCAATTACTGTGGTTTTCCGTGAGGAGGCCAAAATGGAAGAACAATGCACCCATTCGGCGGGTCTAAGCTCAAAAAAAGCCGACCAACATTCGGGCCTTCAGGAGGGGAGCAGTGGCATGACTGTGGAGGTAGCACCTAGCGATCCTGGACCTTCCGAAGGATGGTGCCGAATTGTCGAGGAGCTGGAGGAGTAGTTTGGTTAATTTGTTTTTCTTGCTTCGCGGCCCACTTAATTGGGCTGCTTTTAGATTATTTTACTGTGCTGGACCTTTGTAATATTTTTGAATTCTATAAATTAAATGTTCAAGACTGGTTTCCCCGAATGAGGGTAGTCTTCTTAATTTTTTTATTTTTTGATGACAAATTTGCCATGATTCTGGGCAATGTTTTTGACTTCGGTGTAATTTTATTCCCACTGTTAATAGAAAAAAAAATGTTGCCTTGTTTCTATTTTAAACCTGTTTTTTGAAATACAGAGCCATGTTTATATGGTATACGTATTATACTCTTTCTCTGTATATCTACAGGAACCTTTTTGCTATGAATACGGTGGATGCTGTAGCGGGCTACTAATGGAAACAAGCGAGCCTGAACCTTACATCTTGGATGCAACAGATGGTTACCAATTTTGGAATCAAGCGAGCCTGATCTTACAAGCGAGCCTGGGTTTCTGTAGATGGTTTTTATTTTCAGGAACAAGCGAGCCAGAACATACAATCGACCCTGGGTTTATACATATTCTTGCTCTATCATGGATGCTTTTTCTGTGAGGTGTAAATCAATAGTACATGCCTCTGCACATTTCCTGTATCCGCTTTATGATACTATTTTATGTGTTGACAGGTTATCACTCTAACTTCAAAACTAACGATGCTGGTTTATTGATATGGTCTGATGGTATTTTTATATTTTCGACATATCACACTCCTCACATGATTAGCGTTTTTCTCTGTTCAAGGATTTTGGGTACTTTAATTTGTATTTGGAACAATGGACGTCGGTACTCTATCTGTTCTTTACTATTCTACATACTGCTATTTCACTTTCTTATAGATGCCTCAGGCATATTTGGATGCTTTCTCATATTTGTCGATAATCTCCATGTGGACCGTTACTGGGTTTTATATCATGTCCCTGTATGTGACATGGGGTATTTTTCTATCATTATCTCGGGTGGGACTTCCACTTTTCTGGATGGATATTTGGGTTCCAATCTTCAGATGTGAAAATGTAATGACTTCATGGACTGTTTTACTTCATATAATATATTCAAAACAATGTTTTTTCTCTTGTGAAAAAAAAATGATTAACGTTTATCACTCTGCCTTCAAAACTAGCGATGCTGGTCTATGTTGCTGGTTTATTGATATGGTCTGATGGTATTTTTATATTTTGGACATATCACACTCCTCACATGATTAGCGTTTTCCTCTGTTCAAGGATTTTGGGTACTTTAATTTGTATTTGGAACAATGGACGTCGGTACTCTATCTGTTGCTTTACTATTCTACATACTGCTATTTCACTTTCTTATAGATGCCTCGGGCATATTTGGATGCTTTCTCAGATTGTCGATAATCTTTATGTGGACCGTTACTGGGTTTTATATCATGTCCCTGTATGTGACATGCGGTATTTTTCTATCATTGTCTGGGGTGGGACTTCCACTTTTCTAGATGGATATTTGGGTTCCAATCTTTAGATGTGAAAATGTAATGACTTCATGAACTGTTTTACTTCATATAATATATTAAAAACAACATTTTTCCTTTTTTAAAGTTTCATATTTTTTTTTCAAATTGAACCAGCCATCGGTATATCGACACCTTGTAATCGTTGGACTTGCAACGGCTTAAAAACGTTGGAAGAGCGACAATATAAAAATGTCGGATGAGTGACGTTCAAAACGTTTGACCACATTTCGTCGGAATTACGACAGTTTACAAACATCATAAGAGGGACGTTCAAAACGTCGGACCACATTTCGTCAGAATTGCGACAGTTTACAAACGTCGGAAGAGCGACATCCAAAACGTCGGACCACATTGTGTCGAAATTGCGATAGTTTACAAACATCGGAAGAGCGACGTTCAAAACGTCGGACCACATTTCGTCGGAATTGCAACAGTTTACAAACTTCGGAAGAGAAATGTTCAAAACATTGGACCACATTTCATCGGAAGTGCGATAGTTTACAAACATCGAAAGCGTGACGATTTGGGAAACGTCGGGAGAGAGATGATTTTTTGGAAGCGACAGAAAAAGTGTCAATAGTGCGACACTTTTTAAGTGCGTCGGAATTGTGACAGTATGAAAAACCATGTTTTTCCCGTCCTCGAATTGTTATTCTTGTGACCACTATGTGTCAGAAAAGCGACGAATTGGTCGTCGGAAATTCCGCCAAATTTTCTAGTGAGTAATAAATTGATAAATTAAACAAATAAATGGCCTCCCAAAGCATAATATCTATGAACCCTCTGCAACCCCCTATGATAGATATTGAACACGCCCCTCTAACTGATAAGGACTTCAAAATCAATGATACAGTCACTGATTTTAAACTTTTAGAGCTCCACTATTGGAGCAATGACAAATTCATTGAGGGGGTAGATGATATTCACCTCTAGGACTCAAACCTACCTGGATACATCTTCCCACAGACCTTTTGATTCCCTGAACTTATTCGATTATGCTAGATCAATTATCTTCCCAATGAAAGAGCTCTATTAACCCAAAACCAAAATATTTTATTCACAATCACTTCATAATCCATAAATCAAATGCTACAGATCCAACCAAATCCTGGTGAAGTGCCATTATCTATTGAAATCCTTACTGAACTCTATCTGAAGTTAAAATTTCCCAAGAGATTCTAAATATTCCAAACTTTCCTTCCTCCATCAGTAGAAACCCCAAAAAGTAATCCTCCATATTCAACTTCCATATTTTCAGAGAGAACTAGACATATTATTAGAATGCTATCATGTATTTTAGGGTACTTTACTAATGAACATGTAGATGCTTCTATCCTAGTTTTCCTATCCATATTTTTCCCAGGACAGCCTCTAGCTTCAACCTTCAATTTTTCCCATTATATATCAGATGAAAGCCATGGTCAACTAGTCAAATTACCAAAGGGAGTATTTAAATCCTCTTCATTTTTGTTCCATTTCTTCTTATATTTCCAATCAGAAAGTTTTGCAGCTAGCCTCCAAAAACTGGACACAAAGGGTAATCCCCAATCTATTGTCTTTTGGACATCCTTGATAAGAAAGGATTCCACAGAATTCATTTATAAATATTTCATTGATTCATTTGTTTATCCAATTGTTAATATGCTAAGAAGTAGCATTCAACCTAGAGTCAGTGAAGAGATAAAGAAAGTGTTGCAGTTTTCAGATCAAAGTAGAACAGGAGACTAGTATTTATACCAGAATCATACAAAAATTAGGGTGTATGGAAGCCAAATTACTCCATACAATCTTCCCAAATACCTTCCAATGAGGTTATTTTCATTAGAATACATTAGCAAATTCCTAAACTCATATGAAGTCAACTTTCTTTCGGCAAAGAAGAAAACTCAATTCAAGATTAAGAACTAGTTAGGGCCTTTTATTTGCAATAGTAGGAATGTTGGTTAGCAAGCAGATAAGTATTTAAAAGATTTCAAATTCAGTAGTAGTTTCAAATGGAAATATGATCACTTGGGATTCATAAGTAAGTTACGATTCAAATTCAAATTGACCCCTTTTGTTCATGAGTCAAAGCCTGAGGTTGAAAAGTATTCCAATCAGTCAGAGTGGCTGGAAAATACTTTAAAAAAGGTGGAGAAGCAGGTTGATACTAGTTCCATCCTGCTTACTCAAGCCCCACAGGACATAAATTAAAATAGGGAAAGAGAGGAAGGCTCTTATTTTGTAGAGACTACTTCTGACACCAAATTCAAGCTTATGTATAGGAAGAAAGCCAAACTTAATCTGGTGATAGAGACAATTGAGAAAGTTGATACAGTGGAGATCATTGATACAGATATAGTTGTTAGAGATAATGCACCTCCAACCATTTCAAAAGAAACATAGCCACCATCAACCTCTAGTGCATAAATCATGCAAAAGCAACATAGTGCAGAGGTTTCATCATCAAGAAAACCAATGGATGAAGAGAAGGATATAATGAAAAAATAAAAGGAAATACAAATCAAGAATGAAGAATTGAAAGCTGTAACTTATGCCCAGTATTGGAAACAAACACCTAGTGACCAAAACAGATTGCTATCAGCATTTGAATACAAGACTAGAAATATGCAAATGACATTTTTACAGCCTACAGTGCAAGCTCCAAAATCATCAGCAGATTACAAGAAAACAACCTTTGAATTTCTTGCTAAATATGTGCATCCCATGGATTAGATTGAGTTTCATAAACAAGTTGAAGAAATGATCTATTCCACTATGAAAAATAAGGCTTTAAGTGTACAAAATCTATAGAAATCTCTAGAAAATATCTAGACACAGTTAAAACTAGAGAAAGCTTCTTAGCAAGCAAAGGATAAAAAAATAAAGAACTTGAAGTTTTAGTCATAGAAGTTGGTTATGATCCACATAAAATCAAAGCAGTAGAAGAGCTTATCAAGAAGAAGAATGCAGACATAGTTACATTGAAGAAACAACTGAATTTACCTACAACAGAGCAACCACAAACTAAATAAGTTTTGGAAACTGAAAATCAGAAGGATGAAATGATGAATCTCATCATTCAGTTGAAAACTCAACTGGAAGAGATGGAAAATGAAGTGGAAAAATTAGTGCAGGAAAAGAAAAATAACATGGAAGCAGTTCCTATTACTATGATTCCTATAGCTTCTGCATCAGCTCTATTACCCAGAGTAGTCCTAGCTACTAGAGCAGTTCCAGTGACAACAGAAGCTCCAACAACCACAAAAACTACTACACTAGCAACAAAATTAGCCCATAACAATGATGAGTCAAGTAAATTGATTAAAGAAATGGAGGATATGTCAATAAAAACCACCAATATCAATATTCTCAAAGAACAAGTGAAAAATCTAGAAGATGAAAATAAATTGGCTCAAGTAATGTATAAGGCAGAATCGCAAAAAATAAACAGATTTACTGATAGAATTCATCAGTTAGAAAATGAATTATCACTGAAAGAGTCACTAGCCCAAGCAAAAGAACATTTTTGGGCCAATATCATTAACTCAGTTAATTATATTTGGCCTTCCATACATGTTATATTTTAATAGAAGGAATTGATAAAGGAGGCTAGTGATGCAATCCAAAAGGTCAAGGAAGAACTTGGAAAGAAACCAGAGGAAGCCACCGAGATAATAAAGTTCCTCAATTCTAAAAACAAGAAGGAATTAGAAGAACTTGGGATAAAAAACATAACACAGAATATCTTAGAGGTGAAAAAGGTGATTTCCAAGAGAAATCTGATGATACAACATGAAGAAAAATGCCAAACAATGGAATTGGCAGTGAACAGATTCATGAAAAAATTTGATGTTTTGAGGTAGAAACGTCTGCCTAATACATTGGTAATCAATGATAAACTAATGAGGCATGAATACTATGATAAAAATATTAGGGAATTAGCTAAAGACACTTCCAACAATTTAGCAATGAAAGGAGGTCCTACAAAGAAAGTACTCCTTCAGACTTTAGAGAACTTATTTTTCCTTCAACATGAGGTAAATCGTGTTTTTGTAAACAAACCTACATTTACCAAGTACAATTAGGTAGATGAGATTTACAAGAGGATGGTAAACATCAAAATTCCAGATGAAGAAGCCTGGGAAAAATGGTATGATTTACTGTGATAGGTAAAAGTAAAAACAGATAAAGCAGTAACATATTGAATATGTAGATAGATAAAGACAAATAAAAGGCAGAGTTAAAAGACAAATCATATGACAATTAACATAAAAGACAAGCCAACGTCAAAGCTAGCCAGTGTAAAAGAAAACCAATATTAAAGAATTAAACAACAAATCAATAAAACTAGGACGTATTGCATTCAGTTAATAGGTGTCTCTATCTTCTTGCATGAAGATATTTATTTTCCTAAATTAAATCCTAATCAGTTGATAGGATATTCTGTATTAAGTTTTGTATAATTACTTCATAAATTATAAGTATTGAGGGTGGATTCCTGAATATTTCTATAGTTGAATTGATCTACTACCTCAGGGTTCTATTGTACCATTTCCAAGTTGACAGAAAATACAAGTAATAAAGGCATTGCTTTACAGGATTCATGTGTTCTGCCACTTCAATGAATTATTTTCAATTGTTCATGTTCTTTTCTTAAGTATTCCATAAAAATGCATGTTTTCTAAATCTTAATGTTATAACAGGAATTTTATGAATAACTTTTTTAAATACACTCTGCTTTGAACTGTTATTCATTTTCATATTTTCTTTTGATATTCAGTTTATAGAAACCTTAATTTCTCTCCAATCCCGATTGACCTCTTTCAACTCCCTTGATTATCTAGTTTAAGGAATCCTTAACTACTCCTTGATCCCGATTGAAAACCACTTCACCATTCAACCTTTAAAGATATGATTTTTCTCAGCTACCTTGCCCTGTAACACTTCTTTTAGAACTTGATTCTATTATTTTTTCTTGATATATTAACTCCATATCCCAATGGAAAATAGACAGGCACCTATCCATCTAAATCAGTAATTCCACCAAAAAATCAAAATCAAACCAAATCAAGCATACATAACTAGCCTAAAATTAATTAAAACAACAAAGTTAAATCATTAAGAGAGAGCCCTCTTTGAGCATTAGGAAGGCTAGGTCCTAATCTCCAAAAGTGGTCGATATTTATCTCTAATATTTCTTTAAACACACATAACAACCCTTAGAAATTTTAGAGAGATAACATACTGGAGACCATATTGGGGAAATCAGTCCCCAGTTTAAAAAAATCTTAAAAGAAACAATTATTTTCATTTTTTGCATTAAGATTTGAAAGGGTTGTTAAAATTTATCATTAAAATTTATAATTTTGGCTCCTAAAAGAACATACTATACCAGGGCTCATCCTGATCCACGGCCTGCTATAATTATTGATGATCCTGACAGAATTTTAAGAAAACCTAAAAAGTAGAAAGTCTAGGAAGTAGTAGTCAATTAATCAAAGCAAATTCACTTCCTAAAGAATTATCAAGCTTACAAGATATTCAATTTGATTTATCATTTGAGCATTCTCTATTTAGAACCAAATATAAAAATTCAATCTATGATAGTGTAATAGACCCTAATTTTATTCAATTTATTGAAGAAAAGAAGGAAACTATACAACTAGATTTAGATCAACAGGTTCTAGAGACTTTTGATAAACTTGATATTTTGACCTCAACTTTGATTAAAGATATAGATTAAGCCTATTTTCAATAGTCCGTTGAATTACCTTCCCTAACTGCTGCTACCCCTAAGCATTCTACCATTCCTTCTGAAACTGTAAATACAAATTTATTTAGTACCAACTCATATATAATATCCACCATAGTTCATTCCACACAACCATTCATCCCCAAGCTTCCTCTTCCACCTAGAATTTTATTTCCATCTTCTAGCATTCCAAGTTCATCTCCAAGCACTTCAAGTTCAATTCCATCTTTAAGTTCAGGTCCATCTTCAAGCATTGCTAATTTACCTCCCAGTCAAGCTATAATCTTAGCCATGACAGAGATATTCCCCTTTGGTCTTACAAACCCCTTTACATGCCATGCCACAGGATTATTAGGGTAAAAATTTTCATTTTTATGGTACTGGTCAATATACTGCTCTACAACATGTAAATAAAATTACTGATTACTTTGAATTACATGAAATTGATGAATCTGATGTACAAATGAGATTATTTGCACAAACATTAGCTGGAGATGTTAAGAAACGGTTTAAGGCTTTACCTTCTAACCATATTTTTGATTTAGCTGCTTTCCAAGAATTGTTTATTAATAGATGGGAAAGAAAGAAAAACCCCTTATAGATATTATCTGAATATGAAAATATTAGAAGAGTTCCTAATGAATCTGTTTAGGATTACTGTATTAGGTTTAATATCATTTACAATGCCATTCCAACAAATATCAAACCTCCACCAGATCTAGCCCTGATCAAATTTCCAGATGGTTTTGACACTGATATGTCCTACCAATTAAGAGAAAGGAACCCTGAAACTTTAGAACAGGTGTAGAGGAATGTAGTTAGTGTAGAATCTAACTTATTAGCTAAAAGAGCTAGATTGAGGAATGAAAGGAGAGTAACCATTAAGGAAGAACCATCCACATCAAATATAAATATAGATAGTTTAGCTAAAATATGGAAATAATAATGGATAGATTAGAAAATATGTGAAGAAAGCCTCAGTGGGAAAATCAACAAGGTCCTCAAATCAGAAACCCCAACTTTAGGAAAAATCCTAATACTGGTAAATCTAGAGAAGTTGCACTAGATCAACTGATTAGACCACCTTTCCAAGAAAACTATGCTGAAATTTCTCAACAAAACGAAGAAGACCAAGACACCCAGATAAAAATAATGGGGATAAATGATGAAAATACTAATTTTCTTACCAAAGAAGAGCAAGAATTATACATGTTACAACAATTACAGTTAGATTTTGGAGAGTCCTTTGACTATAAACAAGGTTATGAATCTACTATCAATGAACTTCATAAACATTATAACCTTAGAAATGAAAAGAACATAGAAGCTCCAACTAAGAAAACTATCCAAACCCAAACTAAGAAAACAATAGAAGCTCATGTAACCAAAACTTTGCAAATTATCCCTAGAGAAACTCAGAATAATTCCAGTTCTAAGATTGCATCTAGTCTGAAAATTGTAGACATAAGATCAACTGCTTCTAAAACTTCAATTGATACTCAAACTGTTCCATACAAGAAAATTGAAAATAAAATAGTAGATTCACTAACTGAAATACCAACTATTGAGAAAAAGGATAAAAACATACAAACTATAATTGGTAAAGAAGAAATATTTCAATTAGGAAAAACTAAAATCCCATTTAATATCCAAATTGAGATAGCCAAATTGAAAATACCAATTCCTTTAACAAATCTAGTGAAAAATGATTCATAGAAACCCAAATCACTGAAACACTAAACATAGGTGAAGGCAAAGATGATGTTAACCTCAATGGAAAATGGAAAACATTAATAAGGTGGTGTTCCACCATTCTACATTAGCTTAAATGTTCATGATAAAATATTACACGATGCTATGTTAGATTCAGGAGAATCTAATAACTTAATGCCTAAAGCCGTCATCGAAAAATTGAACTTAGATATCACCAGACCATACAAAGACTTGTTTTCCTTTGATTGTAGTCAAGGTAAATGACTTGGCTTGATAAAATACCTCTGTGTAACTCTAGTTCGGTGCCCAACAAAGAGTATTGTGATGGACATTGTAGATGCTGATATCCCTCCAAAATATGGTATGTTACTATCTCGCTCATGAGGAGAAAAATTACAGGGATCTCTACAATTAGGTATGTCATATGCTACCATTTTTATATTTGGTCAGCAAAGAAAAATTTACAAAAAAACTTTAATGAAATACATGGTCAGTAGTGAAAAAAACTAGAGAATTGTCCTATCTATTCTATGCATTCTGACATGGACTCATTCATTTTATGTAATTCAGACACTAGTAAAAACAAAATGACAGTTTTAGAATAGAAACACAAAGAAATTGGTAGTGAAAACATAACTCATGAGTCTATGTGGAATTTAGATTTTGATGGCTTTATAAACAGATTAGGAGCAGGAGATCAAGTATGGATCTATAACTTAGAGAATTATCATTCCGAAGGACATGCATTTAGGTTAAATTTTAAGTGCAGTAATAACATGGAAAAGTATGAAGCATTAGTGTTAGGACTGCAAATTGTAAGAAAACTTGGATCCAAAAGAGTTTCAGTCATGGGAAACTCAAAAATTATCATAAAAAAAATTAAAGAAGAGTATCTTGTGAATAATCCTCGACTTAGCCAATATAGAGAAACCATTCTAGATTTGATAAATTGTTTTCTTGAAACTGACTTTGCTATTATTCCAAGAAAGTAGAATATGCAGGCACATAGTTTGGCTACCTTTTCTAGCACATGAAGATTACCTTTTCAACCTAATCATCAGTACACTGCAGAGGTAAGACATAGGCCAACCATACCTGATAATTTGAAGTATTGGCAGATCTTTTCACAGGACTCACAAATTTATTATTTTATGAATTTTGAAGGATAATTTCAGAAATGTAATATAGATACTGACTGTACAGTAGATTATACCATTGAATAACAAGTTAGATGTAAATAATTTAAATAAAATAAAACCAACTAAATTCACTAAAGTAGAAATAGATAAATTAGAAACATTAGAAATAGAAGAATTAACCATTGATGAATCATAAGTTTTAAACCTTAAAGATAATATTTTGCCTAAGGGATTAGCGCCATTAGAAGATATTTTTGATTCCAATGATGTAGGTAGAAAACAAAAAATGGAGCCCCTAAGATTTTATATAGAAGAATGTAACATAGGAACAGAAGAAAAACATAAGCTTATCAATTTATCCAAAGCATTACAACCAGATGAAAAGGTGAAGTATATTAGGTTTTTTAAATAATTTCAAGATGTATTTTCCTGGAGTTATGAAGACCTCAAGTCTTATGACACCAACATCACCCAACATAAGATATCAATCAAAGAAAAATAGAAATCCTTTAAACAAAAGCTTACGAGAATTAACCCTATTCTTATGCCATTGATAGAAAAAGAAATTAAAAGGATGTATGAGGCTCAAATCATAGCACCTATTAAATATTCTAATTGAGTCTCAAATTTAGTCCCCGCTAGAAAGAAAACATGAGAAATCAGACTCTGTGTTGATTTCAGAAACCTAAACAAGGTGTCACTAAAAGATAGTTATCCTCTCCCTAAAATGGATCACATTATACAGAGGGTAATAGGATCATCCTGAATTTCATTACTTGATGGATTCTTTGGATACAACGAAATCCTAATCTAACTAGAAGATCAAGCAAAGACTGCATTTACCACTCCCTAGGGAACTTTCATGTACTTGAAAATGTCCTTTGGATTGGTGAATTCTAGAGCTACATTCCAAAGAGCTATGGACATAGCCTTTGCCAAGGAAATCCATGACTTTCTAGTCATTTACCTAGATGACATCACAATATTTTCCAAAATAGATAATGAACATCTAGATCATTTGAGAAGAGTTTTCATTAAATGCGGAAACTTTGGTACATCCTTGAATCCTAAAAAGACTATTTTTGGATTAGAAGAAGGGAAACTCTTAGGAAACATTATTTCAAAAGAGGGAATTAGAATTGATCCAACTAGAATAGAAGCAATTTTGAATATCAGTCATCCTAGGAACATTAAATAGTTACAAGAATTTCTAGGAAAAATAAACTTTCTTAGAAGATTCATCTCTAATTTAGCAGAATTACTTAGAAATTTGAATAACATGTTGAAAAAAGATTCAATACTTAAGTGGACAGTAGAGGCTAAATATTCTTTTGAAGCAATTAAAAAAGCACTCACCAAAACACCTGACCTCATAAGTCCTAATTTCAAATTTTTTTTTTTTAATTTTTTCATTTGCTTCAGAGCACACCATTGCAGAAATCTTGTTACAAAAGAATGATGAGGGTTATGAAAAACCCATTGCATTTTTCAATAAATCCTTGAGAGATGCAACACTAGAGTATAATATCATGGAAAAACAAGCACTTGCTTTAGTGAAAGCCATAAAAGATTTCAGAGTATACATTATATACTCTCACATAATCGCATATGTTCCCAACTCTGTAGTAAAGGACATTTTAACTTAGAATGGGCCTAATGGAAAGAGAGGAAAATGGATTACCACTATACTAGAATATGACATTGAAATCAAACCTACAAAATTGATCAAAGGCCAAGGTTTAGCCAAACACATGGCTGAATCGAACTGTCAGGCCTTAGACATAAATTTCATTGCTCAACTAGATGATCAGGAAGAGATGGCGACTCCACAAATCAATGAAGCTTTTATAGATTCACCCTGATATGCAGACATTATATTGTTTTACTCAATTTATAAGATCCTCCTGGTTTATCTAGAACTAAAAGCAGATTCCTGAAAATGAAAGAAATGAAATATTGTATTTTAGATAAATTTTTATTTTGGAAAGATAATGGTGGCATTCTATTAAATTGATTATTAAAAGGTGAAGCTGACAAAGTCATGCAAGAATTTCATGCAGGAGACTGTGGAGGACACCTCTATTGGAAAACAACAACTGATAAAATTTTGAGTGCAGGTTTTTACTGGCCCACTCTTTTTTCAGATGTTAAAAAGTATGTGACCTCTTGTCATAAATGTCGGATATTTTAAGGGAAAATGAAAATCCTACCATTACCCCTCAAACCCATCTCAAGAAAAATTTCATTTTAACAATGGGCTTTAGACTTCATTGGTGAAATTCACCCACCATCCTCTACTCGACATAAATGGATTTTGAAAACCACTAATTAATTTACGAAGTGGATAGAATCCATACCTTCTAGACAAGCCATAGAATCTGTCATTATCTCATTCCTTGAAAACAACATCCTTTTTATATTTGGATGCCCACAAAAGCTCATTACTGATAATGCAGTTGCCTTCAAATCCAAGAAAATGATTGAATTTTGTAAAAAATACCATATCACCCTTGGCCATTCCACTGCCTATTACCCTCAAGGTAATGGAATAGCAGAATCATCAAATAAAAGCCTTGTCAACATAATAAAAAAGCTACTAGAAGATAACATGAAAACCTGGAATAAAAGGTTGGCCAATGCCTTATGGGTAGACAGATTAACTACAAAGAAATCTATTGGTACCTCTCCCTATCAATTAGTATATGGGATGGATGTTGTTTTTCCATCCTCTTTAGGAGTGCCAATGATGGAAATGATTCAAGAACTGCAAGTAGAACCAAATGATATCCAAAGGAGGATAAATCAGAAAATTCATTTGCAGCAAACCAAGGAAGAATTTTATGTCAAATCTCAAGTAATACAAGAAAAAATCAAGAATATTTTTTATAAGAAAGCTAAAGAATATGATTTTTTCATAGGTGAAAAGGTACTCAAATGGGATTCCAGAATAGAAGACAAAGGGAAACATGGGAAATTTTATTTTTTATGGAAAGGCCCATACATCGTTTATGGTTACCTAGGCACCAATGCATTTTTCTTAAAAGAGTTAGATGGAACTGATCTACTAGGTGCACCAGTCAATGGTAGATTTATGAAGCACTACTTTTCTCTTGATTAAATAATAGTTCATTCATTTTACTTTGTTCATTATAAATACCATTGCAAAGTTTAGATTGGATGGGATGATTGTCTTCTAAAGTTGAATCCCAAAGAGAAGGCCCTAAGCTTTAAAATATATAACATCATATGTTTGAATAAATGAGATCACAGGAAGCAGTTCCAAGGAAAGAAAAGTCAAAGTTCCAAGGTCACTGATCATGAAGTTCTTGACATCTCACCAAGAGATGCCATCCCCAAGTGGAGCCATTGTTAGGGTCCTATAATAATAGGGATCATAATTTTGAATTGACTATGTTAAGTCTTGTAATATTGTGCATATCTTTTCTTTCTAAAAATGTTTTCCCATATTAAAAAGTGAAAAGATGGTATGTCCTAAAAGAAAAATAAAAGGACCAAAAGAAAGAAGATCAAAAAAAGAAAAGAAAGTATGAACCCCACAAAAAGAAACAAAAATAGATCCTGAAAGTTTTTCACATTCAAATTCCACTACTCTTAGTTTAATTTATGAAAATAAAAGTGTGTGCAACTTGTTCAAAATGACACACTTCATGATGGTAATATAGTTTAATCTTGATTCATTCATTCTTTTAAATTTCATGTAATGATAATTAGTGAATAAAGATGTAGCCAAACCATTTAATATTGGTAGATTAGTAGTTAGGTAGAGAATAAAAATGAGCTCATCAATTTAATGTGAGCCATTGGAAGTTATAAGGTTAGAGGTAGATTAGTTTTCTTATCAAAAGAAAATAACAAGGCTAGCAAACTCAAATGCACCCAATAAATGAAGTGGTTTTGCACCCTCGCCTATTTTCCATGCGGTAGTCCCATATTCTATCACATTCTCCATCCTAAAAAACCTAACCACTTTTTGCGATGTGATAAGCCACCATACCACCTTTTCACTACGTAATGAAACCATCACTGTTTGAATTCAACCCCACGCAATGTGATTATTTCCTCCGGTAAAAATAAATAAAACCAGCCCGAAACAATTGTTATTTTATTACTGTTTATTTGCGAAAGCTGTTTATTTGTGGGAAAGAAGCCAAAAGAACCTTTGCAGACCAGAATTAAAGCATCTTTCTACCAGAACCATTTCCAACTGAGATTTGAAGCTTTGCATACCAAGAAAGCCCTTGCTATGGCCAGAACCCCTTCCAAAGACCAATTCAAACGTTTTCTAGGTAATCCTAATCACCATAAGCCATTAAATAAGTAATAAATTGATAAATTAAAAGAATCAATGGCCTCCTAGAGCATAATATCTGTGAACCCTCTGTAACCCCCTGTGATAGATATTTAACACACCCCTCTAACTGATAAGGACTTCAAAATCAGTGATACAGTCACCGATTTTAATCTTTTAGAGCTCCACTGCTGGAGCCATGACAAATTCATTGACCAGGCAGATGATATTAACTTTTGGGACTCAAACCTACCCAGATACATCTTCCTGCAGACCTTTCGGTTCACTGAACTCATTAGACCATGCCAGGTCAATTATCTACCTAATGAAAGAGCTCTAGTAACCCCAAACCAAAATATTTTATTCACAATCACTACACAATCCATAGATCAAATGCTACAGATCCAGCCAAAGCCTAATGAAGTGCCATTATTTATTGAAATCCTTACTAAACTCTATCTGAAGCTAGACTTTCCCAAGAGATTCCAAATATTATTAAATTTCCTTCCTCCATCAGTAGAAACCCCAAAAATTAATTCTCCATATTCAACTTCCATATTTTCAGAGAGAACCAGACAGATTATTACAATGCTGTCATGTATTTTAGGGTACTTTATGTTATCACTCCAGTAAATTCTTAAGTTGTGGGATTTTGGTTTTTAGTCAAAGAATACTAGAGGTAACCACAAACCTACTTAAAACTCTAGGATCTAGCCTTCCTAGGGTTTAGAGAGGGCTTTCTCTTTCAAGTTTAACTTTTTTTTTAGTTTTGAATATTAGGCTAGTTATTAAAGTGTAGATTTGGTTTTTTTTTGTTGGATTTGGTGGGAAAATTTCACTTAGAGGGTAGATAGAGGGAAATCTACTTATCCATTGGGCTATGGAGTCTAAGTCAAGCTAACAAAACTGGGATCAAGGCCTAAAAGGTCAAATGTCTGCAGGGCAAGGTAGATAACCCTTGGAGATCTTGGGAAAATTCGTTTTTGAGATGATATGATTAGGATAAAGGGCACTTAAGGATCCTTTGATTTGGAAAAAGGAAGTAGAAGATAGAGGTCAAATGGGAGAGGGAGCAATTAAGAATTCCCTCAATTGGAAATTAGAAGAAAACAAATAAATGATAACTAGTTAAAAACAGGGTGATATTAACATGTCCTATAATAATACTCCTAGTTATACATTCAGATTTAGAATTAAAACACAAATGTATGCATGTAAAAAAGAAGAATAACAATGATAAGTTTTAGAGAGTACTTCACTCCAAATAGCTTATCACAGGGATCCTAAAGTATGATGCCAACTAGTTGATCCAGTCTGCTACTCAAAATTGAAATCCAAAGCCTTCAAGTCAACAAAATATCTATAGTAATCTCCAACAATTTTTATTCCACACCAAAAATACTTCAAAGAGTGAAGTATTTATATAAAATGTCTTACAAAATATCCTAGATGACTTCTAGTAATAAACTTAGGAAAATTAAATCTCTTACAACAATAATAGTGACAGCTTGCTCAACAAACTAGCAAGCTGTCCCATTTTATTCAAAATAAATAGAAATAGTTTCAAGATAACAAGCAACTGGCTGCTTATGTGTCCTCTCTGCTGGACTTTTAGATATTTTCATAATTTAGTTGCCTTCAATGATACTCTTTCTTGCTGATACTCTTTCTCACTTATACTCTTTCACTTCTGATACTCTTTACCTTCAGTAAAACTGCCTTCTTGCTGTAAAAATATGTTTTGACTGTGAAATCAACAAACAAAAATTTTCTTCTTCATGTGTTTGCCTTTTTTTCTTAATAGAAAATCAATCAATGCTTGCCACTCCTCATTTTTAGGAATTCTAATATTCTTGAATTTCCTGAAATTCTCATCAGCCTCAGTGTACTTGGAAAATGTAGGTTTGATGACAAACAAATGTTTGATTTCATACTGCAAATAAAATAGATCTTCAAAACTTTTTAGCAATACTTTCCCTGTGGGAATACCTTGGCTTGTTGGCTTGTTCACTTGCTCTTTGGCATGTTCTCTTATCTTTTTGTCATAATCATTCTGAGGCATTAAATTATCATTGATCACCATGATATAATGAAGTCCCTTTTGTCTTAAATTAGTTAATTCAACCATGAATCTAGTGACAACAATGTTCATTCCTTCACATTTCTCCTCAAGCTGCCTCATCAAATTTATTTTGGCGGTCACTTTCCTAATTTCTAGGATTGTGGCTATCATGTCATTTATTTTCAATTCTTCAAGTTGTTGTCTGTTCTTGCTGTTGAGGAAATTTATTAACCTAACAACCTGTTCTGGTTTATTTTCCAATTCTTCTTTTGTCTTTTGGATCTCTGCCTGAGTTGCCAATAGTAATTCTCTCTGCTCAAAAATTACTTGAATTGATGGCCAAAAATCATGAATGGCTGTAGTTACATTATCCCATAAGTAATTTTTAATATATGATATTTGATCCTTGAGAGTTAATTCTTTCTGGAGCTTCTTTACCTCTTCACTCAATCTGTGAGCATTTTTTTCATGTATTTTGGCATCTATCTAAGCTAATTTGCTTGTCTTCTCAATATTTTCAATTATCTTGGCCAATCTATTGATTTCATTGGTCTTCAAGGAAATCTCCTCCATTGCTTTTACTAGCTGACTGCTTCCATCTGTAAGTGGAAAAACTGTTGTAGAGGATTCATTACTGAAGTTGTTGAAGAAATCACTGGCACTGCAGTGGCCAATGGCTCTTTAGGTGCCAATTTCTCTCTTAAAGTAGATGGTACTACTGCTATGATGACTGGAATAACAGTGGGAATGATTTGTTCCTTAAGTGTATCTTTTTCTTAGACAAATTGATCCATTTGTACTTCCATTTCCTTCATTTGAGTTGTTAGTTGAAGTATCAAGCTCATCATTTCATCTTTCTCCTTTTGGTCTTGTAAAACTTCCTTTGTTTGAGGATGCTCTCCTTGAGGAAGCTTGAGTTGTTTCCTCAAGGCAGTTATGTCCTCATTTTTATTTTTAACCAATGCTTCAGCTACTTTGATGTTTGTAGGATCATATCCTACCTACAATACTAACTCTTCTAAGTATTTTATCCTTAGGTCCTTTGCATATAGTGAAGCTTTATCCATTTTCATTTGGTCCTACATATTAGAAATGGTATTTTGAATCCTATGAGCACTCATAGCTTTTGTGGTGATTTTGGAATAGAGCATCTCTGATGTTTTCCTGTGAAATTCAATCTGATCCATCTCATGGATTTTATCTGTGGCTACTTCCATATCAACCATTTTATAATTAGCCATTGTTTTTGGCATTGGTACAGTGGGTTGTAAAACTAATATAATAAATTTTTGAGTTGAATAATCAAAGGATGATAGGAATCTGTTTTGATTACTTGGCTTCTGCTTCAGAAACTGAGAATATATTTCAGTTTTGATTTCCTCATTATTTAATTTGATTTTCTTGTATTTTTCCTTTATATCTAAATCCTTCTCCTCAGCCGAATGTGAGGAAGAAGCCTCCATACTGTGTTGCCTTTCCATTATCTGTGCATCTTCATTATTCAACTGTTCTTGATTCTAATTTGGCTCACTGATGATTACAGTGGCTACATTGGTCTCTGTCTGTGCAATGTTGGTCTTCAAAGGATGTGTATCTTCAACATCTATTGTTACTTTACCTTTAGCTGCTGTATCTAGTTTTGGCCTATTATTGTAAATGATTTTAAACTTTGTCTCTGTAGTATTTTCTACAGTATAAGCTCCTTCTTCTCTGATCCTTTTAGTGGATGTATCTGGCTGTTTGGAAATTTCCAACGAGTGACTAGTATTCCTTTGGTTTACTGCTTCTGTTAAAGTATTCTCAACCCACTCAATTTGATTAGCAAACTTCTCTATATCTGGCTTTGACTCATGGATAAAGGGTGTCAATTTACATTTTACCCTTAGTTTACTTAGGATCCCTTGTGGATCATAATTCCATGGGAATATTTCTTTTGATTTGTATTCCAGTAATTGACATGCTGCTTCCTTTTCTGCTTCTCTTTGATTACATATGAAAGGCCCAATTTTATTTTTGAGTTTAAACTAGGTCTTTTTCTTGTCTACCATAAAATTGATTGAATCTGAATTCAGGATCTACCTAATTTATTCTGAGGAAAAGATCCTCATAGATGGATGCTTAGGTAACTTGTAGGGCAATAAGTTAGAACCAAAAACTCTGATTTCAGTGAATTCCTTATATAAATACCAATCACCTACTTTGCTTTGCTCTGATAGCTACAAAATTCTCTTCATTTCCTCACTGATTCTGGCTGCTATGTTTTTGTCAAAATGGTGGTCCATGGATGTACAAACAACTCTGAAAACTATGAATAACTAAATTTTGTGCCTTCTTTTCTGAGTATAGATGTCTAGAATACAACTGATAGAGGTTTTCCTTCTATATCCAACTTTTGAAGTGAAATTGGAAAACTCTCTGATTGGAAGAATAGAAACAAGTAAAAAAGATAGGATGTATATCTAAATACTCCTTCCAATCATAAATTTTTCAATTGATAGTGGATGCTATCAGCTATAAAACTAGCATAGTCAAATAAAACTGAAGGTGGCTGTCCTGGAAAAAAGGTGGACAAAAATCATAGGATAGACTCATCAGTATGCTCATCTATGAAATGCCTAAGTATGAAGGAAAGCATGGAGATTACATGGCTTGAACCTTCAGGGAACTTGGAAGTTGAATATGGAGGGTTTAATTTTGGAATTTCAACATGTAGAGGCATGAAATTCTGGAAAATAATAAACCTTTTAGGAAAGTCTAAGTTAATGTATAACTTAGTGAGGGCTTCAATAGACAATGGGACTACTCGAGGGTCTGATTGAAGCTGCAACATTTGGTTTATAGACTATGCTGTAAAGGTAAATAGGACCTCTTTGTTTGCATTGAAAATAGCTCTTTGTTCTCAAATGTAGTATTGGTGACACAGTCTGATAATATCCTGACAAGGGTGAGTCAAGGGAACTACATATTTGGGAAAATTGGACTCCAAAATGTGAACATCTTCTTGATCATCTAGGGATTTTTCAAAACACCAGTTCTGTATATCTAACAGATTGAACTCAACTACAGGATCAACTATTTTGTAGTCAATATTAGCAAGAGGAATATGCTCAATATCAACAACTAGGGGTTGCAATGGGTTGACTACAATGGCAGTATTTGGAGTCATGGGAGGAGTAGCTTTAGGAGTTTTGGAACCTTCATATTTGTTTCCACTCTGTTTTTTAGGCATATTTATTGGCTTCTGCAAGTTGAAACTGTTCGCAGAGGAAATTTTACTATAAAAGAGGCTTGATTAGGCAATTTCAACAAAATAGAATGTCCTTTTGGATTTTATACTCAATTAGGTCTTTCAAATGAAGTTATGAGGCTGAAAACTGGTCTAAAATAGGAAATAGGGGTTTTTTGAGTCTTTTGACTGCAAATTTGGCTAAAAACTCTGATAAAAAAGGGTTTTCAGAAGATATAGGGCACCTACATAGGATTTATGGCCTTTTCAAGCTTGAAATTGATCAAAAACTATGAGGAATTGATAATTTTCTTTGAAAATGGGGCGCAACAGATTCTAGGTTTCCTGGAAAAAATTTGCCAGGGTTTTCTTTGTTTCTGGGACATTTGGAAAATTGAATTTAATCAATTTCTTAATCTTTAGGATGCTTTTCTTTCTTTTTAAAAGGTTTTTGAATTTAGTTGCAAGTTGAATTCTTAGAAAAATACCTGTTTTGATGCAGGTATCGAATTTTTGAAGAAGTTTCTAAGGTTTCTTGGTTCAAATTTATAGCTTCAATGGCTGATCAGGAGCAAGTGTGGCTCCTCAGAAATTTTTATAGGTTTCTTGGGAAATTTCAAATGTTCTGGGCATAAAAATGGGTATCAGAAGGCTTTTTGCAGCTTTACACAGTCGAGAGGGCAAAAAACTGGTTTAAACACAAAAGATAGGTAGAAGAATGCATAAACAAAGGTTTTATTAAACATTTTGCTTGTATTAACCTTTGGCATTAAGTACAGGTTGCGTCAGGAGGGAAGTTGTTTCGGAGTTTGAATGGGCAAGAATTGGTGGTAATCGCGTGGGTAACGAGTGGTAAATGGTTTTTAATGAAACCCGCACAATCAAATCAAAAGAGGCCACATGGAGGGGAGGGGTCAACATGAAAATGCCCATTTCGCATGGATTTTCCAATGGAGTGGTCAGGCATGTTGTTTACACAATATTAACCATTTACCGTCAGATCTGCGAAGTATATGCGAATAGTCAGGATTGTTTCAAGAGTTTCACAGAGCGGAAAGGTGTGACCGGTGGTGGATTAAGTGTAACGGAAGGGTTTAACTTTATGAAATAAGCGTTTTAAAGCATGTTTAAATCATAGTTTCATATATCAACGGAGATAGGTTTAAAACGAATGTTTTAATCACGATATACAAAGTTGCAGGCTTTATATACAAGTGGCTATGGTTTAATATGTGGCGGGTTAAAACTGTTTTATTTTAAAACATTTGAAAAATGTTTAAAATATGAGGGTGTGTTTAATATAATATATATTTTTTTAACCATTTTTCATAGTTTAAAAACTATAGGGTGGGATATTTGAATATGGATATATAATCTTTTAGACCAAAGGGCTTTTGATTGAGGATTTTCATTTATGCACATGGAATAATATATTTTGGTCAAAAGTTTATAATAGTGGGTTTTTGGAATATTTAGATATAATGGAATTAATAACTAGGAAAGGGTATCTCTTAGGGATTTAATAAAATATGTTAAAAGTTAATATGAGGGGGGAGTGAAATGTAAAACAAAATACACCTTATCTCTAAGTATAACATAATAATCAGGCATTTTCTCATCTTTATATTTCTTTCGATAATACTTAGGATAAATGTGATTTTGTGGATTTTATGAATGCTTATGAAGGGATGAAATTAATTATTCTAGGGTTACAATTTTACCAAGCAAGAATGTGTGCTTACTTAGGAAAAAGGGGCTTTAATACATGAATGAAGGGTAAATGAGATTTTAGCATAAGAACTTAATATTTTTAACTAACCAATCATAGAGCCTTGGGTCTGATCCCAACAAAATTTAGAGAAATTCTTTGAGCCTGTTTGACTGATAGCTTTGAATATTGAATACTCATAGGGGAGGGGAAATTAATATTTTTTCTCGATGATGTATTATTTACATGATTGATCCACTGCTTTCTACCTACCCAATCTTGTATTTCTAACTTTTTTTCTTCATTTTACAGGTGCATTTAGGCTTGCAACCTTAAAACATTTTCTTTCAAAGCATAAAACTAATCTAAATCTACCTTATTTCATCCGAGGGCTTAGATTAAACTGTTGAGCTCCTCATTATTCTCTAGCTATCTACTGATTTTTCAAGTTTAAACAGTTTGAAAAATCTTTATTCTCTATCTAAAACATGAAATTGAAACATGAAAAGTTAAGATTAAACTATTTAACTGATCATGGATTATGCCATTCATTGACACTCTACACATAATCATTATTTTTGCAGTAAAAGTAAAAGTAGTGGCATTTGGATTTACTCACTTTCAGGTTTTATTTCTTTTCTTTTGGGGTATATATTTTTGTAAGTCCTTTGATCTTTCTTTTAGGACTTTTACCCTCTTTTTGATTTTTTATTATTTTTCATCTTTCCAAGATATGGGAAAAAAACTTGCAGAATGCAAGGTATGTACATATTTACAAGACTTATCAAAGTCAATTCAAAATTTTATGAACCCTATTATTATAGGACCCTAACAGTGGCTCCACATGGGGATGACATTTCCTGGTGAAATATCAAGAAATCTAAGACTTAGTAGCCTTTGAAATTTGACTGTGATGATCCTGTAAATGTCTTCTGATATCTGCAACTTATTCATATTTATGATATTTACTTTTCAAAGCTTAGGGCCTTCTCTTCGGGCTTCAACTTTGCTAAGGAAACATCCAATCCAATCTAAACTTTGCAATGTATATGTACAATGATCAAATTGAATAAAAACTAACTGCTGGTTAACTCAAGTGAGTAGTAGTGCTTCAGAATTATGCCATTAACTAGTCCTTCTTGCAGATCTGTTCCATCCAATTCTTTGAGAAAGAAAGCATTATTACCTCTATATCCATAAATTACATAAGGCCCTTTCCATAGAAAATCAAATTTTCCATGTTTTCCTTTGTCTTCTCTTCTGGAATCCCATTTTAACACTTTATCTCCTATGTAAAAATCATCCTCTTTTGTCTTTTTATCATAGATTTTCTTGATCTTATCCTGAATGACTTGAGATTTGACATAAACTTCTTCCCTTGTTTGTTGCAAGTGAATAGTTTGATTTATCCTTCTTTGAATGTCATTAGTTTCAACCTATAATTCCTGGATAATTTTCATCACTGGTACACCTAGGGAGGAAGGAAAAACAACATCCACTCCATAAACTAGTTGGTAAGGTGAAGTAACAGTGGATTTCTTAGTTGTAAGTCTATCTGCCCATAAGGCATTGACTAACTTCTTATGACAAGTCTTTTTATTGTCTTCAAATAATTTTTTGATGATATTTACTAGGCTTTTGTTTGAGGATTCAGCTAGGCCATTACCTTGGGGGTAATATGCAGTGGTGTGGCCTAGGGTAATATGGTATTTGTGGAAAAAATCAATCATTTTCTTGGATTTGAATGATGTTGCATTATCAATGATTATCTTTTGAGGGCACCCAAATCTTGAAAGGATGTTGTTTTCTAGGAAGGAAATAATGACAGTATCAGTGGATTGTCTGGAGTGTATGGCTTCAATCCACTTGGTAAAATAATCAGTGGCTTGTCAAAATCCACTTATGTTGGCCTGAAGAGGGAGGGTGAATTTCACCAATGAAGTCTAAACTCCATTGTTGAAATGACACTTCAGTTGAAATAGGCTTTAAATGGAGGGGTAATAGTTTCTTCTTACCCTAAAAATTTTGGCACTTATGACATGAAGTAACATATTTTTTGACATCAGCAAACAAGGTAGGCCAGTAAAAACCAGCTCTCAGGATCTTGTCAGCAGTAGATTTCCAGTATAAATGTCCTCCACAGTCACCTGCATGAAATTCTTCAAGTATATTGTCAGCTTCTTCCTTTAGTAAACAATTTAGTAAAATCCCACTATGATCTCTCCAAAAAAGTACATTATCTAAGATACAAAATCTTACTGCTTTAAATTTCAAAAATCTAGCTTTGGTTCTTGACAATCCAAGAGGAGCTTGTAAGTTTTGGAGTACAAATATAATATCTGTATACCAAGGGGAGTGTGAAAAGGCTTTACTGATCAATGGAGTCGCCATCTCTTCTTGTTCATCTACTTGAGCAATGAAATTTATATCTAGGGCATTACAATTGGATTCAGCCATAAGTTTGGCTAATCCTTGACCTTTAATGAGCATGGTGGGTTTAATCTCTATGTCATATTCCAAGATAGTGGCAATCTACTTACCTCTTCTTCCATTAGGACCATCCTGAGTAAGAATGTCTTTAACTATAGAATTTGGGACATAGACAATAATGTGTGAGTAGAGAATATAAACTCTGAAGTCTTTAATGGCCTTAACCAAGGCTAGGGCTTGTTTTTCCATAATGTTGTACTTCAAAGAGGCATCTCTAAGGGCTTTACTGAAAAAAGCTATGGGTTGTTCAAATCCTTGATCATTTTTCTGCAGTAAAACTACAGCAATGGTGTGTTCTGAAGTAAATGAACAAATCATGAAGTCTTTCTTAAAATTAGGATTTATTAGGACTGGAGTGTTAGTTAAGGTTTCTTTGATAGAGTCAAATGATTTTTTAGCCTCAACAGTCCATCTAAGAATTGAATCTTTCTTGAGCATTTTATTCAATTCTCTAATTATCTCAGCTAAATTAGATATGAATCTTCTTAAAAAATTTATCTTACCTAAAAAAGCTTGTAATTCTTTGATGTTTCTTGGTGGGTTGATTTTCAGAATTGCTTCTATCTTAGCAGGATCTATCCTAATTCCTTCTTTTGAGATTATATGTCCAAGTAACTTACCTTCTTCTAATCCAAAAAGACTTTTCTTAGGATTTAAAGAGATACCATATTTCCTACACTTAATGAAAACTTGTCTCAAATGATCCAAATGTTCATTATCTGTTTTGGAAAACACAGTAATGTCATCTAAGTAAATAACTAAGAACTCATGTATTTTCTTTGCAAAGGCTATGTCCATAGCTCTTTGAAAGGTTGCTCCTGCATTCATTAATCCAAAAGGCATTTTCACATACATAAAAGTGCCCCAAGGAGTAGTAAATGCTGTTTTAGCTTGGTCTTCTTCTTGAACTAGGATCTGATTATATTATGAAAAACCATCTAACAAAGAAATCCTTGAAGAACCTACTACCCTTTGTAATATGTTGTCCATTTTAGGTAAAGGGTAATTATCCTTTAAAGATACTTTGTTAAGATTTCTAAAGTTCACACACAATCTAATTTCTCCTGTTTTCTTTCTTGTAGGAACTAAGTTTGAAACCCAATCAGAATATCTGATTGGTGCAATGATCTGGGCATCATACATTCTTTTAACTTTTTTTCCAATCAAAGGTAATAGTACATGGTTAATCCTTCTCAACTTTTGTTTGAATGGCTTTTGATCTTCTTTTATTGGAATTTTGTGTTGAATTATGTTTGTATCATAAGATTTTAAATCTTCATAACTCCAAGCATACACATCTTGATATTCTTTTAAAAGCTCAATGTATTTATCCTTTTCTTGTTGAGGTAAAATTTTGGACAGTTTGATTATCTTTGGTTTTGATTCTGTACCAATGTTACACTCTTCTATGTCAGATCTTACTGGCTCCATTTTTGGTTTTCTAGCTACATCATTAGAGTCAAAAAGATCCTCTAAGGGAGTTAAACCTTTAGGTAGAAAATTATCCTTAAGATTCACTATATCTGATTCATCTTCAACAATTTCTTCAATCTCTATTTTTTCTAAGCTATTTATGTCAGCTTGACTAAATCTAGTGGGTTTATCAAACTTTATTTTATTTACATCAAAGTCATTTAAATCTATTTCACAATCCAAATCATGATTTACTGTACAGTCTGTATCTATAATACAATTATGAAATTCTCCTTCATTGTTCATAAACTTGTAAATCTGTTCATCCTGAGAAAAAATTTGCCAATACTTAAGATTATCTGGAATTATTGGCCTATGTTTGACTTCAGCAGTATATCTGTGATTAGGTTGGAATGGTAAGTTGCATGTGCTAGCAAAATTTGCAAGACAATGAGCTTGTATATTTTGCTTTCTAGGTATAATAACAAACTTACATTCCAATAAATCATCAGTTAAATCTATGACAGTGTCTCTATATCTGCTTAGTCTAGGATTGTAAACTGAATAAACTCCATTTACTTGTTTAATGATCAAATCAGAATCTCCCATGATTAAATTTTTTTTTCCTCCTCAGTTTCTAATGATTTGGAGTCCTAGGATAAGGGCTTCATACTCGGCCATATTATTTGTACATTTGAAATTAAGTCTGAAAGCATGACCTTTAGAATGATTGGTCTCCATATTTGTTATCCATACTCCTGCTTCTGCTCCTAACTTATTCACTGAACCATCAAAATCTAAATGCCATTGAGATTCATGAAAAATGTTATCATTGTTTGGTTCTCTCTTTTTATCTACTAGTTCAGTTTGGATTTCATTTGTTACAGAGTTATAAAGAATGAAAGAATCAAGGTCAGTTGGTGTAGAGTAAATTGGATAGTTTATAGATCTTTTAGCGCTACTGACCATGTATTTCATTAATGTTTCTCTATATAACTTTTTAGGCTTGCCAAACACCAAGATAGTAGCATAAGACATGTCCAATTGTAGAGATCCCTGCAACTTTGCTCCCCATGAGCGAGAAAAAAGCATACCATATTTTGGTGGGATATCAGTTACTACAATGTCCATTAATATACTCTTACCAGGGTATTGAACTAATGTTACACACAAATCCTTAATTAAACCTAAGCATTTAACCTTATTGGAATCAAAAGAAAACAAATCTTTGTATGGCCTTGTAATTTCTAGATTTAGAGTTTCCATGATGGCTTTTGGCATTAAGTTATGGGAAGCTCCTGAATCTAGCATTGTGTTATGTAGAATTTGATCAAGAATGGTTAAACTGATATAGAATGGAGGAACTGCACCATCTGCATGTTTTCCATTTACATCTGGGCCAAAAATCAACTCTGGTTGTTCATCATTTAGATTTATGGAGTTTTCTCCATTATTCATATTCAATGTTTCAGTTATGGTTGATTTATACAAGTCATTCCAATTTAGTCAAAGGGATTGTTATTTTAAGTTTTGTAATTTCTGATTGTATGGTGAATGCAGGTTGAGCTTTACTGATTTGAATTAGTTCTTCTTTGGTAACTGTAGTTTGGGTTGGTTTGTCTTGCCTTTCTACAGTTGTTTTTTCATTTTCAATTATTTTAGGATTCTATGTTTGTGTTTCTTGTGTCTTACTACTTCTAACTTTCTTTTCAGGGATTGTTTGTGAAGCAGTAGATGTTCTTTCTGATTTAAAATTTTCAGCAGAGGCTTTAGAAGCAACAGTTTGTGGATCTGCTATTTTAGGATCAGCAGAAGGCTTTTTGGGATCTAAATTTGTTGTTTTTACAGAGTTAGAAGCTTTAGTAGCAGTAGATTTTTGAGAATCCTTTGCAACTTGAACAACTTCATCAGTAATGTCAACAAAATTAGGCCCTGATCCTTTCTTAGGATTAGAAATGTTTTGGGAAGAATTTGAGTTTTGCTTATTTACCCTTGGGAGAATTTGCAGAACTTTTGTTTTGGGGGCTTCTACTGTTTTCTGATTTTGATTTTGGGAAGTTTTTTTAGTAGAAGACTCATTATTTTTCTTGTTTCTAAGGTTATACTGGCTGTGTATTTCATTTATTGCATAGTCATAACCTTGCTTATAATCAAAGGATTCACTAGAATCTAATTTAAGCTTTTGAAGTTTAAACAATTCTTGATCTTCCTGAGTTAGGAAAATGGTATTTTTGTCATCTATTCCCATTAGATTAATAGTATCCTCCTAATGATCATTATTATTCTGATAACTTTCAACATAGTTCTCTTGGAATGTTGGCCTAATGGTTTGGTCCGGGTATGTTTCTTTTTCTTTTCCAGAAATTATATTTTTTCTAAAGTTGGGATTTCTAATCTGCTGTTGGTTATCCCACTGAGGTCTTCTCTCCATATTATCTAATCTATCAATCACTCTTTCTAAATTTTTAGCTATAACATCCATTTTTGTGTCTAAATTTGCATTTTCTTCTTTGATAGTAACTCTTCTTTCATTTCTAAGTCTAGCTTTTCTAGCTAGGATGTTCACTTCTACACTTACTGCAAAAGTTTGCATCTTTTCTAATGTATCTGCATCTCTTTCCCTTAATTGGTAAGTCATATATGTGTCAAATCCATCAGGGAATTTGAGCATAACGGAATAAGGAGTAGGTTTCAAATTTGCAGGGATAGAATTATAGACACTATTATACCTGGTGCAGTAGTCTTGAACTGACTCATTTGGAGCTCTTTTTAAATTATCAAATTCAAACAAAATTTGGAGGGTGTTATTTTTATTTTCCCATTTATTAAAAAACAAAGTAAAAAAGGTAGCCAAATCAGTTACACTACCAACAACTAAATCTTTAAACCATTTTTTAACTGCTCATATGAAAGTTTGAGCAAACAGTCTCATTTGAACATCTGAATCATCAATTTCATAAATTTCAAAGAAGACTGTCATCTTAGTAATGTGTTGTTGAGCAGAATATTGAGTAGTGCCATCAAACGATGGTATTTTGTTTTGATAGTCTTGTGGCATATCATGAAGTTGTTGTGGTAGGACAAGGGGAACATATCTAGTAGCCATAGCTTGAAACTTAGCTTAACTATGAGGTAAGGTTGAACTGGTTGGAGCTATGCTGGAAATGATAGTAGATGAACTATCGATTGTATTTGAAGTGCTGGGAAATGAGGATGATGTTTTTAAGAAATCAAAAGGTGAACTGATGGATATAGTGGATGAAGTGATTGGTGTAAATAATACTTTGGGTTGTAGAGGTAGTTTAGGGATAAATGGATCTATAGATGAGCCGGTAGTAGAATTTATGAATGATCACTACAAGAAAAAAACACATTGGTGAGGGTCATGCTTGTGACGGACCTTTAAGGTCCATCACCAATGTCACATATGGTGACGGTCCTTAAAAAACTGTCATTGTAAGTGTATATAGTGATGGTCCTTTATGGTCTGTCACGAAAGACATTTTCAATGACACTTTTGGCGAGGGTCATTAAAGGTCCATCACTAATTCTCTCTTTGGTGACACTTCTAGTGACGAACTTTTAATGACCCTCACTAATGCTCTTTTTGTTACTTTTGGTGACGGTCAAAAAATGTTTGTCATCATTGATCATTAAAAAACCGTTACTGTAAGTGTATATAGTGATGGTACTTTATGGTACGTCACCAAAGACATTTTCAATGACACTTTTGGTGAGGGTCGTTAAAGGCCCATCACTAATTCTCTTTTTGGTGATACTTCTAGTGACGAACTTTTAATGACCCTCACCAATGCTCTTTTTGTTACTTTTGGTGACGGTCAAAAAATGTACGTCAGCATTGATCATTCCAATGAGTTTTTGTTGACGCTATGTGCATGTTAACATATTTTTTGTCAAAAGATAATGATTTAATACCATTATTATGGAGTATTTTTTTATAATATGTCCAAGGCCATAGTGGTTAGGGTCAGTCAATTGTTTAAGAAGTAATTAATGTGTATCATTTCCCTAAAGTAATGACTAGTCGAATAGAGATTTCCTATGAGTCAACACATGATTCACATCTATTAAGTTTATTATCTAGCAAATTCCCTTAAGATAAAGTTCCACTATTGTGTGTAGGAAATATATATTTAATACATAATCAAGCTCTGACAATTATATTAATGAAAAAGACCTAACACTCCTCAACAATCTGGGCACACCTTAAATTAATTCTTTGGCACACACTAACATTACTTATCACCCCACATGTCTTGGAACATCTTTGTAGCTAGAACATATTGCGATGACACTGACACCCAAGCACATGGTCGCATGCGCTAGCACAACATGGAACTCTCCTAGCATGTGTTGGCATGCTGCATATAGTCCCTAGCATGCCCTGGAACACCTTGGTTGAATGCATTGACATACATTAGCACTTGGCACACAATGCCACTTGGCATGTATTGGGACCTATTATTAGTGTGCCTAGCATGCCCCTTTTCAAAAAGATAAATTCCTAACTTATTAACCCTCTTATTGGTTCTTACTTTTGTTGCCTTGACACATATTGACATATCTTGGCACCCTGTGCCACGTCCTTAGCACCTAGCATGTATTGGCATATCTTGGCACTATTAATTGGCACATGATATAATTAGCACACCCTGGAACTCCCAAGCACACTTTGGGAATTCTTGAAATGCCTTGATATTCCCTAGCATGCCTTACCAATGCTTAGCATACCTTGTTGGGAATTCTTGAAATGCCTTGATATTCCCTAGCATGCCTTACCAATGCTTAGCATACCTTGTCACTCCCTCCTTTGCATGACAACTAACACTCATTAACACTAGTCTCTGGCATACGTTCCTCATATTCATTAACTTCCATGAATTCTTACCTAGTGCTCCCTTAATGTTTTTGCTAGTACTCCTTAACACTCATCAACATGCATTATCACTCTCTAGCACAACTTAGCACTCTTCAACATTCCCTTCCACTTCATAACATGCATAACACTAGTCCCTGACACATATTGGCACTTGGCACGTGTTGGCGCTTGGAAAGTCTTAGCATGTATGGAATACGTTGAGATGCCTTGGTATGATTTGGCATGGTTTAATATTAAATTTATTTATGATGATCAATTTTTGGAAAGTAGATGAGAAGCAACAAAGGAATACTTGGCACTTAGAATGCACTAAGACTTTGCACTTGGCACCTATTGCCGCCTAGTGTTGGTGTGCCTAGCATGCCCCTCTTGGAAAAGGTAAATTGATGACTTATTAACCCTCTTATGTGTTCATTTCCTTGTAGTTTAACTTTTTTCTCCCTTTTGTTGTCTTGACAGTCCCTGACATGCATTGACACACCCTTTCACATCTTGGAATTCCTTATCACTTGGCACATATTAGCATGTTTGACATGTGTTCCCACTATCTAGCACATCAAGGGGGTGAAGGGAGATGTAATCCTAAAGTAGGTCGAGTACGAGGGCCAAGTAAGGGTTGCTAAAGGGAGGTCATGATCATCCTCCAAGAGCAAGATCGTCATGTGAGGGTTTAGAAAAATGTTGCATACCTTAATGGTCGGTTTGCACTAGGAAGTAGGATGGCATATTGTTGGTTCTCTTCTGGTAGATCGAGCTTAAGAGAGGTTTCTCATGAGAATCTGGGCATGTGATTTCAATTGTGTCTTTGTGTGAAGGCCACATCAAATTATGAAATGTTTAATATTTGCAACAAGAAACAGTGAGATTGGAAACTAGAAAGGGCAAAAAAAAAATGCACCCACACTGGTGAGGAATTTTGATGCATCAGGAGTGAGGAATGTGAGGCGTCTAATTTATTTTTCCCTTAAATAAATTGGACAATAAATTGTAATTTTGTCTCATAACAACTTGTGTTAGTTAATTAAGTCATGATGACCGAGTTAGCTCAAGAAATTAGAGTTGAGGGTCTAAGATGAAGCATCTAGAGGGATTCTAATATTTTTGCGGTCCAGTTGAAGTTGATGCATTAGTGGGGTGCAAGTGTAATTAACTCAATTAAATGAGTTAAAATTAGTTTAACTAGTTCTAATTGAGTGATGAGCTAGTGAGAGGTCTAGTGAATTAAATTAGATTTAATTCACAATGAGTGATCAATTAGATAACTGATAATTCACTATTAACAGTCGCATGCATGTCAGTTTCAAGGAATACCCAGTTGAGATAAAGGTTAATGGGAACATAACTATCAGTTGTATTTAGAGAAAATTTCCCATGTGCAATTATAAATTCATTGGGATGCCATGATGGATTGAAAAATCAAGGAAGACTGATTTTCCTAATTAATAAGGAGTTAATTCCCTAGGAATTGCATGAGCATGGCAGGCTGAAGTAAGGATGAGAATTGGCTAAGTACTAGACTGAGTTTTCCTAGATCAACAAGAGCCAATTGACAGAGTGCTAGAGAATCTCATGAGAGATTAAGCATTTTATTGTTTCATGATTCCTTAAATTAATACACAATAGAGATAGAGGGGTTTTTAGCAGTTGATTTCCCCAAATACATCATGTTGTTGTGCGATTGATAATTTATTTCTCTTACTTATATGTGATTGTGTGATCGTGTTTTGTTTCCGCAAATTGTAGGAAGGATTTAGTATCTTGTTTTAGTAGATTACAAGATTAGATTGAATCTCGTTGGCTAGATTTTCTACATGTTATCAGAGCAGGAATTTGTTGGGCGAAAAGTTTGCAGAGAATATCTGAAGATTTTGGTGTAAAATTTTCAAAAAACAATAGAATATTTCGATTCCTTGCGAACATCTACCCAAAAAAAAAATATAAAAAATCAGTCAAATCAGAGCTCAGATGAGGGAGATATCATCGATTTAAAATCAACTCTTTTTTAGAAAATTTTTGTAACATCGGGACAATTACACTGTGCACGAGTCAAGAACCTATATGCACTTGAGGTAACAGATGCATGCAAAGCTTTGAGGAGAAAGGCAGAAGTTAGATACTTGGTGGTTTAGAGGGAGCATAAATTACCTCTCAACATGCATCCTCATGAGAAGCAGTCTCAGAAGGTTGTGGAGTAGCTGCCACAATTGGAGAAGCAGAGAGGAGACCGAGTGGAAGCGTCCACTCAAGAAAAGACCTCCATGAGGGGGAAATTTCGAGCCAGATGGGAAGATGGAGAAGCCATACCTCGAGGTGTAAGGTGGGGTGATGTGTAGACATAATCCCAAGATAAGAAATTTGGGCAAGGTCCATTGAGATGGCATGTCTCATGGATCGAACCTGGATACAAGGAGCCCACAGTACAATAGTAGTAGGAAGGATCAGTTAGATTGATGTAGTCAGATGTCAACAAGACATAAATCAGAGTGACAGATGTCAAATACTGGAGCACAAATTAGAGTTAGCATGTAATATTCCTTTTCCACGAAATTTCTACAACCATGAGAATATCTCAAGATATTCTAAAGTTAGAGCTCCAGCAATATGTAAAACACCTCCTATGGAGCAGCAATGAATACATTAACACATAAAATGCCGGAGAATCCAAATAGCCATCATATTATATCATAGAAGCATAATATAGACAAACCCTTGAGGAAATGATCACTCAAACAAGGCACTATAATCCTCAAGAGAAATGTACATGAGAAAATGAAGAACACTGCTACATGAATGAAGCCTTAGGCTATGACTGCGCAATCCTTGAAGGATAATTGCTGCAAAATGTCAATAACATGTAAATATGGAAATAAAAAGCTCAAATAATAAGGGGGAGCAAGATATCAACCCCTGAAAACATACAATACACAATCCTTAGAAGGATTGGCTGAAATACATACAAAATGGCATTCCTGCAGAAATGTCAGAGTTGCTGGGTAGCAGCAGCAATTCAAGAACTGGAAATAGATGGAGAAGGCTGAAATGGCTGCATCAAATGAAGAACCCTCCTCCAATGGAAATCTAAAGTGAAAGGCTAATCCCTTCACCAAAGATATCACCCTCCAATGTGTATGCTAATCCCTCACAGCAAATGCTCTCCAAGAATAACGTTGTCTAAGAGAGGGACTGCGCTGCATATGATGGTAAGTGGTTGGCCTGGTGCCAAAGATGATGGAATAAGCTCCTGAACCTCTTTTTCTGTTCTTCCAAAGAGATGGAAGCTCCGTCCTCTGAAAAAATAGCCAAGGATGGTGTTGTGGAAAACCTCCCCAGCAACACCCAACAACACTGCACAATCTCCAGCTGAAACTGCGCTGATGATGAAGGATGAGGCTTGACCTCAATGTATGAATATGGGGAATGGAGTGAAATCCTCCAAGAGCTACTCAAGAAGGAGAGGAAATCCTAAACAGGAATTCCCCCCGGAAATTCTTGCTAAACAGCAAGAGCTTGCAGCAAGTCCAAAAAACCAAAGATGAATAATACTCAAGATGATTTGCAATGGCTACCTTGCCCTCCTTTTAAACAATGTGAGCTCCCTCTCAAGGAACCCCACTCATTAGGGTTTCCTTCCTCTAGAAGCTTCCCTCCTTATCCCACTACGCTGGCCCACAATGTGCTCTCTAACTCATGCCACTCCGCTGTTTGACTTGGTCAAAATTGACCTAGTCATCCTGCAAAAGCCCCTTTTCACACATGGAGGTGTGAAATCCAGCTCTATAAATGATCCCCCTTCATGCTAAGAGTATTTTTATTCCCTATAGGTAAAATGAATGGGTCTCCTACCCATTTTATTCATCTCCTAAGTGAAAATGGCAAAAATTAATGTTCCATAAAAATTGGGAACATTACAGTTCTCCCCTATCAAAGATTGCTTGTCCTCAAGCAAGTGAAAGGATAGACTGATAAATTTTCCCTTACTCTCCCCGTGGCATCCATGCATGATGAAATCCTATGAGAAAAGGATGCCATATCATCAGTCAAGTGTCCAAGTTGTCCCTCCAACATATGCAATCCAACTTTTGGTGAACATCCCAAAATAACTGTCATGTAGAAACAAATATCCATGAAGAAAAAAATGGCATGTCTAAGGGCCTCCTTGAGGCATGAGATCTGGTATATAATGGGACTCATCATCCCCATATGAATCTCCCATCCCCAAGCAATCATCCATACAACGTAAGTTTCCTCCCAACATGGAAACTCACAGAAATCTCCCTCCACCTTGAGCTTCAGAAATGAAGGTGGGCTGCAAATCTGAATATAGCAAGCCTCATAGCTTGCCCCATGTTGTCCTTCTCTCCACTTATGATAAGTTTAGAGTGTGTGCTGATCATGGGCTGCAAACATATTGCCCTCAAGTGGCAAAAAGAAGAGCAATCCTCCAAGGATCTCTTATCCATCAATGATAATTCGGCTGACCCAAGACATTTCATCCATGATGAGTAGGACATGATCATCATAGAATATCCCAATGACATGTTTGCTGTAGGTTATGCCATGTGCAGCAAGGTACAAACAATGTCTCATAGCGCTACAACACAAATTCATCCACTGCAGCTGCAGAAAATAACATGGCAAGCATTATACAGAAAATATCACCTCTACTACTGAATAGTAAATAGATGAGTGAATTAGCAATACAAAATCAAATACATGCCCATATACATGCAATGGAGGGATATCATCATCAGACTCATGGTCCACCTCCAAAGGAAGCAAATAAGTGGCTGTGGTGACCATGTCTCTCCTCATGTTCCCATTAGAACATGCCATGCATAAACTGTGGGAATCATCTCCCCTCATAGACACATTCAACTCATGTGTCAATTCACCCCATGGTTCCAATAATAGTATGGAAAATATCAACAAATGGAAACATGCTCATCATAAAAATAGAGGAAGTACTGATGGTTTTACATCATGCTTGATGGCACCAACAGTCTCCCAAGCAGCAACAACGCAGTTTTTCAAACTGCTGCTTCAGAATTTTACATGGAAAAATGTTCCTTAATACATGGTAAAGTATATGAGTTGGATGAACATACATGTAGTGAGAAAACCTTTTCCCAAGGCCACATAAAATATGGTTGTCTCTATCATATGGTTTGGCCCAACTTTGCTCATGGAGCAACATGAAAAATCTGCCCCTTTGAGGAGCCATGCACTGCAACATAATGATAAGAGTATGTAAATCAACAAATGTAAACACAATGCTCTTACCATAGGCTGGAAGTAAGATGATAGATGGATCCATGTATATGATCTTGCTCCCCAGTGTCATTGCTGTGAGCTCATGCAAAAAGGCTCTTTCCCATGAAAATCTTTGTTCCTTGACACGCTCCTTGTCAAGAACACCTCTGGTGATGCTGCTGCAATTGTAAAGATTTTCCCAAGATGGAAATGCCTCCCGATCAATCCAAGATAAGGAGTAATCCCTTTTCACTATGAGAGTGCCCTCCTCTACTCCTGCAACACCATGAATCATATGAGAGCAAATTTGCTTGTGCTCTCTGTAAGATAGTTTCAGCAATCCAAGGGTTTGGTGCCTCCTCATGTTCACATCATGTAACTCATGTGATGAAGGTATCATGACTGATATATATACCATATCAGCTCCATGTATCCCTACTCCCTTATGCTCAACGATGTAACCATCCTGCCAACTCTTCTTCATTCCCATCCTCCTGAAAAGAGGATGCACTAAGTGATGGCCAAACTCCTTCAAGAGGAGCCAACGCAGCCAAACCTCCTGCTGCCCGGTATCATATATTTGCAAGTGGAAAATCATCCCATTGCTCCTCATCCACACCCACTCAGCTCCTTGTGGATGTTTTCTCCTTCTTCCTTTTTTGGTACTCCCCCCATGAGGGCTACCATCCTCCCTAACCAAATCTCTCTCTTTGCATTTCATGAGAGTTTGAAATGCAGCTCCTTGGAGACCTCTTAGAAAATATCTCACACCCATAACTATGTTGGATCCATGAGGACCCAAATGTGATGGAGGTAATATCTCCTCTCCACCCGTGTTTAACAACACTGCTAATTCCTCCAATGGTGTAGCAGCTGTTTCGACCTCCGGTTCAAAATATGTTTCCTTGTTTATCATGAAGGTGCCATGGTTTGTTCCATCCTCCAAAAATTCACACTCCAACCTCAATGGCTGAATGCAACTCAACCAAGATGTATGAGGATGAGGGTTCATCTCCTCCTTGAACCCTTTGCACAGGGCAATGCAATCAAGGTGCTCTAGAATAGCAAAGTATGTAGATTCTTGGACCTCTACATGTGAGTTTCCACATTCCCTTAATTTATTTTCTGAAATGAAAAGTGGAAATTCATTCATACCTTGGTGGAACTTGGGGTTTTCTTCTTGTATGACTGCATTAGTTGTCTCCTCCAATGCAATGGATACCTCCTCCGTAGATGTAAAAGGCTGCCCTCTCAAAGCTGTGACAACGTTGGTGCAATTCTCCTCCCATGGTGGAATGGCTTCCTCTTTCCTTGTCCTCTCTCCATCAAAGGTTTGGATCAAACTTTGAGCAAATTATGCAAAAGAATTCACCCTTGAATGGACCAAGGGTTTTAACCACCAAACAGAGGCTTCATCCTCCATGTGCAACGCTGCAATCTCCATTGCTTCTTTCTCTGCCACTGGATGTAGCAAGAAAAATGCCTCTATGTCTATATCCCACAATGAACACGGGCTAGGAGGACTTCCCATCATTTGTTGTAGAAGTCCTTCTCCACACACGAGTCTAGGGCTACACAAAACTTCTCCTGGTTGATCAGACCCTTGACCTCTAGAAACCATCGAGGTCCATGAAGATGATGCACACCGGGCCCCAACATGGGTACTATCACACTGTCCTCCAACAGACCATAAATGCAAAATCCACGTTCACACTTGGCCCACTCTCACGCTTCCCTCTAGTAGACCACGAGTGACCAATACTTGTTGTAGCATCTACCTCTGGCTAGGGCATCCTCACACTTAGTAAATCCTCCTCTTGGCTACCAAGATACTTCTCTAATAGCCCTGTCCTAGGACACCCCTTACTTCATTGCGAGATCTTCTCCTAGTTGTAGTTTCTTAACACCCAAGAGAACCCCAACACATAGCTTCCATAGGTTTCATATGAATTTGATCCAATCACCAATCATTACACTTTTTAGGACTTCTAACCAACACATTAGCCCTCCCTTCTTTTCTTCCGCAGGTTGTACTAAAATTATCCAACTGTCCAAACTAGGATCAATAATTTAACACAAAAACATACCTTCTAATGTGTTGGTACCCTGTTGTATTCTGCAATCTGGTTAGGGCTTATCCACAGTCCATGTCAACCCTCTCAACACTTTCCAACAATTCCTTCTATCAATGTGGCTTGCCTTCACCCTAGAGTTTCTCTCGTACGCTAATTGTCCCTTAGTTATGTTGTAGTAATTAGGCCTTATGACCCCTCCAACATACCTAATACAGACATGCGTTATCCCTGTAATAACTACAGTGCCTGAGACTCTCTTAAACAACAAATATGCCACTCCTTTTGGTACCAAAACAACCCTCTTACCAAATTATTTACACAACTACTCCTCAACCTTGTTATATCTCCTAATCTAACCTCAAAATAGTCATTTCAGGCTTCAACCTTCTCTTCTTCAAGTTGTGGCTTACATCAGAAGGTGTTTTACTCCTAAATTATTTCGCTTGGATGTTATCTTAGCCTCCAACCTCACCTTCTATTTATATGCAACATAAGGGCTTCATTTGGGCATCCACATGGGTTTGACAAGTTGTCACATGGCTTATTAACATCAAGCCCACCTAGACTCTTCTTGTGCAAATCAAACCATATAATTCAAAAATTCACAACTCCCTCTAAGCCTACACGATCTCCACTAGCGTTTGTAGGGTCTTAGGGGAAAATAAGCATAAACTTCTAGCTCTTTGATATACTAACGAGTACAGATTATATGAGTAGTTTATATGGTTTATATGACATTGAATCAACCTTGAGATGGAGGTTGTTATGTGTTAGAGAAATTAAGGAGATGGGAGTTAAAAAATTTCTCTTATCATGAAATTATCTTATGATGTTTTGTTATTACTATTTCTTCTTTCAATTTATCTTTTCTTATCATCAAGAGTAATTCCAATGAAAAAATAGAAGAAGACACAAGATGTAGGCACATGTTAGGGAAATCCCCCACCTTTTGGGGAAAACCCAGTCAAAATTCTTCCTTCATTAGATTTAAGATGAGATGACCAAGACCTTGGGCTATAGAATTCCTCCATCAAGTCATCCCTTCACTGTGTTAGCACCGAGATCTCCATGAAACCGATATATCCTTTGCTTGCACCTAAACTCCATCCTCATTACCTTGATTGAGTTTGAGATAACAACATAGCACCGAGCATCATCATAGCATTGAGAACCATAACTGAGATAATCAAGCATATTCATTGAATTGAGTATCATAACATAGCATTGATTCTGTGGTAGATCTGTGTTGAAACCGAGGCACTTTTTTGCTGCAACATCATATCATGGAAGTTACCCAATTCATAGCATAAATGGTTACCAAAATTCTGTAATATGTTCGAGACCTTATCCTCCAACACCGAACTTGTGATCATGATCCGAACTGTATCTGTGGTTTGAAACTTTAGAGATTTCCAAACTTCTGTGGTAGAAATGAAAACTATACCCCTGTATATATAGTTGTTTTCCATAGTTATTGAGCCGACATGACAGTGTGAAGTGTTGTGTCTTGATTTGAGCTGACTTGAAGACTGATTGAAGTCGACTTAAGGATGCAACTTTGATGACTTGTATCACTTGACATGAGGGTTGTCTTTGAAGTAGATTTCAAGGATGATGACCTTGAAGAATATGACTTGATGGAGGATCCTTTTGACAACCTAATGTTACATGATTTAAAAGCCCAAAAATTGGATCAATTTAATTTTGTAACAACTAACCTAGATGTCCACAATTGGGACCTTAATATAAATACGACCGAAGCACGAAACCCATGCTTTAATAAGTCGAATAATAATAATTTATTTTGATAAATACATTGTTAATGAAGACTGAACCTAGTTACATTCTTCCATAGTATGACTCCTAGAGCCTCATCCTTTTTCCTGTTGATGAAAAAAATTTATTAGTTATCCCTTGGATAAGAACCACCATTTTCATAAAGTCCTATAGCTCTTCACTCTTCAACAATGTTCCCATATCTTGTGCCAAAATTCCATAATCGTGTCCATTAAAATTTATAAGATCTAGCTTGAAAATCATTATTTTGACCCACTGATTTGATCCTAGATTTAGTTTGCAACTATAAACCTTGAACCAATCCACTAAAAAAATCTGACTTTTTAAGAGCATCTACAACTTGCATGAGACTTGTAGGCAACATGCTAGATCTCAAACCATTAGCTTTAATACCATGTTGGAGAATCGAGGGATTTTTTATATTAGAAAACTCGTATTCTAAAATAGAGGTGGTGTCTAAATTCATTTTTATCACACCTAAGAACAACCAAACATAGTTCAACATACTAAGAACTGTAAGAAACAAAATTATTTCCATACACAACACATATAATCTATTGTTCACCATATAATAAATACACCCATAAGACCATCTTTTGTAGCACCAAGATGCAACCAACACATTCCATACTTTGCTTAAGTTAAAATTGATAATAACATAAGAATGATTTGAATGCAAACTAAATGGAAATGAGTCATGGTAGAATGGATGAATTCAAAAGGTTGAGTTCGAAATTCAAAAGATAATGCAAACCATACATAAGGAATAAACACATCACAAGTAATATTGACCTTAGACAATGATGATAACAACTCCTCTTAACCACCCAAGCTAAACCTAATTGACTTCCTAATTTCCTTTTTATCCATTTCTAATGCTTCATATATATGAAATTGAAATGAATATTTTTTTCTATTTATAAAAACTTATACCTCGAGCTCCATTTAAATTTGGATAGCATGGGTTGTCTTTAAAATAGATAAATTGAATTGACATTAAGCATAACCATATTGAAACCTCATCAAGAACATGTTTTGGCATTAAAGTATTAAATTTGGTGATAGTGTGGGTTGTCTTTAAAATAGATAAATTGAATTGACATTAAGCATAACCATATTGAAACCTCGTCGAGAACATGTTTTGGCAATAAAGAATTGAATTTGGTCATATAATAAGATTTAGAATTGTTTCTGATTGACTAAAAGCTTGTTTTCCTTACACACAAGGAAATAAGTTAACTAAGCAATAAAAAAAAATATCTTGCAATAGTGAAAGTCCACCCCTTAATGGCCTGCGAATGAATCATTTCAAATAATTTAATTTTACTTAAATAAAATTAATGAATTAGCTCTCACTCTATTTTGATTATAGAATACAATAAAAATGATTACTAAAAAATGACCTTTTTCAAATAACTTTCCATAAAATATGGTGATACAATATTAATAAAAATTATACACTTGAAATAGCAGATTCCCTTCCATGGAATGAGAGGCAAAGGCTAAGATTGCTTTAACAAAAATCCAACACTAAAATTTACCTTTTTCCACAGAGAGAGTAAGGGTTCCCTCCCTACCCGCATCTACATTTTCCCTGAAGACGAAAACATGGTTCCTCATTCTTCATGCTTTGTTTCTAAGCTCTAATCTTGCTCAAGCTTTCCCGATATAGGTTGTTCAATTTTACAAACATGTTGTGATCAAGATGCTTGTAGGTCATGAATGCATATTTTTTTCATTGTTTATGTTAGTTTCATCATATGTTTTAACATAAAAGAAAGAACCCCAGAGGTTTAAAACCGTAACCCTAGAATCAACTTCCTAGTGGTGCAACTTTTGCATAAAATATCTGTTTGGGGAACACAATTAGTCCATCTGAAAGAACTATATTTAGGATTACAAATTTTGGTTAACCCTAGGGAATGACATAAAAACCTCTGGACCCATAAATGGCCAAAAAACATCATTTAGGGCCTACAAATGACCATAGAAGTTCAAGACCCAAAAAACCATAGAAAAATTGATAAGAAGATAGAGAACCATTGAGTTAGTGGAAGATGTGGGTGGCCACCAAATATCCACCTGGATTAAAGTGCCACAAAATTTTAGGGTGGGAGATAAGGTATGGTTGCATTTGTATAAAGAACACCTCTTAAGATCCCATTGGAAGTTCCCCCCGACTCTCCATTCCGATATAGGCCTTACACCAACACAAAGGTTGTGGGTGAAGATGCTTCTAAATAAAAAATTCCCTTTTCTTTGGATTGAACCTTATACTTAATGTGGAGCTACTTCAACCATATTTTCCACCTCTCATAGGCACCTCATGTTCCTACTTTGGCGCACATGTCTCGCTAGGAGCCATATTCAACAAAACTTTCCCCACTCGACGAAGGAACTTGACACAAAATGGACCACTTATTCATAAGGGGGGACAATTGATTCAATAGAATACTAGTGACCACCCACTTGTTACATTGATTCAACATTATTCGATGTCTTGGTAGTTATATTATAGTGTTTTAGGTCTCAAAATTCTAGTGCCTTTTTTGGGCATTTCCCTTGCATTTTTGGCATTTGTCATAGGCTAAAGACACGTAGTATGGATTGTATTGGTCCAAGAAATTTCCTAAATGTAGTTTGCATGAAAACATTGTAGCCCCAGGAAGTTGATATATCGATTAGCCTCTTTGGGCCCACGTTATTTTTGGTATGCCATTTCCTAGGGCTAGGGTTTTGGATTTTAGAGTTTTTGGATCTTAGGACATCATACTTTATGTTCAAAAGCAGTTTTGACATCTTGTAATATTTTCTTGTGATTAAGAGTAGTTGACACATCTCTCTTCATAAAGAAGCTACCTTCATTCCGCTTGGTTTGTATCACTTTGCAATTTATAGTTATTTTCTATTTCATCCATTAATAGAATTTGGATTTTTTTCTACTATTGTACTCTTTGCAATATCTTTTCTATGTTTCCATTTATGTTTTTTCATAATAAAATCCCCTTCAAACCTCAGGTCTACCTATGGATTCTTTTTTTAGTAGAAGCTTCTACCTTTGGATGACCATGGGTCATAATATTTGAATATTGGAGCAAATTGTCAACTTTTTTATATCTTTACAATGGCTAAGAACATGTGATTCATCATAAGATGTCATAGGTTCAAATCTAAAGGGGTAAAGTATGTACACCTTTGTAGAGCTTAACGGACTCAAGTCCTTTGGCCTACAAACAATGAGATCACAATAAGGTAAGATCACAATAAAAATCTTACAAACAATGAGATCACAATAAGGTCTCACTAAGATCTTAAAAATATATTATTACTAATATATTACAAATATTAGCTCTATTTACCCTAGATTAACCTCGATAGCTATATTTTTTATGAGAAAAAAAATATGCTTAAAAAATATAGAGTAATTCTCTAACATTTTTAAGTAATAAAATTTTACAACTTGTTTTATTTATTTTTAATATGACAAAACATATGTCAAAAAATCATAACATTTGAAATTTTTCGGGTGTGTTAACCATTTGAACTTTGGTGGCCTATCAATTGGAGGGAAAGCTAAGGCACGAGCACAGGGTTACTGCAGATTTGAGGGTTCAGCAGTTTTGGTTGTTAAACATTTTTGTGAAAGCAAAGCTTTCAGAGATTTTTTGCAGTGATGGTTTCCAGGGACCTTTAAACAGGAAGAAAGGAGGGATTTTAGGCCACCGTAAGTGCGAATTTAGGCATTTTTCTACGCTTCATCATGTTCTCAACTATCTCCATTTACTGAAATGCAGACTCTTTCATCTGAGATTTTGGGGATAGTGATATTATTGTAATGATTTTGACTGGTGTTTTGTTATTATCTTTTGTTATATTTTGGAACGTAGATTGCCATGTTAGAAGCTGGAAGGTCCTTCAAACTGGGGCTGGAATGCCACAAGAAGCAATGTCACATGACCAACTAGTGAGGTGCTTCAGATTGTGGTTGGAATTCTGGTACCTGTTCTTTTTTCTTGTGAATTTTATCCAGAAGTTGTAATATGCTTGCAGGAACCAGGTTTGTATTACATATGGAAAGAACCATTACTGAAGTTTCGGAGTGTGCTTCTAAGTTTTTTTATTATGTAATGCTTCGTATGCAGGTTCTCTTCTCGACATGGAAGGACGATGGCATTGCTATTTTCTCTGTTGGCTGTGATAAACAAGCTAAAATTTGGCCATTACTGACTAGGGGCTAGCCAGTGACTGTGGCTATGCATGATGCACCTATTAAGGAAATTGCATGGATTCCAGCAATGAACTTGCTTGCAACTGGAACCTGGGACAAGACACTTAAGTATGTACATGATGGTTTTCTTTGATTTTGTCTCTCTTTGCTTATTTATGTTATGAGGTTGATTGTAAATGTTAGTGGACTTGTGACCTTATGAATTTTAAACCCATTTGAGCACAGTGCCAAAAATTTAATATCTTTTAGGCTTTGAGTGAAATAGAAACTTCTCGTCTGGCTAATTTTTTTATAAAATTATATGAGATAAATGGAAAAAAAAAATTTATATTAACCCAGGTCCTAGATTAACTACTCAACATTCTTCGCTTACAACCATAGCCTCATACCTATGCAATCCTTGTTAGAAATAGAGATGCCTTCCTTTTAATTTGGATTAGCATTGTATTCTGCAAATCTTCATATAAATTGTGTTGTCCCTGGTGATAAATTTTAATGCCTGGATCTCCTGCTTGCAACTGTCTATCACTCTCTCCTTTTATCCTATGCACTTCTCCATAGGTATAGGACCAAAGGTTGACTAGAACATCAAAAACTTGAATTTATTTAATACTGCATCAACCTCTCCTCCAAACTTGAAGCAAATTTTGAAAGCTTCCTTAGCCTTTTCCTCTAAGGCTCTAGCCCTGTCGAGACATTTACAAGCTTTAGAAAAATAGATTATTTTCTCCAAGTCATGGAGCTGAGGAATGTCTACCCCCTCATTAGGATACCGTATTTGCCTGAATGATGTCATCTAGCATATTTATAATATTATCTAATTCTTCCTTGACAGGAACCATCCTCTTTATATAATCATCAAACTTAGGAGTTTTATCTTTGATTTCCTGAAGGTTCCTGTAGAATTATTTCTGAACCATACTCAGTTCCTCTTGGATCTCAAGAGATTTCCCTTTGAAATCTTTAAATGAGTCTAGTTCACCTTGCTGCTGGAATTCTAGCTTTGTAATTCTTTTCTTAGCAGCACTGAGTTCCAACTGAGAAACATAGACCTTTCTCTTCAGCATGGCAACATTATCACCTGTTGCTTGGGCCATGGTAATACTGGCATCTACAGTCATCTCTGAATCAACTGTTGTTTCATGAATGAGAACCTCCTCAGTGAAAATTGATCCCCCAACCTTATCATTTTGGAAACTCACCTGCTGACTTTGTTCTTCTTGTATTCATAACTGAATGTTTTCAATACTACTACTGGGTCAGCCATGGTCATGTAGAAAAATTTCTCCTTCTCCATTTCTTCAATCTTACATGGTTCAACTGGAGACTGAGGAGTGCGGTTTATCTTCAGAGATGATGGAATTCCAAGGTGTTCAATCCTTTTATCTTTACACATAGCTTATTCCTTCTTCTTTGGAGTTCCTCATCTATTTTCCTCCAAAGCTCTTCATCTATTTTCCTTTGTTTTTTCATTCTTTGTTCATTTTCCAAAGCCAATTATTTCACCAGGACATCTTGTTTTTCTTTCCTTCTCGATTCTTATACCTCCTTTGCTGATTTCTCTTCTTCAATCCTCCTCTTGATTCTATCTGCTTCTTTCTCCAATGCTTCCTTCATCTCCTTCACCTATTCCAACACCCTCTGGAGCTTTTCAACTTCTTCTTGGAGGTTGACAATAGGTGAAGCATGGGTCTATTCAGCCTTCTTCTGAGGTCCTTGATTTAGCTTTTCTTTAACCTCAATGGATAAATAAGTCTCTTGAATATTTCCTCATTAGTATCCCTCTCATGGGTATAAGGCCACATCTGGTTGACAGCAACACAATGACTAATAAAAAAATCTTCAGGATCATGTTTCCTGAATCTTATCTCTCCAAAATTATATGATTCAATTTTGCTGGCCTCTTTCATGGCTTGGCTGGTGTGATCAAATACATAGTATCTGATCCTGATAGGAAACATAGGCCATATGGACCACTTTTCCCTCTTAAGAGTACCTGTCACTCGACGAGAAAATGTCTGATATAATATTTCCAATAGAACCACTATGTGTGGAGAATATAAAGGTAGTAGATGAGGAGCTCTCGATGCACCATCTCCATTACAGCATTACACCATACACCATAGGGCTCACAAGAGGAAATATGAAAAATAAAATAATACACCATCAATCTACTCTTAGAAGAGATGAAAACAATGCACCATCAATCTCCTCTCAGGAGAGATTAACATAGTGCACCATCAATCTCGTCTGAAGATATATGAAAATAGTACACCATCAATCTCCTCTTAGGGAGGGATGAAATTTGTACACCATTAATCTCTTCTTAGGGAGAGATGAAATTTGTACACTGTCAATATCCTCTCAAGGAGAGATGAAATTTGTATCGCATGACTGCAAGCCTCGGAACTAAATTCCTTGACCACATAGGTCTTACAGTAACCCGATGATGCTATCAAACCAATGCTCCCTCTCAAAGGGATCCTTAGCCATTCTAGGCTTCTTACATAATCTTCAACCTACTCAAAAGAAGAAAGGTAGCTATGGTGGATTTCAATACTTGTTTTATTAGTAACATCTAGCTATTCATCCAGCTTTAACCAAAACTTTGAACAAAAGCAAACACCAACAACCTATCAATGCTATTTCTTCGCTCAAAAACATATTCTTGCAACTTTTTCTTCATCAAGGAAGTAGCCATGGGCTCACAATCCATCCTGCCACAATCTTAATAAGTATTTTATCAGGTTCATGTAACACTTTCAATCAAGTTCCTCTTACACTAAAGAGGTTCTCATCCTTTGTGAGAAATATATCATCAACACAAAGAGAATTTCACGAATTCATCTTCAGTAGATCAAATTCTTCCTTTATGACTTCAAGCCATCTTCATATTTGAACTTGTAAATTTATGTAGATGTTCTATGCTTGATGCAACTTTAATTTCACTACAACAATCACACAATCAAGTAAAGTGATGATAGAACATATTAGTAGATCAGCAAAAGACAAACCAGAAACAGATAAATGTGTTGGTGCGTTATGACGGTCAACAGGATGCTTCAACCAGCAAAGTCACCTTGGTCAGCCAACCCAGCATGTGTCACAACAACCCTCAAAATAAACACACGATCAAGTCGAATTCAACCCCATAAAAGTCAATACTGCCCAGAAAAGTCAACGTAAAAAAACAAACATGGAGGTCCTCTCCACCCTCACGAGAGTGTGAGTATGATGAAAGGTGAAACTAAACTATCATCTAACCATTTCATTAAGGTGAGTGAATGCTTCAAAAAGTAAGGATTTGGGGAGGTCAATCTAGTCAAGTCTACATTCTTCTCATTTTCACAAGAATAACGGTGTCAATGCTTTCTTATTTGGTCTAACATTAAGTGTGGGGAAGGGGTTTTGTGTGTGAAGAAATAAGGAGAACCTTACCTTCTAACCAAGGTAATGCCATTACTTAGTTAGAATACTTATAAAGGCTTGGACAAACAACTCGTTTACCTCAAGGTTTGTTAGTGACTTATATGATCTTTATATATGTAATCATGATTTTATGTAATCTCCTCGATAACGACTCTAAAATTTTCATAGCCATGTAGCACAAATCTAGGATCAAAACCCATTGACCTTTATAAGGATATTAGTTAGTTCTGACCTCGCCAACTCAACTTATGTTCATGTGCATGTAGAGGTAAATTATCTCTCTCAAATGCAAAAAGAAGTAATGAAGCCTTATTTTCCATTCCAAAGGCACGAGCAAAGATAACTAACCTTTGAAGAAAGAGATGGCTTACTTTATTGCATGCCTTTTATGCTTGGTTTTCATTCACATTCGCAATAAAGCTACTTTTTACTCTTTTGGTCATTCTCTTATTTTCTTTTTTGCATTAATGTGTTAGTGTGGTAATGAACAAGTCAAGTGTTATTGACAAAAGGAAAACATAAATTGAATGATTTATTTTATTTATTTATGATATTGCGATACTCTAATTATCCCAATGCACATAATTACTAGAGAATGGCCATCATCCAGAAAGAAATAAAAGTGCACGCCAATTCACGAAGTCGAAACATAGATCCTACATGGTTCCTCCCCCCTGTTGACATGGTCAGTCAAGAGAATAGAAGTGTGTCTTCTCTCTTTGGTCCACCAAATATCTCTCTCACAATAAACAAAACTTCATTCATTCCTACCCATCAACTCAATTTTCCATGCTTCTTTCCTTTCATTTGACTTATTTATTTTTCAAGGGAAATTATCCTCTTTCTTAGTTCGAGGGTGAGTGTGAGGGTCAATGCAAAAATATTCACAGGCACCTAGCCATTACATCAATATTTCTCATCATCATGTCACTTGCAAGGAATTGAATTTGGGTGTGGGAGATAACAACCTTTCTTCCCAACCACCTGAGATAAACCCAATTGAATTATTTGAATTTTTGTGTTATGATATAATGAGAGATAATTAAGGAGATTCAATGGACTTATTCACTTTAAAGTGGAAAGAAAGAGATAGGGAGAGGCCTCTTGCAATTCTTTTAAGAGCACATGAGATGAGACTTATTTAGAAGGTAAGGTGTTTAACATGCCTTTGGAGAGGCATTTGACATGGATTGAACCACCTCATGAACACATGTGAAATAGACGTCTCCCAAAATAAATCGCTCTTCCTTAAAGAAAACAAGAAATTTAAATGAAACACTCAAAGAAAATATGAGTTTTCAAAACTAAGAAACTACTCTATTATACGTTGAATCTCATGGGCATGATTTAGAGTCTCAATGCCTCATTGATAGTTGTTGCTTCTATGAATATTAGGTTGCCACTCGACTGACTCATTATTCTTAATAAGGTAGGGGGTGATGAGAGAGAGAACTCAGGTGATTGAAAAACCATTGAGAATTAATCATTCCCTTGAAAATGCTAATTTTTTCTGGCCAATAACATGATTTCTGCCTAGTAAAAATGTGAAGGTAAATATTTACTAAGCTATTGTCATTCAATATTTCATTCCTCAAATGGGCATACAAAAAGGAAGCATGCCATGAATTAAAATCGATAAAGTATGGACAAGATAAAGTATCATATGTTTACTTTCTAGTTCCTTACGATGGGTGGCGTGTTCACCCGGAATGTTGAATAGGGTAAAAATCTACACAATTTATTTCCAAAATATTTTAACAAGGTTGAATCTCATTTATCTAGGCTTTTAGTAGCGTAAATATTGTGGATATCGATGATAAAAAATTACAACTAATTATTAGAAATAATTAATGTCATACTTAGTTTAAATCGACGAAAGGTTCATTGATGAAAAAGCTTTGAAAATCCAATGAAAATGAAATTGGAAGGGTTATCCCTTATGTTATAACAAAATTAAATACAAAAACATCCACAAATTTTGAACAAAGGAAGAGCCAATTAACGATAATGTGAGTGCACTTGGCAAAACAATCTAACATTCATGTAAAAGCACCATAACATCAACCTCAAATAAGAGTAGACTGGATGTTTGAGGTAGGCTATTAATTCCCTCACCACCTGTGTTTGATTCCCTATAATAACATGTTAAGCTTGTTGTGATGACGCTAAAGGAATAAGACCACAGTCCAACATTAAAAAAAATGGCACCTTAATAAAAAATAAAAAAGCATCCTAACATCGATTTAAGCGATATTTTGTGGATGCTTGATAGTCATATGCAAAACACAAAAAAATCACCCTAACATCAATTTAAGCGCTATTTTGTGGATGTTTGATAGTCATATGAAAAACGCAGGAATTCTAGAGGCCATGCAAGTAAAAGGAATTTGAAAAAGAGCGAACTGCAAGCTAAATCCAAGGCCAGTGTTTCTTGAAGAGGGTTTGAAGAGGGTTTATGTGGGGTTCTATGCGTCACAACGGTTTGTGAATGGTGCAGAGATGGGAGTAATTGAGGTCGAAAGCATGTCAGAAGCGATACCAGACGCCACATATTTTGTTGTAAATTTCCCCCATTATCCTTCTTCCATTTCTCGAGCTATTGAAACCCTCATGGGTACTGAAGAAATTACTAAGGTGAGACCGCCTCTTTCTTTATTCACTTGCTTAAAAACCCGACAACATTTACATGACATTTGACTCATTTGAGATTTTATATTCAAGAAAAATTTGGATTTAATGGAAACTGGGTCGCAAATGGTTGTATATGTTGTGATAATAGATTGAAATTCCTTGAGGCCTCCATGATAGCCTTCTTTACTAATACTATTCCCATTCCTTTCTTTTCACAAACCGTGATCAAATTGTTTTCGTAATTGCAGCATTGCCTTTTTTGCAAACACTCTTGTAAATCACCAAACTCTGCACAGACTCTTATTTTCCTTGCATTGTTAGTGTTAACAAATTAGGCAAAACCTAGGAATCAAAATGACAAAAATTAGCTCTCTTTTGCATCCCTTAAGATCTAGCTTGTGCTTTGATTTCAGCCTTTTTTCTGTTGGAATTTTCCTGGCATAGCATCACCTTGGCCACCACGTACAAAAGCCGTGTGAACATAATTTCCATCATCAATTGCAGCATGACCTAATGTAGTGTCTATTGTCTCATCTAAAAGCAAATGTAGTTTCCTATAATATCGTTCTTTAGCTCTAGACAATTCCAGTCTTTGTTTGCTAATACGTGATCCTTTATATAATGGAGATCAACTTATAACTCATTCAATGCTGTATGCTTCCGCTACCTCAATTTTTGCAAGAAGCCTAGGAGTATCTCCATATTAATACTCTTGTTCCATCTTACGCTTCTTCTCAACAAGAAGAGTCAAGAGACAATCCATCTCCTTTACTGAGACTTCCATCTAGCTTCTAATTGAAGATTGGGATAGTTAAGGGAGCTTTCAAGCCAACTCTATTTGAGTTATATACAAGGTCATGGGCAATAACAGGTTTGAAACCCATACCTATATTGAATAATTTGAGAACTAAACAGTATTTGGTATAGAATTAGAAAAGAACAGAAAGCGAGTAAACTTCTAAAATAATCTAAACAAAACATAAAAATGAAAAACAATCTAAACAAAATATAATAATAAATAGAATTATTCCCTGCCAACAAAAAAAATACTATAAATTCATTGTCTCTGAATGATGGGAAGAATATATAGGGATACAAAATAGCAACAACAACTAAGAAGTACTAAAAGCTTTCTCATTTCTGAAAGAATGAAGTAAATCAACCAATATTAAGTACATGTAGATAAGATAAGATAAGATAAGATAACTATATTAATGTCCAACGAATGACCACAAAAGTAGGTCAATGGGACTGCAGAGTACAATGATGTCGATACAAGGAGGAGTACCAAAAGGTCTCCTATATAAAGAGAAAGAAATAAGAAATAAAGCAAGAAATACATAATGCTTGAAAAACCAAAATGAAGAAAGTCCTGGACTCCAAGTGTAAAGGGCACAAGATAATGGTCCACTAAATCTCTCTCCTAATACTTGAGGTCGAATGCAAAAAACTCAAGATGGAGTGTTGTCTCGAGGGAAGGCTAGGGGAGGATTTGGAGCCTCTATAACGTCGCTGCCGAGAAGAAGTGATATGTCGCTGATGACAGGGCGATCTCAACTGCATGCTAGTAAGAGATCTGGTTCGGTAATGACTCAGGGGTCCTTGTGCTAGGGGGATGGCCCCTCTAGCCTACACTGATCTAGAGTCTGAGGAAACAATGTTATTAACTTGTTGCTTCGTGCCTCTTGCTGATGAGAGCACTGTAAAAAATGACGTAATCAGTTGTACAAGATCTGCTCTAGGAGGCTGGAGAATTTGTGTGTGAAGTCTCATGGCCTCTTGTATGTACAAGGCTATAAATCTCTGGTCTGTGTATCGAAAGAAGCTAGATAAGGTCTGTATCCCTCTGAAAAAGCAATGGAATCTCCCATGAATCATAGTAAATGGGGCAGCGAAAGATGAAGTGCTCCTCCGACTTAGTCACTCGGAGGCAACACAACTGGAAAATCATGTCTAATCGTGCAATTTGATGGTCAGCCTCAATCTGTAGTTTATGAGAACCTACTTTGATCATACCCAAGGGAATCCAAAGTGCGTGCATCTAATGGTGAAGCGTGTAATGGGGTCGAATAATGAGTCCATCTCTCAACATCATGAAGTGCTCAATATAGAAAGCCATCTTTGGACGTAACCCATCCTAAGGGTTTATCCAAATAACCTGTACATATTTCCTTTAAATATCCTCTTGGATGATTTTATTCATCTCTTGTTTGGTTGGTAGGAGGTGGCCCGGTGCACACAAAGAATACTTGAATGGAGGGAGTTGGTTTATCTTGATACCAACTGAAGCAGGGAGATCTGAGACTCCAACATACCAACATTATGATTGAGCCAAAGGACTCGCTACTGGAATGGACTCTGATGAAAGGTAGGCCAAGTATGGATATCGATCCCACCCCTTCCCTGTATCCGCAAAACCTCGAACATGGTGAAGAAGAGAGATGATACCAAACACTGTCTCAAGGCAAAAGGGGTGAGCTCCAAACTCTACAAGAGTGATGGGCTGAGGCATTGTCTGCTTACACTGAATGATGCGATGAAGAAGGGTGATCTACACTCTCTCTGCAGTAGGCCAATCAGACTCTAGTAAGCTAGGACCCCAAACCTCCGAACCATATAGAACTGTGGGTCAAACAAGACTGTCCATCAGTGACATCTTCGCTGATATGTCCTAAAAATGATTCCGAAAACATTGTCTCTAGAGAAGGGCCAAGGATCCATAGCCCTTGTTGATTCGAGGCTGGAGTGCAGGCCGCAAGCTAAAGCGAGGTCCTATGAATAGTACCCCCAATAGGTGTATGAGCTGGTGATCTCAATCTCCTCTCCTCTGAAAAATAAATGGAGGTCACAGAGGAACTTCTTTGACATGTTGAAGATAATAACCTTGGTTTTACCTAGGTTAACCATCAACTGTCAAAGATCATTGAAAAGGGTTAGGGCATCCAACTGCCTCTGAAATCCGTCAGGGGATGGGGCTAGAAGGACCACGTCATCTGCAAACAACAAGATAGAAATCAAGACATGATGTAGAAGGCAACCATCACCGTCCTGGATGTGTTCACGCAAGGACTCCAGCTCGTCAATATAGATCCCAAATAGTGTGGGGACAAGGGACAACCTTCTTAATTTACTCCAATAGTGCTCTGGATAAAATCTGATAGCCCATGTACTATGCGTAGATGACCAAGGACCGACTCATATAAGCGCATGATGGTTGACAAGAGGGTCTCTGAGATGCCAATATCTCCGAGTCTCTGGAATAATGCTTCTTTAGACATTGAGTCAAAAGATTTTCGAAAGTCTACAAAACAACAATAGACTTTCGAAGAGCGATGTTGTGCCTCCTCAATGATGGCCCAAGTGTAAGGATGTGGTCAATAGTCTGGTGCTCAAGTCGAAATCCAACTTTTCCTCTAGCTCTAAGTTGTTTCCGCTCAAGATCGGGTAGGAGGGGTGAGTATGTATGAATGCATGTCAAAGCTGACGGTGGAGAGCTTTGCATTCCTCATCATACCATTGATTCATAGGGAAAGAATTTGGTTTATGAGAGGTGGAAGTGGGACGATGAGAGTGGGGGTAGCACTTAAGGACAACATCCAAAATGATGGATGAGAGACAATTGTACTTGGTCGATGTGGATTCAAATAGTGATAATTGGTCCATGGAGGGGAGCATCTGGAAAAGGTGGGAAGAGAAGATTTCGGGGTCACCCTCATCAAAACGAAAAGTAGTATGTGTTGAGCCCTTGGGGGGAGGTTGGGTGAGAATGGGGGGGTTGTTAGCATGAAGAGAGAAAGAAAGATGAGCATGGTCAGCTAAGGGGATGGGGGAAACAAAAAAGTGATGAATTAAGGGGAGGAGGTTCTGGCTAGAGAGGACATAATAAAAAATGATTTATCCTCCACCATGAGGTCAACATGTGAAAAAGCGGGAGTTTGGAAAACACGGGAGGCCATTAAGAATCAACAGCTCCTGAGATTTGCCCAAGTGTAAAATATGTTGATCATAGGCGGTAAGGGGCCCCAACGCATCATCAGACATCCTATGAAATCCCACTAACTCTGGATCGATCTCCTGGATGCAGTACACATACTCAAATCGATTGTGAAGAGGGATCTGGAGGGCTCTAGTGCGGGAGTTGAAGTCACCTAGAATAATAACCTCCCCAACTACTGAATACTGGGCTATGTCGACACAAAAATTGAAAAAGGGGTCCCCACCAGGCCCATTATGAATGGAATTGATGAAGAATCATGAGGGAAGTAACAAAAAACTATATAAATGTCCCTAGGGGGAGGAGAGACCCCTCAAACCCGAACCCACATAAATCTCGCAATCTCATCCACAACCACCAAAGAAATCCTGCTCTGAAAGGAGTCTATGATGAAGCAAGAAACTCCCCCAAAACCTCTAATACCATAAGAACTCCTCATCTCCTACCTACAAGCTGAGAACTTATGATAACCTGTAATGTCTGGGAGAGGTCGAACCGGGCTCTCATACGTCTCGGTGATGAATAAAATATCCGACAATCGAAGAGCATCATATAATAGACTCGACGATGCCCAAAAATACCCATTACCATTCCAACAATTGACGGAAATGGATGCACCTTGTTGCCTCCCCCAATGAACCTATCATTTGTAGGACTCAGAATGGGGTTCCACCTAGGTGGAAAAGTGTCCTGAATCACTACTTTGAGGTTCCTGATAATTTCCAATTTCCCTGCATGGCGTGCTGCTATAACCAACTCCCTAGAGCATTTGATCTCAACAACCTGGTTTTTAGTGAGATCTTCATCAAGGAAGATCTTACTATGAAGTGAGAATAACTTTCGCTTAGCTCTAAGAACCCAAAGGCGATCAGCCGCAGACCTGAACCAGAGAAAGTGAGTGGAATTGTACCCAAGCCAAGCCCTATTAAGGGTCACATCTTGGAGATCTAGGTTTTCATTAAGGAACATGGTCCCAACCACCATGGTGTCTGAGGATGTGAGAGGCAAAGGAAGCCCTCTCACTTTGAGGTTCAATTCTCACGCTTATCTAGTGCGTTCTTCCATGAGTTTAGATTTTACCACCTCTTCAACTGTGGCTAAAGGGGGAGCGAGGGGGGTATCCCTTCCTCTAGAAACCTATGCCCATGAGTTGATGTGTGTTTTTGTTTCTTGTTTAAAGGCCGCTTGCTGAGCTTTGATCTTCTCTTGTTTTAATTTAGATCGATAAATTCAGCTTGTAGAGTGTCATTAAAGGGGTGGTGGTGATCTGCTTGCTCCTTGTTGTCCCTAAACAACTGCTTTAGTGAACCATTCTCGCCTTCCATTACAAATACTATGTTCTTGAGTTCATCAACATCTATTTTTAGTGCGTGGTTAGAGGATTCAAGGGTTTCCAATCTCCTAAATAGTTCCTGAAAAGCCCTGTTGTCGCATCGAAATACATAATCGAGCAAAGGTGATGGTTCTGAAAAGATTTAAAGAAGTCTTTGAAACCTATATCTATGTCGGTAGGAGGTCCTGATGGCGTCGTCACCTGTGGTTGATCCTGTTACTATGGTTGGGTACCTGGGGATCCAGGCGTCATGGTGTTGAAATCATTAACGAAGATCTGCATCTTGAAAGTAGAATAATACTGCTGAAGACTAATCCCTGCACTTCCACAATAGCTCTTCAAGAATATCTCATCATCGAGGAGAAAACAAACCAAAGAGACATACCAGTTCCAAAAACACGGGCATGGCCCAAAGCAGACCTGATAATTGGTACTCGCTGAGGAGTTATAACAAACACTTTACCTGCAAATCCACAACTCTCGTCCACGTGATTTCACAACAATATTCCATGTGTGAATGAGTGGCAGTCGACGGACAATCACCAATCACGTGAATGAGCAGCAGATGGTGGATAGATCTCTATAGAGTCAAACTGAAGACTTGGTCTTCTACGTCGATTCTTCACAGTTTCGAGAGATAAAGAAGCATTGGCGAAAAATATGAGTGACCAGGAATCGAACCTTACAGTTGAAGAGAAAACCCAAATCTATTTTGTAGGCTGCTGCTCCTTTTGCTCTGCTCCCCACTTCTGTGGCTCCCTTCCCTTTCCTTTCATAGGCCTTAAGAAACACTGAAGCTGAGAGAATTTGATCAAGCGTGCTACCTTCTTAGACTCTGATAGTGTGTGTCCAGTTAAGGGGGTTATCGACGGCTCTACAATTTTGGTGGATGCGATACTATTGATGCTAGAGTAACCAGAGTTACTTTGATGTTTAGCCCACAATTGAAGTTCCAGTTCCATAACTGCTTTAAGCTAAAGGAAAGATCTAGGGTTGGCCCAAGAATACCATGACAGGATACAATTCAGGTAAATAGTAATGTACAATGGATTTAATGTTAAACCCTGTACTTGCTGAGTGATTGATATGTATGTAGATTCGGCGGATGCAGATGCGATTTGATCAATGTTGGAGTAACTGGAGCTGCATTGATGTTTCCAATTACACCACCGACTGGATCGATGCCCTGTACCTGTCTACTAGCATGCTTTTCTGCTAGCCTGCGAAGGATGTCTCAAACCAATTATTGCAAACAAATGAGAATTTTCCTAGTATACTTCTTGAAAGTGATACCAGTGCCCCTGGATGTAGACTTGTAGCTAGCCGTAGCCCTAATCATTGTCCTAGACCCAACCTTAGACCGAAAGAAACTCGTCCAAATAAGGGAAAATTGTAGAAGACTAGAAATAGGAGTTATGATTTTGTTTCTTCAAGTATTAAATCATTCGAAGACTCTATCTTAAAGCTGCAACACACAAAGATGGATATTTATAAAGATGCTAAAGGGTTGCGTGTTGAATCTGAGGAAAAGCGAGCAGAGTAGATGGACTGAGATTATCATGAATACTCAGTTGCAAATTGCTAAACTACTTTCTTGCAAGACTCACAAAAGAAAACCAGTTGATTGTAATTCTCCAGTTCATTTCACCTCTGCTACTATTAACTCTTTATCTTTAGATACTGTGGTTCCAATAAATGTCACTGATGTTAGCAGGCAAACTGTGAAGTCTTTTTTCCTTGGAAATGAGTACACTGTTTCTCATCTGTCTTTTCTACAACCCTAGGGATAGATGATGGCCATCAATACGGGATCATAGAAGTGGCGCTTTGGTGGATTGAGGGTTGATTGTGTCTACTCTCACCAATGTGTATATGGTGTATGAATCTAAGCCAAATATCTGCATAAATGTCAAAAAATGCTAGAAAATTCTAAAAAATCATCAAAAACACTTCTAATGGTTGTAAACACTATCAAGAATATCAGATACAGATACAAAAGTACGCATCCTTTGGCAACATTGTAATGTCATCTTGTACTTGTGATTTTTTATGTGTGTTCATTAGTAAAGACCTTATTTTTGAACAGATAGGGAAAGAAGCCAATAAATTTAAAAGACATTACAGTAAAGACCCTACTGTTGAAGAGACAGGGAAAGCAGCCAGACAAGTCAATTATAAAAATCTAACATCACCATTAAGAAACTTTACCAATGTACAAGGTCAATTCCCTGTATTATAATTCAAATAAATTTCTATATGACATGGGTACTAACAATTATAAATTTTACCTACATAGAAATTATACTAGATTTCTTCAAATAAGTTTTAGAAGAGTATAAGGGTCCTCCAATAAACATGCTGATTAAAGGGATGCACTAGATAGTTGAACCTAAATTAAATCTCCCTTAGCCTCCACAACCCAAAAGAAGATAAATTTTTTTGGTTTTCTGTGGTTTCTTTCTAAAAGAAGTAGATTCAGAAAACCACAAAGTTTATCTAGCACATCAATTCAGATAATCAAGTGGCATATCATAATGAAATAAATTCATGCACATAGAAGAAATAAACGATCAAACACAATTCCATTTGATTCACCTCCATGTGTCTACATTCTGTGATTATAGAAGACAAACTTGTGAACAACTACACAATAACACACATAATAAATTAAGGATTATTTCACAAGTTCCAAACCAAATACAAAGCAAAAACCTAAATCATCATGCACAAATCATACAAATGAAGGATCTTCATCTTCTTGAACTGCCATTTCTCTACATGAAAGTGCCCATACAAATGATGATTTCCCTCTATAGGTTTCTATCTAATAAAAATGACTTGAGGTACTTGTTTGTAAGAGTGGTCCTATAATGCTATGATTCAGGAAATATAATAGAATTAGAAGTCCTTGTAGAGTAGAGTTTCAGAAGTACCATGATGAGATATTCATAATAACTCTTGTCATGCTCCAAACTACCATATTGAATTATCATATTTAGAAACTGTCTCTGGGAATTCATAGTCAATTGGAATATTGTTATATGCAGAGACAAATTTCATGTCTCCACTCATTTCCTAGAAATGATGTATAAAAGGTTGGTCGTAGACCCTACTTTTATCAAGGTTTAATCCCTCTCTCATTACCAGCTGGATGTTTGAACCAAAATTGTAACCACTATTTCCAGCAATGAATCCTTTCCTAAAGAAGTTATCATCGGGCATAATTTTGAAAATTTTCCCACCCTGTGAAGCAGGGTGCATTTTCACTTCAAGCCGATTGTGATAATTCATCATCTTAAGGTTCCCTAGTGTTTATGTCTTATTCTGATGCAACCCATCATAGAATCAAGTAATTCATTGATAGGCTACTAATTACCAATTGGAATTGTTGAACTTGTAGTGCCAAGAGGATTAAGATTCACATTACCATTGGATGTTGTCTGTCCTTCCTTCTCAGATGGAAAAATACCCACCTTTTCTTGAACTTGTAGTTGGTTAGGCTGCCCCGTAGATATAAAAAATAAGGATTTACTCTCTTGAGGTTCTGGTCTCTGATATCCCATGCCTTGAAAATATGTTCTATATGCACAAGTATACTGATAGGCATTTCTTAAAATCTAATATGAAAATTCAAGTTGGCGCTCATGATATGGGCACTTCTCATGTCGACATGTATAGACCTTTTGATCTTCCAATGGAGATTCCAGTGGTAAATTTATTTTTCTGATAAAATTTACATTATCTCCTAACTGAAGAGCTGAAACTCCCTCATTTGAAATACCTACATTGAAATGGTCAAAGTCTTGTGGTTTGCATTCCTGTACCTTGGAACTTAAGAGATCCAAGTCTTGTGGTTTGCAATCCTGCACATCAGTATTTGTATAAATAGATTTTGGATCATCTTCAAAGCCTTCAATGTCATATTTACTACTGTTGCTTAATGTCGGAGGCCCAACATGTGTAGCCACTGCAGCACTGGTCGGTGGACAAGCATTAGGGATTTTCTAGCGATCCAATTCTTCGTCTTGGTTAACAACTGCTAACCAAGGTACACTTTCTTTAAATGTCATCTTATCCTGCAAGCACTTTGACTGCCTAACAAGTTTGCAAGTTTTGGCTATATCAGGTGACATGTGATAACAACAGTAATAACCTCCACCTTCCAAGCCTTTTTCAGATCATTATGATTTTTATAAGGCAGAGGTCCTTGTCCTTTTGGCAACCCTAATTATGGCCACCAATCCTCATTATTAGTAGGCCACCAAGGAGGAGAAATATGCTTTTCTAAAGGATACCTCCACTAAGGTGGATCATAGTGTTGCATAAGGGAAGAAAGAAGCAAACCCAAAATGGTGCATTGAAGTTCCTGAAGAGTATGAGGGGTAGGAGCCATAACCATGATACTCTCATTTTCTCCAGGTGTTGCATGTTTTGCTTGATATTTGGTGATTGCAGGAAGGCCATTTATGTCAAATCTGACCTTCTCCTTCCACCATGCTCTAATATTTTCAGAGGCTCCACTTACAGGCTTCCCTTTTTCAGGAATAATTCCATATACAAACCCTTGTGCTTTGAAAAATTCCATCATTTTCAACATGTAATTTAGTATACCATCCTCTGCCTGAGACATATTTTTCCTTTGGGTTTGTTCTTGTGATTGTCTCTATTTTGTTGTGTCGTTGTGATATTTTCCCTTCCGTTGCTCCTAAATGCGCCTAAGTTGGATGTGATTCTTCCACATATGATTCTCAAGCTCATCCACATCAATGTCACCCTCACTAAGTCCATCATCATGCATAACCTCACCCTCATTTTCACACATTGAATCTCCTTTAACGGGAACAGAAAGAATATCCAATTTCCTGGATAACTCATCTCATCATAAATCTCCATGACTTCTACCCTAGATTGGTTGTGCCAAGTTTTTACAACTGATTGGAGGAAAACCAAGGAAAAACCAAAGTGTAAAAATCTTCTTTCAGTATTGATCCTACTAATATTTATCTTCTAGCAAAGAAAGTCCCTATTCCATCACAATTAGTGATGAAATAAACATTAGCCTCTGCCTTAGTTTCATGCAGGGAAGGCTACAGAAATTAACACCGCTTGTAAATGGAGACATCCAACTAAAAAGAAACAACACTTGGGCATGTTCATGGCAGTGTGTAGAAAATACAGAAGTTACGTACTTTTGCATCTGTTGGATAGGAGAATAATTTCTCAAAAATTACAAGGTTTTTCCACATCCAATTGTGTAATGGTCCAGCATCCAAATCTAGCACTCTTAATTCACAAACATTAAAAAACATTCAAAATCACTACAATAATCCAGCTTATTCTATAACAAAATTTAGACAATATCTTCAAATAATTAACAGAAAACATAACCCACTGAAATTGTTGTTAATGTTACTTTGTAGGGATCCAGTACAACTGAAGAAATCAACCATTAGTATGAGACAAAAATTGAGTAGTCTGGAAGGATTGTGCTAGAAAATAAAGCACTACAATAATCCAACTTATTCTCTAACAAAATTTAGACAATATATTTAAATAATTAACATAAAACATAACCCACTAAAATTGTTGTTAATGTTACTTTGTAGGGATTCAGTACAACTGAAGAAATCAACCATTAGTATGAGACAAAAATTGAGTAGTCAGGAAGGATTGTGCTAGAAAACAAAGACTCGCCACAGGAAAATTTTTAGGAATCATTGACATAGAGAACCAACGGTACATAACGAAAATAAATATCTCACAAGAAATCCCCAAATATTTGGTCACATCGATGAATGCATACCCGTAAATACAATGTAAGTAGTCTCTTCCCTCATGCATGTCTTAATGTATGTTGTTCTGCATGCTTATCCTGACATCTTGAATTTTAATATGTTACAAAACAGAAAAAAAATTCTACAGGTCACAAACATAAGTGAACTTGCAAATTTTTAAATATATTTATTCTAAAACCATTTTGTGAAATTAATGATTCCAGTGAACACCAAAATTGATCAAAACATTTCTTAAATCATAAATAAAGTTTGTAAAAAAGAAAATGAAAGCAAGACATCAATCTTAAATATAAATCAACACTTAAAAGTAAGCGTTGACCATTGAAATGTTGTGTTGTATTATCATTAATATTCATGATCCAGGGAGCCTAAAAAACCATGCTATAGAATGGTGGATTGAAGTTTAAACTTAGGGGAAGGTTCATCCAAATTATTTGACACTAATTTGGTATTTAAGTTGTCTTGTCAAGCCTAAAATCAAAGTTTGGTGCCTGTCATAATCTATGTTCACTCTTTTGCTAGATCTTGTGCAATTACTAATTCAAATATCCATCTTATGTCCTTGGAGGAAATTCATTTCAAAGAATCGCAAAGCTGATGAATGAATTGATGAAATTGGAACCATTAGCTGCTAAACCCAAGGAGAATGTTCAAATTAATCTACAACCCAGGGAAGTAGGAGAAAAGCCTTGTTCTTCTAGTAGAACTGCTCATATTCATTTAAGTAGCATGAATTTACAACCAAAGAGATTCCAGACATTCCTTTCATTGACTATCACTGGCATTATCCCATGAAACTCCAGTAATACAAATGATTTTCTTGTAGGCATTGTAGCACAGAGGCTGCCAATCTGCGTAGGCTAGCAAGCCCTCCTCTTCTCCCACAACTAGTGTATATTTTCCTTGTTTCTTGTATAATCAAGGAAATGAGCTTTCAAAATTCAAGTTTGCAATTGTGAGTAACCTCCAGGGGTTAGTTTTTGTGAATTCTATCCACAATCTTAATTTCTCTTGAATATTTTCACCATAAACTACACATAGAAAACATTGATTCCTGACGTTGTAAAACTTTACAATGCACAACCCTGTGCAAGAAATTTATTTAAACATTGTGAAGATTTGATGCAGAGGATGTAGTTTTCCTGCAGGAGTAGAGATAAACTCTAATGAAGTGCAAGAGGATGATGCACAAAATCCAGTGCAATACAAGGTATTCTATTTTATCTTTTACCCCATCCACCCTCAACTATCTATACTTACTTTTTTTTCCAGGATGTTGGCATCCATTACTCTGTGGAAACCTCTCTTAAAAAAGATGGAGTTTTCGGCAAACATTCCAAGCTCTCTGTGCATACTCTACATCACAAAAAATCCTTCCAAGACAAGGGATGAATAATTTTTTTTTTTTATATTACCATTCAATTTTTCCATTTATTTTAATTTCACAAGGTTTGGCAGTTGGAGTCTTATTACATGTTCAAATCTATCGGCACTATCAAACATAAAAGATAATTGTGGAATTTGGTCTGACCATCACCTCCCATGCATTTGGATCATTGCCCAACTCTTGTTGAAATTCCATTGAATGGTGCTTGTCATGATGGTGTTACGTAGTAAACTGATGCTTGTCAACATATGCTTCAGTTATTGATATTATTTAGCATACATTAGCCTACTGAGATAGATTTATACTATATAAAAAAATAGATTAATACAAATTAATATCATCCTAATACTTGCAACGGGATGTGGTTTAGTGTGAGGGATAGGAGGAAAACATGAAAACAACCTAGGTTCAAACCTCAACAAGTGTAGAGCCCTTGTGTGCATGTGTGAGGGAAGTTGTTTGACCTCCCAGAGTTGGCTTCACTTCATCAACAAAGGGCCTTAACAGAAGTTAGACTTGTTTTAAGTGGATATTAATGGGATACTTTATCTCTATTATTATATAGCTTAGATGTATAATTTAAAAAAATATAAATACATATATTGCATCTAATAAAATACTATATTATTTCGATTTTATATATTAGTTGACATACACAGTGCACACACACATATAATTTTATATGTTAGTTGATGTATATATATATATATATATATATATATATATATATATATATATAGAGAGAGAGAGAGAGAGAGAGAGAGAGAGAGTTAAGTTTCACATAAGTCAGCCATAGAGATAAATTCAATTTCTTATAGAGGTTAATTAAATTCTTAGATTAACAAGTTTTTTACATGCACTCAATAACTCATTTTTGTTATTTTGAGATATGGTTTAACATTATCTTGTGTTGGTTTTCACCAATATTGTAGATGGTTTATAAGGAGCAGGGGCTCTTCCTTGAAATAGTTGACATCATTCGAGGTTTGGGGCTTATGATTTTAAAGGAAGTCATGGAAGCTCACAATGACAATATTTGGACTCGCTTTGTTGTTAAGGTAATGTCATGGTTGCAAATAAGATAATTAATTCTCAGACCTTTGACTCCATGTAAAGTTGCCTCTTTTATTTGTGTTTAGTTGCTTGAGCAGACCATAGACTTCAAGAATTGGCATTTGGACTTATAATGAGAACATGGTATGAAATTTATTTTAAGCCTGCATGTGATTCTAGAGTTGGAGAAAAGCGTCCGACCAACAAATTGCTATGGCTGATGCTTAAAAACTAACAATTGGAGATTTTTCTTGGGAATTTGATTATGTAGGGTTGAATACCATGGAATACTCTATTTATCTACCTCTATATTTCACCATATGTGCTCGTGTATCTTCTGGCATATAAAATTCTAAAGGCACCCTACCCTAATTTGTCATGTTGTGTAATTTGGAAGTTTCACGGTATTTTCGCATAGTAGTGGCTTCTTGTATTGGAAGTGAAACTCTAATGATGTAAAAATATCAATAATTTTCTAAGAACCACACAAAAATTTGAAAATCGTAATTTTGATCTTTACTGAGCTTTGGACATGCATGTTACTAAGGACAACTTGCACCTAGCAGAAGACAGTGAAATCATTTTAGTAGACTTAGTACCCTCACTTGAAGGTGTAAATTAGAATTATGGAAGTGTAGGAATATGCACAAGGAGAAATAACATAGCACTATATTTTATGGCTTCTCCTTAGGTACATCTGCAAGAGGTTGTGTGCAATCAGGTCAAGTTGTAACACAAATTTTAATGTGAGAATTGAAAATTTTCCACCTACCATGCAATTTTGACACTTTGGGGTGCATTCTAAGTATGGAATATGATGTTTCATGGCATATAGGATAACCCCTTTTCCTTATCATCCATCAGGTTTGTAATTTATGTACATGACGTGCATTTTTTCATGCAAGTGGACATTTTGGCACTATGAAAATAATAGGTAGAAAACAAAGTTGCTCTTACAAAAAGCATATTTTGGCCCATGGGAGAATAAATCAAGGTAGGATATGGTGTTGGTGAGCAATATCACTAGGTGTCCCCTCAAACATGGCATGACAAAAAATGATCATAGAGGCTAACTTGGAAAATTTCCCATTCCAAAGACCTGCAAGCATGGTATTGGTGATCAAGTTTGACTTTGCCAAACTCAAAGATGACATATTGCACGGTAGGATACTTAATGGTTTGGGAACTTGTCTTTTAATGATTAATTCCCATGAGGATGATTCTTTGACATTGTAAAAGAGATTAATGTTGAGGACTGCAAATTACTTCCTTGATTACCAATGGATGAGAGGACATTGCCTTAAACAATATGGCCATGGCTTTGCATTCCAAAAGCTCATTCTTCATAAGGACATCGCCTTAAACAACATGGCTACAAATAATTTGATCCAAGATAAACTCAAAGAATATGATATAGTCCATAAGGGGGAGGATCAATGTAAATTAAGGAGCAAAACTATCATTATATAAAAAAAATTCAAGGTGTCCACCCATGTATATGGTTAATTTCTCCATTTTTCTATGTTATTACACTTTTGTGAGAAAATTTTAATGAATTTCCAGCAATAGACAAATAAAAATATGGATGCAATGATGAACCTCATATTACAAAATAAATCCTTTAACTTTCTTTCTCCAGTAGATCTTCAAGTAGGCTCACAGGGGAATTTCCCATTAATCCATCCATGCCTTTACAATGGAGAGAGCTTCTGCGTGATGCCTTTTGTCATCCTCCTAGCCAAAATGTTCCCATGAAATGTGGTCATTTGACAAAATTCTAGGGTTTGTTGTGCTACGTGTATTCCTTCTCATTGGAATTCTTTTCAAGGCAGTTTCTTCACATCCACTCCCACTAGAATAACATTATCTAACAAATCAATGGGGAGCTCTTTAAGATGTGGATTCTCTTGATTAGAGTAGAACATGAAGGATTCTGCACTTGCCTAGGTTTAAACATGGTATGATGTACATTCTATTCCAGTTCTTTATTTGGTACGCCATTATATGCATGGATTGCATGATTTTAGGCCTAACAAATATAGTTTGCAATATGTGCCAAATTTGAACCTTCTTAGTATGTTATTATCCCTTCTCTTATTCATGTATTCATTCACATATTCATCCCATTTTATTCTGGTTAGTAAATAAGCCTTTATTAACAAATTGGGCCTACCTTTGGCCTAAAAGCCATGACCAAGGTGTATCTATTTCATCAAAATTATGCAGGACATTTCCTAGGACCAACTACCTAGGCTTAGTTATCGATGAGATATCAGATGATAACACAAATTGACAACATTAAATCATGACATCATGTTCTTGAGGGGAGATTACACTCGACTCTCTGTAATGATAACACATTTGATTTACCACTTGATCACAACACGCTTGACAAACATATTTTGGAAGGCCTTAAGGAGAACACAGGGTAGCCCTGGGTCCATAACATGTACACAAGTGCAATCACTTCCTGATGGTGTAAGTTCAATGACTACCTCCACGTGTTGGGTAGAGGCTATGTGAATGGAACTTGGTCAAAATTGTTTGACCTAAGGAGAATGAGGGTAAGCTTGGGTTTGCAATATATGCACATGGTTCATCACCTCCCAATGTCATAAGTTCAATCCCTTCCTATCCCCCATGGGTGAAGTATATGAGAATGGAATCTTGACCAAAGGTGTGAAACTCCTCGCTAATAACTGCTAGTCCCAAGCTTGTTGGGCATTGGTGTATTCTTCTCGTATCTAGATGTTTTTTTTACATTTTTGAGCAAACTTATTTAGTTATTTGACCTTTTCTATGAAGGGATTCACTATGTTGGGGAGTGCTCAAGGTGATATGACACGGTAGGATGGCTGGGTGGTTAATGAATTGTATCCATTTAGCTTTAAAACATGTTTCTCTTAGAATATTTTGATAAGAATGGTTCTCTGTTCATAAGGAGTCACATCTGTAATTTCATTGCAAGGGAGCATTTGTCCCAACTTGTTTCTTTCCAGTTACATCCTCCCCATTCTAGACTTCATGGATAATTGTGTTTGCAGGTTTTGTGGCTTCCATGATACATGTCTAGTGCACTCATCACATGCAAGGACTTAAGGTCAGTTGTGGGAAAAATTTGTGCAATTAAGCACAACAGACTATTCAACTACATCTTCTGTGGATTAGGACATGTGGACAATTCAACCTATAAAGGTGGTGTGATGGGTGCAGTGCAGTGGTTGCAACTTACAAAGCCTTAGGTGTGGAAAATTCAACCTAAAAAGGTAGTGTGATGGGTGCAACTATAGTGGTTTTAAAGCCTCAAGAGTTGTCTGTAGGTTTCCATGACTCATGAGGGATGAATTCACATTTTGTACTCATTTATTTCCAGATGTCCCTCGTTAAGTACTGGTTTAAGAATCAATACTATGTTCTATAGTGATACACCTCAACTCAAAAAGTTGTATATGATATCTCCTTGTCCTTGACACAAATATTTTAACTCTGAACCTTGTACTTGTTCCCTAACTCAAAATTTGTCTAATATGATATAAAATGTTAAGTCATGTTGAAGATGGATTTTATTACTATAATTTTTAAAATTTAGAACAATATCTTCATAGTTGCAATTTGATTTTTTGCAAGATTTTTGTAATAATATCTTCATAGTTGCAATATGATTTTTTGCAAGATTTTGTAATAATATCTTCATAGTTGCAATCTAATTTTCTGCAAGATTTTTGCAATAATATCTTCATAGTTGCAATCTGATTTTCTGCAAGATTTTTGTTGAAATATAACCTTGGTAATTTTAGTGTCTTTTCATATGTTTGAGAGAATAAGTAAAATTCTTTAAACTCTGAAACAACCAATCAAAAATTCTTCCATATTTGTAAATATAATAGCTGGTTAATGAGAACCTTATCATTTTCTTTCTTGGATTCATGTTTTTTCTCTTTTCATGGATTAAATTAGTAATTCATTATTAATTTAATTATGGTTTTCATTGTTGGCTTGTGTTTTTTGGGACATGCAAGTCATATTGTACCACCATACTCTCACAATAAATATCGAATGATGAAGTGGTCGAGCAAGCCTTTTAAAGGTTCAAGTCACAAAGTGTCAGATGGACACTACGTATGGGTGAATTTGGAGATGATAATGAAATTTGGCATGTGCCCTCTAATGCCACGGTATTCCCTAATTAATGAGAGTGTATTGTCTTTTAAACTTCAATATTCTTTCTGTTAGCTCTAACAAAGTTAGTGTCATGCTAGTGATTAATTTGAAACTATATTTTAGTGAAAAAATCACTATTTTTTGGTGGAATAGTTCATAATTTATTCTGAAATTTTTTGCAAGTGTACTAGTCATGATGATAAACGTGTGGTTTACTTCAGAGGGTTCTCAATTCTTTCTAGATATTCTTTTCATCATTTTCTTTGAATACTTCTCTAGTACTTTACCTTCATATTTTATCCCCTGCACAATTTCTCCTGAGGTCCATGTTGTTATGTTTATTGGTTGTTTCTATGGAAACTTTTTCCTGAGGTTCTGCAAGGTAAATCCAAATGAAAAAATACTATTTTACATATTGAAATTTGTTCAAGACATTGTTGTGTGATACTTTAATTTCATAAATCTATATTTCTATTTCGTTATCTATAGCTTGTTGCATGTTCTTTTATATTTTTATGTTGTGATTCAAATTTCTAGTTATGCTTTCCAGTTATTCTCCTACGTAGTACATGATTTATTTGATTATATCAAAAGTATTACCAATACGATAACATTGATTTTTGTATGTGGACATTTTTTCTTAGGATGTTCCATTACAGAATCAAGATGAGGAGCTGGATCATGCAATTGCATTTTCTCTTTCTGAAGAACTAACCAGACCAGATGGTATATGATGGCAATTTCATTTTTTTACAGTTACTTTTAGTTTAATTATGTCATTTAGCTCGATGCTTTTCATATATTCAACTAAAATTTTGTTGCTTAACAAGACTTTTCCATTTCCATGTTTTAGTGAAACTGTTTATGGTTTGATACTCTCATACGACCTTTATCAAGTTACATGCACCTTCATTAGAAAAAACAAGAGAAATTTTCTTGCCATTACTATATTTCTTTGACATTTTTGACTTGGCAAAGTCTTTTTAGCTAAGGAGCTAGTTTTAATAGGAAAATCACGTTCCTTCCTAAAATTATAAACGTATTTAATCATTAGTAGTTTTGGTAAATATTAAATATTTGATCATGAGTAGTTTTGGTAAACATTAAATATTTGATCATGAATAGTTTTGGTAAATATTAGGTATCATAGAGGAAACTGATCAATTGAGTTATTGTATTTTTATTATGTATATTGAATATAATATTTATTCTTAGACTTTTTATTATGTATATTGAACATATTATATCTAGAAACTTTTGATCTTCCTAGATTTTCTATTCCTTTGGTGTATCTTTGCACCTTTAGGGGCAATTGCTAGTTTAAAGTCTAATTATTTAAAGGGTGCTAGCTCAATGGAAGAGCATCTTCTTTACAAGCAGGAGGTTGGTGGTTTGATTCCATCGTGCCCTGATATTCATAGGGAATGGCGACTATCAATTTTTGGTGATGGATGCTCTTTTTACCATCACCAATGAGCTTATGGTGACATTTTTCAACCGTCACCAAAATATGAAATGGAGACGGTCAATGAACGCCACCATATATATGCATCAATAGTGACGAACATGAAAGATTCATCACCATAAACCATTGTTGTTGATATGAAATGGCGAGGGTCATTGTTTGTCATTATAGTCATTATTCGTGACAGACCTTGATGTCACCAATGAGCTTATCATGACATTTTTTTACCCTCACCAAATATGAAATGGTGAAATTCAATGAACGTCGCCATATATATGCACCAATAGTGATGACCATGAAAGTTCCATCACAAAAAATCTTCGTTGTTCATATGAAATGGTGATGGTCACTATCCATCATTATAATCAATATTCATGACGGACCTTGAATGTCACCACAACACATACTTTTGACGACGCAACCTTTGGTGACGTTCAATTTTTTTGGTAATGGAGGCTATTGTTCATCACCATTGCTCATATGAAATGGTGACGGTCACTATCTGTCATTATAAATAATTATTGGTGACAGACCTTGAATGTCACCACAAAACCTATACTTTCGACAATGTCACCTTTGGTGACAAAGGCTCTTTTGACCCTCATCAATGATCTTATGATGAAATTTTTTGCCCCTCACCAATGTCATTTTTTCTTGTAGTGTAAGGTCCTTTCCAAAGATTTTCAAATTTCCCATGTTTTCCTTTGTCCTCTCTTTTGGAATCCCACTTTAGAACTCTGTCACCCAAATTGAAATCATTGAATTTAGTTCTTTTGTCAAAAATATTTTTGACATTTTCCTAGATGAGCTGTGTTTTATTGTAGACTTCTTTCTTGGATTGCTGCAACTGAATGGTTTGATTAATCCTCCTCTGTGTGTCATTTGGATCAACCTAGAATTCGTTAATTATCTTTATAACTAGAACTCCCAAAGAGGATGGAAAAACAACATCCATCCCATAAACCAATTGGTATGGTGACATGCCAATTGACTTCTTTGTAGTAAGTCTGTCAACCCAAAGTGCATTAATTAACTTATTGTGCCATGACTTTTTGTTGTCTTCTAACAACTTTTTTATGATGTTGACCAAACTCTTATTTTGAGGATTCAGCCAACCCATTACCCCGAGGGTAATAAGCAGTTGAATGTCCCAAAGTAATCTGGTATTTACTGCAAAATTCTATCATTTTCTTGGATTTAAAGGCTGGAACGTTATTAGTAATTAGCTTGCTTGGACATCCAAATCTAGAGAGGATATTGGTTTCCAGAAATTTAATTATATCAACATCAGTGGCTAATCTAGAAGGTGTGGCTTCAATCCATTTAGTAAAGTAATCAGTGGCTAATCTGGAAGGTGTGACTTCAATCCATTTAGAAAAGTAATCAGTGGCTGTGAGAATCCACTTATGTTGGGCAAAGGATGGAGGATGAATTTCACCAATGAAATCCAATCCCCATTTTTGGAAAAGACTTTCAATAGATATATGCTTTAAAGTCAGAGGCAACAATTTTATTTTTCCCTTAAATATTTTTCATTTATGGAAGGAGGTTACTTTCCAATGGACATCAGGGAAAAGGGTAGGCCAGTAAAAACCAGCTCTAAGGATCTTGTTAGCAATGGTTTTCCAATATAGATGTCCACCACAATCACCTTCATGGAATTCTTGCATGGTTCTTTCTGCATCATCCTTCAATAGAAATTTTAGTAAAATACCAAAACATCTTTCCAATATAAAATATTGTCTATGATGCATAAATTGACTGCTTTTAACTTTATAAATCTAGCCTTTGTTTTTGTTAAACCAGGAGGAGCATTTAAATTGAATAAAAAAAATATGTGGTCTACATACCAGTGTGAGTTCAAAAATGCCTCATCAATTTGTGGAGTCGCCTTCTCCTCATGATCATCTAACACAACAACAAATTTTATGTCCAATGTATGAAAATTTGACTCGGACATCAATTTATCTAGTCCTTGTAAAAGCTTGGTGGGTTTAATTTCTAAGTCATGCTCAAGAATGATATCAATCCATTTACCTATTTTACCATCAGGTCCATTCTGAGTAAAAATGTCCTTGACCACTGAATTTGGTACATAAGAAATTATATGGGAATGTAGGATATACACTCTAAAATATTTAATTGATTTTATCAATGCAAAGGCTTGTTTTTCCATAATGTTATATTTCAAAGTTGCATCTCTTAAATCCTTACTAAAGAATGCAATGGGCTTTTCAAATCCTTCATTATTTTTCTATAATAAAACAGTTGCAACAATATGTTCAGATGCAAAAGAAAAGATGATAAAAATTTTAGTGAAATCTGGATTGATCAAGACTAGTGCTTTTGTCAATGCTTGTTTAACTAGATCAAAGGATTGTCTAGCTTCAATGTTCTATCTTATTTCTGAATCTTTTTTCATCATATTTGTTATATTTCTAAGAATTTCTGCAAGGTTAGGAATAAATATTCTTAGGAAATTAATCTTGCCAATAAATAATTGAAGATCCTTAATGTTTCTAAGATGACTGATTTTTAATATAACTTCAATTCTACTGGGATAAATCCTAATACCATCTTTAGAAATAATATGACCCATAAACTTTCCTTCTTTAAGGCCAAAAAGTGTTTTCTTACGATTTAATGAAATTCCAAACCTTCTACATTTTTCAACACTCTTCTCAGGTGTAAAAAATGTTCCTCATCAGTTTTTTAATAGACGGTAATATCATCTAGAGAGATCATAATAAACCTGCCAATTTCATCAGCAAAGACAATATCCATTTCTCTTTGAAATGTGGCTCTAGCATTCATTAATCCAAATGGAACCTTCACAAACATGAAGGTACCCCATGGAGTAGTGAAAGTTGTTTTATCATGATCATTAGGATGAACTAATACTTGGTTGTAGCCTCAGAAACCATCTAATAAACAAATCCTACTAGATCCAACTACCTTCTATAAGATATGATCCATTTTTGGCAAAGGGTAGTTGTATTTTAAGGAGACCTTGTTAATATTTCTGAAATCTATGCATAGTCTGATTTCTCCTATTTTCTTCCTAGTTGGCACTATGTTAGACACCCATTTAGAGTACCTAAGAGGAACTATGATTTTAGCATCATACCTGTTTTTAATTTTTTTCTCAATCAGAGGCATCAGAACTGGATTTATTCTATGAAGTTTCTGTTTAAATGGTTTTTAATCGTCCTTACTTGGGATTTTATGTTGTATAATACTAGTGTCATATTCTTTGAGATATTCATAGCTCCAGGAAAAGACATCAATGAATTCTTTGAATAAAGAAATGCATTTTTTTTTCAGCAACAGGCAGTGATTTTGACAATTTTATCATTGTAGGATATTTTTCACTGCCTATATTACACTCTTCTACATCTGCCCTTGTGGGCTCTATTAGGAATCTGTAATTTATTAGCAAGATTGGCAGAGTCCAATTACAGAAAAAACATCGTTTCAACCAACTTTGGGATTCTAGGATCTAGCCCTCCTGAATCCGGAGAGGGATCTCTCCAATATGTACAAAGATGGATTTGTCTTTGAAGTTTGGGGTTATAATATTAGGCTAGTTATGAAGGCCAAGGGTTTGTTTGTTTTTTGGATGGTTGAGCATGATTACTGTTCAAGGTCGAAAGTTCTGAGTACAAAAAGTTCCAAAGGTGAGAAGTTGCAAGCGATCAGAGTAAGCTTCGACCAAAAAGATAGACAATTGTAGGTTTTAGTCCATTGGGCTATGGAGTCATAATAGGGTTTAATTGGAACAACAAGAGGCAAGAGTGGTCCATGGGGCAAGTCATCTATGTCTAAGGATCTCTTTGAAGATTTGATTTATGGAATGGAATGATACAATAAGAAGGAGAAATAAACAGATGCAGAAACAAGAGCAGCCCAGGATCTGATAAGTACTTTTAAACTAGTCAGCTTTTGACATGGACTCAAGAAAGACATAAAAGTAAACTAGGATCTGGTAAGTACTTTGAAACTAGCCAACCTTTGATACAATTTCAATAGAAAACATCTTAAAACAGAGGGAAACTTGAAGGCAACTTTTGGATTAGAAACTAGCGGGCCGGGCTCACCACAAATCTTCTCCTAGTTCTTCTTTACTTGGTTACTTTCAAGACAAATACAAAGATAACAACAGAATGGCCTAAGATATGGTAAGTACTTCGAAACTAGCCAACTTTTGACACATTCAAAGGGAAACAATCAGATAGTCTGTGGGATCATTCTGGGACCAGGGCTCACCATATCATCCTCAGTTCATCTTAAAAAAACATATACTAAAAAATAACATCTAAGAATAACATTCAGCTAAGACAATAAGACAAGGGAACGCCAAAATTCCTATGCTTGAACTGAATTAAATCATTCCTAAATAACACAATTTAGAAGAAAACATTCAGATAAATATTTTCAGTTAGAGAAGGTTACTGATATATAGTAGGTCCTAACTCTATGCATGTTATTCTTTATATGATAATATGAAACACAGATGAAAACAGAAACAAAAATAACAAGTTACAATTAGAGAAACATAAAAATGTATGACCCAAGATCCCCATAAATGTATGAATTGATTTTAGCTTAAATTCAAGCTTTAGGTCAGTGCTTTCATTGACAACTGTCTACATCTAAAACCTAACTATTTATCACAAACTCCAAAACTGATGATATATGTACAATCGAAGTTTTTGCTCCAAATGCATGTCAAAGTTCTACCTTCTTCCCTCACTCATCTTAAATGTGCAGTAAGAGGTGAGATCTGATAAAGATCTCAATTACAATTAATACGGAAGTTAATATATGGCCTTAGGGACTCAATGAATAAAGCTGTCCATGGTGTCTCACTGCATTAATGATTTACACTTATAATTAAGCTGGTAGACTTTGTTGACCTTGGGGCTACTATTGTGTAGGGTTACCTACTATGAATACTTTTTACCTTCATTTGTTACAGAAGTAACCTTCTAGCTGTGCAGAGGCGAAAATCTTCATTCGATCAATAAATTCGGCCCTGATTGAGTACTTTGAGGAACAGGTGGCGCTGTGGTAGCTGAGGAATCAATTTGCCTCATATTGTGGCGGTGGAGGCATTCCTGCTTGATAAAACACTTTAGGTTTTCTGTAAACTGTGTTTTATTTGGGGATTAGGCTTTTGATAAGCATCTTAGACGTAATCCCCGTGAAACTGGCTCTAATCGTCTGTTCTGATACATTTTGGTCTTCGGCACTGATACCCTTTGACAATGTTAAATCCATGGTTTTCTTGCTGGTATCCAGGGCTGCGCAGAGATAAAATGGCATCGATGCCTCATAAAACACCGACGATACGTGAGATTGCAAACCCCTGCGAATGATTTCCCTGATGAAATGAAGGCAAGAGGATTGTCACCCTCAACCTAAGAATTTTCTTCAGTATGGCGGAAAAACATTAAACCCTGCAAAATACAAACAAAATTTATGAAATCCTGTATATATAGTTTGACTGCTTCAGAGGACGTGTGGAAGGAGCAGGGCCGTTGGATGGCATCATCCAACGGTCGGGATTAATCGGGGAGATCATAGAATGGGTGGAAGAAAATTAGATAAGGGTCGTCGATCGCGTAGAGATCGACGGTCGGGAGCGAATGGGGAAGTAAAAAATAGAGATTTGTTGACCGGGCAATCGAATAAGGGAGACGAAATATGAACCGCCGATCTGCAGATCAGATCAACGGCGGAAAATGATTAAATCATCGTGCCGGGACCACATTAAGTAGCGGGCATCTTCATTAATTTTCGGGCATCTTTGGTGAGCGATCACCGTTGGTTGGCCCGCCCCAGATCGGACAGACCACAACGATATCGCTGGGTGTCCAGGTCCGAACGTTAACGCGCGATGGACGACGGATGGACAGCGGTTTTACAAATATTACAAGGGACGCGTGTCAAGCGATGTATGGAATCATTGGCCATCGAGCAAAAACCGCCCTTCGCTGAAGAGTGGTGCGATAAAAACCATGCAATTTTAGGAAAACGGCGCACGACTGGGGGGTCCACAGGGAGGCGCGCTCTGCACCGTCTGATCTATGGATTTAGATCGATGGCGCAAATTTATTGAAAAATTGCTCCAGTGGAAAACCTTATAATAATAAAATAAAGCCTGAATATTTACAAATAACAAAGGTTTTTTTTTTTAATATTTTCGGGGCGAAAAAATTGTTAAAACGGATAAGCGCCTGATTGGCTCAGCACCAGGTTATGGTGCCAGGGCACATGGACAAAAAGGGTTAAGGACCTGGCCGAAGGGGGGTTAAGTCCAATACATAGACAATATGCATTTTTATTGATTTTTCAACGTTTTCAAAGGGTTTCAAGGGTTTCGGTATAGTTAAAAAATGGGTTTTCAACTATGCGAAAGTGATTTTCATAAATGGAAGAAGAGGATTTATGAAAAAAAGGGAGTTTTAATGGAGAAAAATGGGAGCAAATGAAGGTTTTAGAAGGGGTAAAATGAAGGTCTTGCAGCAGTCTTTAATTTGGAATCAGCAGAACTTCAGAATCTTTTAGGAAGTAAATATCAGTGGAGATTTGGACAGAGGTAGGAGGCCTTCAAGAGTCTTCAAGAGCCAACAGTTTTTTGTCATAGAAAATTGTTCCTTGAAGGCTCATAATAGATTTAGCCACCTTTTGGTATAATAAAATTTTACAGGTGGCTAATAGGCTCTATTTTAGGCTTTTTAGCTACATCATTGAAATCAAATAATTCTTTTAGTGGAACCAAACCTCTAGCTAAAAAATTATCCTTTAACTGAAGCATTTCAAACTCTTCTTTTTTTGGATATATTTCAAGTAATTCTAATTTATTTACAACTTTATCTACATGAGTATTTAAATGTGTATTATCTAACTGTTTTCCTATATTAGAATGCACAACTATTTGATCTTCTAATTCACACTCTAAATCTATACTATTTTCTTCATATTCATCCTTAGACCGCATAAAGTTTTCAATTTTCTTTTCATTTCCAAACACTTGCCAATACCTCATATTATCTGGTACAGTTGGTCTATGTTTTACTTCCACTATATATTTTCTATTGGGGTGAGGCATTTTACATGTGCTGGTTGAAAAATCCAAACCATTTTCAAGGATATTTTGATTTATAGGAATGGCAATAAGATCATATTCCACAAAAGTTTCTATAAAATCAAGCACAACGTTTCTATATGCTCTCAATCTAGGATGCTTTGGAGAGTATTCTCATTTAATCTTCTTTATAATTAGCTCAAAATCCCAATGAATGGAAATTATTTTAGCACCTAATTTTTTCAACAATTGTAATCCTTATAGAAGTGCTTCATACTCGGCTATATTATTGGTACATTGAAAATCAAGCTTGTATGAATGACCTTCAACATGGTTGTTTCTTGTGTTTGACAACTACACTCCTGCTCCAGAACCTTCTCTCCGACAAGATCCATCGAAACTCATGTTCCAAAGAGGTTGGAGCTCAGTGTTTTGTTCCACTATTTATGTTTGGTCTTCATGTGTTTCACAAATATAATTTTATGCATTGGTAACCTGAGTATTGATATCTCCATCATTATAAAGAATGAAAGAGTCTAAATCCAAGTGGACAGAGTAAAGAGGATAGTTATATGGTTTATACTGACTAGTCACCATGAATTTCATCAAATTTTCCCTATATAATCTTCTTTGTTGATCAAACACTGGTATGGTAGCATAAGCCATGTCCATTTGTAGGGTCCCTTGTAATTTTTCTCCCCATGAGCATGAAAATGGCATGCCATACTTAGGGGGTATACCTGCAACCACTATATCCATTACTAGACTCTTAGTTGGGATTTCAACTAAAGTAACACATAGATCTTTGATGAGGCCTAGACATCTTACATTGTTGGAATCAAATGAATATAAATCTTTATAAGGTATAGTAATGTCAAGACCAAGTTTCTCCATAACAACTTTGGGCATAAAATTGTGGGAAGCACCTTAATCTAACATAGCATTATGGAGAATCTTATCATGAACATTCAGGCTAATGTAGAATGGATGAACTCCTCCTTCCTGTGGTTTGCCATCAACTTCTGGCCCAAATAAGAGTTCAGTTGATCATCATTCAAATTAAAAGTGTCAATGTTTTCCCCTATGTTTAGAGCCTTCATAACCTTATATATGTATATATTATTGTTCATTAACTCTATTAGAGGAATGGGAATTTTCAGTTTTTCTAATTCATTCTCAATGTTGAATTATGTTTGAATCTTATTCAATTTCATAAATTCAGATTTATCAGCAATTTATTTTGATATAGGTTCCTTTTGATGACTGATGGTTGGGATATCAGTTTGAGTAGTTTTGGAAGTGTTCTCAACTATCTTTTTGGCAGGGTTTTATACCGTATTTTTTCGAGAAATATCAGTAGTTTTCTTGGTAGAATTGTTTGGGGTTTTCTTAACAACAATATTAGAGGTTTTCTTAGTAGGATTTTCAGAATTATTTTTGTTGGGGGCATCTGAAGTTTTCTTACTCCTAAGGCTATATTTTCTATGGAATTCCATAATATCATTTTCAAATCCCTGTTTGTAATCATTTGATTCTTTTGAATCAAGCTCAGTTTGGGAAAGTTGAAAAATATCTTGTTCTTCTTGAGTGAGAAAAATTGTTTCATCATCATTAATACCCATCAAGTTTATTTGGTTATCTTCTACCTCTTCTAATATTTCCCCATCATCATCAGCATAATTCTCCTGAAATGGAGGTCTAATTTATTGATCTAGGCCCCTTTGTTCCCTCTTTTTGATTTGGGGAGGATTTATTCTAAGATTTTGATTATGATTTTGAGGTGTAGGCTTATTTTCTCTAGGAGAATCTATTTTATTTAGATTAATACTTTCCATCATTATTTCTAATGTTCTGACTAATGAGTCTATTTTGGCATCATCAGAAGAATTTAAGGGTTCTTATTTCATTGTCACTCTTCTTTCAGTTAGTATCCTAGCCCTCTTTGCTAACAAATTGGATTCTACACTCACTGGATCCCTTTTCATTTCTTCTAATGTTGAGGAGTTCCTCTCTCCAAGCTGGTAAGACATGTCTACCTCAAAGCTATCTGGGAATTTTATTAAGGCTAAACCTTGTGGTGGTTTAATGTTGGCAAGAATTTCATTGTATACACTGTTAAATCTAGTGCAATAATCATGGACACTTTCCCTAGTTCCCTCCTAATGCTTTCATATTCTGATAGAATCTGAAGAGGGTTGTTTTTAATTTCCCATCTATTAAGGAATTTATGATGGAATGCAGGGAGATCATTAATGCTAGCAATAAGCAAAGCTTTAAATCATTTCATAACCTCTCTAGTGAGACTTTGTGCAAACAACCTCATTTTGAAATTTTCCTCATCTACTTCCTGAAGGTCAAAACTATTATTCATCCTATCTACATGTTTTTGGGTAGTGATAGGTCCAATTCCATCAAATTTTGGAATCCTTGTTTGATAATCCTGTGTCATGTTTTCCAAAGGAGCTTGAAGAACAAGTGGAGCATATATAGCTTCCATTATAGGTATATGAGGATGAACAATATGTGGATGAATCAAAGATGGTTTTTGGATGAAAGGTGGAAGCTGAATTAGAGGTAGAGGTTGAACTGAAACTTGAGGTTTTGATGAGGATGAAGGTTGGATTATGGTTGAGGATTGGGGAGAAGATTTGGGTTTGAGTTTCTTGATGAGAAACTACCAGAGTAGGCGTAGGGCTAGATTATCTGGGATGCACAAATTGTGATGAGGTGGATGAACCTACAAAATAAGTCAAGGCAGAGAGTTTAACAGACTGTTGGATATATGTCTCATGAACATAAAGGTCAAGACCTGAAACTAAACCTTGCAATTTATCAAAATCTTGAATAATTTCAAGGTCAATATCAGGTTGGGTAGACTGTACTTCAAAATAATGACGTCTTAATGTAGCTTGGTCTACCACTATTTGATCTACCCAATTGGTTAAATTAGTTCTAAACAAACTATGTTCAAAAGGTAAGTCAAATTCAATGTCTTTTAGGCTAACAAAATATTTGGGGAGAGAATCTTCTCTATGGGGAGGAACGCTACTTCGTTGACTCTTTGCTATACATTTTCTTCTCAACGGTTTTTCAGGATCATCAACAATAACTGCAAGCTTTGGATCAGGATGAGATCTAGTGTAAGCTATTTTGGGAGCCAGAATTGAAATCTAAGGGGCACACACTCAATTATTATTTACAAAAATAAAAAGGAAACAATCTCTTGAAATATTCCTATCATACATTTTTTTAACTAGGGTTATGAATTCAAAGAAAATTACAATATTTTCAATTGTTCCCCAGTATGGTTGCCGCTATGTTATCATTCTGTAATTTATGAGATTGTGAGAATAAACATAGAGGAAATCATCAAAACCACTGTGGAAGCTGGGATCTAGACCTGGCAGCTTCAAAGAGGGATCTCTCTGTAAAATTTAGCTATGTTTTGAGTGAATTTTAGGCTAGTTATTATTGTACTGATTATTTGTTTGATTTGGATTGTTTGGTTTATTAAATGGCTATATTTCCATTGGGCTATGAAGTCTAAATATTTAAATGGATCTGCATCAATTTTTGAAGGAGTCTCACAGGGAAAGCTAGGTTGCATTGACTGGATATTTTAAGATTTTAAGTGGATTATGAAATGTAGAATTCAGTAGAAATTGAAGAGCAGTGAAGTATTCTTCAATTTGACCTCAACAGAAAACACGTCAATTGAAAACAATTATAATAAGGTTCTGAAAGTAACATATCCTATTCATCACAGTTTTTTTTTATACAATTAATATTTTCAGAATTACAAAGAAAGGAAAAACAATGAATAACATGATTACAGAAGAAAAATCATCACCAGTGAATACACCACATGAATCCTGTGAAAATGTCCTTGTATTATTGATGCTGCCAACAGTTGGAAATTACAATGCTTATAATAAATTATACTCAGTAATCAACCCTTAATACTTCGAATAGTGAAGTATTTATACTAAATACAAAAATTATTTACACAATCATTGTCTCAACCGATAGTGTATTATTAGAGTAATATCCAAAAATAAAATCGAACTGTTACAAAATAATAAGCACAGTGTACAATGATCTAGAATGATGGTACTATTTTGGAGGAAGCAATTGCTGAATAGGAAACAATTGCTTAATAGACCTATTGCTGAATAGACCTATTTCTAGGTTGCGTTGGCTCATGTGTTGGCTCATGTATTGGCCCGCGCTTACTATATCCAAATTACTGCTCAATCCTGTAATTCGCAGAGTTTATCCATCGATCTTCATCTGGGATGGTAAACTTAATTACATTGCGGTAAATCTCATCAACTTTGTGTATCTAGAAAAAGTGGTTTTTACAACAAAAATATGATTTACTTCATGTTGGATGAAGAATCATTACCCGTAGCTTCCAAAAATTCTCTGTCTATCATGTTGCCTTTGATGCTTGCAAATTTGGTGTTGTCCCTGGCAATCTCCTTCAATTTCTTGACATAATATTCATAAGAAATCAACTTATCATTACTCACAAATAAAGAAGGTAGACCCTTCTGTGTTAAAGGCTAAATTCTGGTAAAGAATCTGTTAACTTCTATCTCTAGACTGTGGCACTTTTCTTCTGGCTGAACAACTAGATTCTTCTTAGTAAGAATCCTCTTCACTTCCAAAATATTTTATGTCCTGTCATCTACTCCTAAATCATCCAATTCATATATGTTTTTAGAGTTTCAAACCTTGATGATGTATGTTGTTGTTGTAGGCATTTCTCCCAGTTCTTGCTTGATATCTATTATAGAATTAGTTGCACCTTTCTATTAACTCCTTTTGTTAAAATATAATCTGGATGTAGGGCCATATTTCTGCAATGGATTTCATGATGTCTACCCAGATGATTTCCTTGGCTTAGGACAAGGTTTTTCTTATTGATGATTCTCTTTCTAACTTCTGCAATATTTCTATCAACTTCCAATCTCTTTGTGCTTCTGCTGAATGGGAAGCTTCACTCCTTGTCCTCCGGCATTGTAACTTTTTAACCTGGTCCTGCAGCTTCTTAATCTCTTTTGTCTGGATGGACATATTTTAAACTACCTTAGTCAACTATTCAACACCATCTATTGTCTGTGTATTCTATGGAGTAGATGGTGTAGCTGTAGGAATGGTTGTAATAGGTACAACATCTAATGGAACCATGGAAAACATTGTAGTATGTTCCTTTTATTCGATCATTTTTTCCATCTCAGTCTCCATCTATCTTATTTGTGCATTTTTCTCTATGATGAGCTTCATCATGTCAGTCTTTTGGGTCTCTGTCTCCTCAATATCCTTGGTAAGAGGATCTTCAGTGGCTGACAACTTCAAATTTTTTCTCAATGCTGCTATATCAACATTCTTCTTTCTGATTATCTCCTCTACATCCTTCATATTTGAGGGATCGTATCCTATATTTACCACTAAATATTCTAAGTATTTAATCCTTGTATCCTTAGCAAGAGAAAAAATCTCCTCCATTTTTAACTTGTAGGTTTTAATCCTGTACAAAAATTATCTGCAAACGAATCTTAAAAACAAAAAATAAACAATAGTGAGAGAATAAAACATAAAATATATATACATAGAAATTTTCCCTTGGATCCCAAATCAGGACTACCAGCTTGATTTTTCATTATATTCCTTTTAGTGTTAGAACACATATATATACATATAGAAGCATTCATAAACCCCAATCCATTAACCCTGGATTAGAACATTACTGTAGTTCCCTTGACCAGATCTACAAAATACTAGGGGCTGAAAACCATCATGCCCCAAAACCATGTGCAAACCCATGCACGAAACTATGGGCAGGTCTGTCCACCGAAAAATAGGATCCAAATTTTTTTTCTTGGGGCATTGCCCCAGACCCTGAACAGGGGGGCTTTCGCCCCCCTGTGACCCCCCTATTGCACCTAGCGCAATGTAAAATGGGCTCTATCCCCCCCCTCCCCTGCACTTGCGACTAATGACGTAGAAAGAATATAACACATACCTAACATTCTACCACTTGTTGTTTCCTTTCCGCAGGAGAGCACAGGAGATCTTATTCATTAGTCCAACTCTGCAACACCCATTGTTTCTCTACACCAAGAGAACTTCTGAGTGCTCACAGACTTTGTCAATGCATCTGCAACATTCTTCAAAGTGTCCACCTTTACCAGCAACACCCTTTTATCCTCAACCATATCTCTCACAAAGTGATATTGAACATCAATGTGCTTTGTCTTTGAATGATAAGCAGGGTTATTAGCCAAGAAAATTTCACTTTGGCTATCACAATATATCCTTATAGCTCACTGCATCAACCCCATACTTGAACACAATCTCTGCAACCAAAATGATTCCTTGCTTTCATGAGTGGTTGCCATGTATTATGCCTATGTAGTTGATAGAGCCACTATAGACTGTCTTTTACTCATCCAAATGAATGCACCTCCAAATAGGCTAAATAAATACCCACTTGTAGATCTTCATTCGTCCATATCTCCAGCCCAGTTTGCATCAACAAGACCACAAATTTCCAATACTCTATCCAATCTCGATCTTCCCTAGTAGCCCAAACCATAATCAATAGTGCCACACAAATATCTGAAAACCTGCTTCACTGTTGTTCAATGCTTCTTGCCTAGTTTTGACATAAACCTGCTCAATACTCCCACTGCATGTGCAATTTCTGGTCTAGTATAGACCATTGCACACATTAGGCTACCCACTGCACTTTCATATGGAACACGGGACATATCCTCCTCCTCTTCGTGTGTCTTGGGACATTGTTCATCAGATAGCTTTACACCTATACGAATAGGAACCTTCACTAGTTACTATCCTTCAAATTGAACCTCTGTAATATTGTCTCGACATACTTCCTCTGGTTTAACCAGAGCTTCCTCTTTGCCCGATCTCTCTTAATTTACATGCCCAAAATATAGTTTGCAGCACCAAGATCCTTCATGTCAAATTTGGAGAACAATTAGGTCTTAAAATCCTAGATATTTTTTTTGTCATTTCCAATCAAAAACATATCATCCACATACAAGACCAATAAATAACACTGTCACCAATTAATTTTAATTACACACAGTGATCCTATTTTATTTTGGTGAAGCCAAGTCCCCATATATAGGTATCAAATTTCTGATACCACATCCTTGGTGACTGTTTTAACCCATATAGAGACTTTTTTAACCTGCATACCAGTTCTTTCTTACCCTTCACCATAAAGACTTTAGGTTGCTTCATGTAGAAATCCTCTTCCAGATACCCATGAAGAAATGTTGTCTTCACATCCATCTGTTCTACCTCAAAATCAAATGCAACAACAACAGATAAAATTAATCTAATAGAAGTAACCTTGGAAACAAGAGAAAAAATATCACCAAAATCAATTCCAGGAACCTAGGAATAACCTTTTGCTACCAATCGAGCTTTGTATTTCTCCACCTTTCATTATACATTCATCTTCTTCTTAAACACCCATTTTCTCTCGATGGGCTTCCTTCCAGTCAACAACTCCACCAGATCCGATGCCTCATTTTTGTGCAAGGATGCCATTTCATCAACCATGGCCTCCTTCCATAGTTTTCCATCCTCTGAATCAACTGACTCCATGATATTTCTAGGATGATCATCAGTTATAGTTAAAGAAAAATTTTAATAGAAAGTATATGGACTATACCTTTCTGGTTTCCTTCTTTCCCGAACTAATCTTCTCACAGCTGGAGTTTGTGGCTCTTCCTCTTATGAATCTTCTTCCGTTGTAGAGGTTGATTCATCCTCCTTTAGCTCAAACTCTATCTTCTCAAGTTCCTTTGGTAGTACTTCATGTTTAACAACATCTTTCACCTCTCTAAACACCACATCTCGGTTGTACACAACCTTCCTTGTTTCTTGGTTCCAAAGCTTGTAACCTTTTAAACCATCCTTATACCCAATAAAGATGCACCTTTCAAATTTATTATCCAACTTGGTCCTTTTCTCCTTTGGAACATGTACAAATTCATCACATCAAAATACCCTCAAATGTGAAAGAGAGGGTTTCTTACCAGTCCATACGTCATGTGAGTCTTATCTCCAACGATGATGAAGGTGATATGTTAACCAGGTAACATGCAGTCTCCACTGCTTCTACCCAGAATTCATGTCCTAACCTAGTACCACTGAGCATGCTTCTTTCCTTTTCCATCAGCATTTTGTTCATTCTTTCTACAACTTTGTTTTGTTGAGGTGTGTATGGATTAGTCTTCTATCATGCTATAATACACTTCTTACAAAATTCTTCAAATTCCTTCGTGCAAAACTCTCCACCATTATCTATCTTCAGCACCTTTATCTTCATCTTTGTTTGGTTTTCCACCAGAGCCTTAAATTCTTTAAATCTGTTAAAGACTTCAGGTTTCTTCCTCAAGAAATATATCCATGTATTCCTTGAGAATTCATCTATGAATGAGACGTAGTACATAGATTTTCCAAGTGATGGAACCAACACAGGTCCAAACACATCATTATGCACAAGCTCTAATATCTTGTTCGCCCTCTTAGCACCAGAAGGAAAACTCACCCGATTTTGATTCCCATATACAAAATGTTCACAGAAATCAAAATCTAGAGAGAAATTAGACATACCTTCTACCATAAATGATCCAACTTTAGAATTTTTAAAGTTGTATCGAAATTACTCAGTCAACCAAGATGGTTATTTGAAATGTTGTAATTGTCGATTATGTAATAATTGATCAAGATGATCATTAAAATTGTAAAGTTTAGATGTGCGACAGCGATCGACATCGTCTTCAGATGCGACTCCAGCAAACTTCCAAAAGCCCCAATCAACAATATCATCAAATCGACCTGCGACAGAAAACAACAGAGATTGTTATAAGACTTATGTAAGTAAAATTTTTCAAAGTCTTTTCGTAAAGAGCCAAAATGTCTAATGTCCACTTTTGTAAAAGCCAAAGTCTATTCCTAGGGTGAATTATTAAACTAAGTCCTATTCCTAAGTTTTCTAAACTTATGGACTTAAAAGTACCTAGCATCAAAATCAAACCATAAACCTTAATGAAAAGGTTCGGAGGATGGATTTCAAAAACCCTTAGGCACAAAATTTCTATGGTGAAAAACCTTTAGGGATTAATTCCTAAGTGTAAAAGGTTTTTATAAAATAAAAAGGGGTTTTAAAACTATGGTGCATAAACCTTATCAAAGGTTTGATGAAATGTCATATTAAATCCGCATTGTAAATATTCGAACTAATTTATAAATTTCGAATGGGTCATCATAAACCTTATTAAAGTTGTTGGATTGTATTAACCCATATGTCAAAGAACCTTATTGTAAATGGGTCGGATTTTTAAAGGTTTGAAAAACCCATATTACAAAGTTCGAATGTCGAAAGTCGGGTTTTATGAAACCTATGTAATAACGCATGTCAAAGGTTTGGAGTAATATCAAATCCACGTTGTAAAAATTTGAACTACGTCAAAGTTCGAACTTCAATGTTCAAAGGCTCGGGTTTTTATTAAAACCATATAATTGAAATCCCGTAGAGTTTATCCAAACTACAGCGCCTTGTGACCGGAACAATGTGAACAAGAGTTTGAAGCTGCCAGCGGAGTTGTAGCTGTCTCGATCATTAGCGTGTGAGTGGATGCCAGGTAATACAACACCGGTGTTAAGTCCAAACTGCGTATTGAAACCACTTCGGAAGCCACATCAAATAATTGTAGAACCGTGTCATGTGACCAGCGCAGAGCCACGTCAAGAAAATGCCAGCGAAGAGACCATCGGGAAGAAGACCTTGACCGCCAGGATAGCTGCCGGACTGTTCACACGTTGCAGGTAACAAACTCCGCGCGGTTAGCATAACCGCCGGAGAAGACCTTATGATAAGTTTTATGTGGGTTTTTGAATTAAAATCTGAGCTATTAAAATGGGATTGAATCCTATGTGATAGAACCAAATCCAAAGGTGCATGTATGGATAAGCTGATTCAATGTTTATAATCACCTAAAAATCTCCAAACAGATTTCTAAATACAAAAACCAAGTTTGAAGATCAAGCCTTGAGGTGGAATGATTCCATATGGCTTTCAAACTGAATGAAGGATCAAGTTTAAGAGGTTCATGAATAATGTGATTTGAACCTTATCACCACTAAACAAACTCCAACAAATTTCCAAATACAGCAAATGTTGATTTGAGGCAGATTGTAAGCCTTGATAATAGAAGCTCTTATGTATAAAAGAGAGCATGTTATTCTTTCCATAAGTTAAGTGTGAGATGTGAGAACTTTTGAAGTATGTGTATGAGCACTTTTTGAAGAGAGAGGTGTGAGCACTTTTGAAGAGTGTAAGAGAGCATTTCTCTTTGTAATGTAATGAAGAGCATGTGAGCACCTCATGAGAGAGTGTAAGAGAGCATTTTTCATTGTAATTTAATGAAGAGTGTAAGCACTTTTTGAAGAGAAGTTTTTGAGAGTGAGATCTCAAGAGAGGAGCGTTTTCCCTACTTCAGGAGGAAGTAGGCCCTCTTCAGACGACAGGTAAAGTATTGGTGGAGAGTTTGTTCTTTGTACCTTATTGAAGATGCAAAGCGTCATACTTGCATAAATATTGAAGTACGTTGATAATCAACGAGTTCAACTTCAACATGCAGAAACTCTTTCAGCCACCAGTATGTCGAAGGTCCTGATAACTTTAGTCCTTAGTTGTTGTTAGTGTGCAATTCATCCATGTCCTTTCTTATGTTTTGAGAGAAATGAGTTGTAGCAGTTAGCCTGTTCAAGAGAAGGTCCATGTCTACAACATCAGTAGTGAAACTGATAATTCCTTGTAGCACATTTTCTCTCAGCTTTTAAAATACAACGGATGCACCATTCTGAGGTGGAATCAGAGACGTAGTCCAGGTGGGACAAACTCTGTCACAAAACATCTTTGTCTATGATATGATTTTTGAGATTCATTTTAAATGGTTTAATCTTTATTTCATGCCTAACAGTTAATTCCCATAGTAACTGTTCAGTTAAATTTTCCAATCACATGTTGTACAAAGAACTAGAAACAATCTTGGTTTAAAATTCCATATGTTAAATAACTAAGCGTTAATTTTTTTAAAGTTCTATAGGAAAAGTATGTAGAGGGCCAGGTAGCCTCTAGATCTCATCCTTTTCTGAAAGGTGACATATCTAGTAAACGCCCCTACAGTCGATCTCTGAAATAGAGCTAAGTAACTCGGGTCATTTTCAGATCAATTGGTATCAGAGCAAGCTAGTTCTTGCAGGTATAAGATGGGAAAGAATACTCGCTAGTTGGCAAAGCTGAGGGAACTTGAAAATTCCAATTTTCAGGTTCGGCAGGAGAATGCTGCATTGCGCATAACGGTGGAAGCTCTCGAGAATGATAAGCAAAGTCTACGATCAGAATTAGAAGACTTAAAGAGAACTAAAAGAGGAAGTAGTCCTCTTATGAAAGATGCAGTTTTTGATGGAAAAAAGCCTGCACTTTCTATTAAAAGTAGTTCTTCTCTCTCATCTTCACCAAAGTCAGCAAGAGAAGCCATTGGCTCATTTTCCCATTCTCAAGCAGAAGATAATGTGGACTTACTTATTTCAGCAGAAAGTGATTCTGAATCTGACGAGTTTTCCAGCTAGAAACTCAGTTTGATCCTTGAAAGAAAAGGCTTGTAAATGATGAAAGCCATCGGGTATCGTGAAGGTGAAGGCTTGGGAAAACATGGGAAAGGAAGATTGCAACCTATCCAGGTACAAGAAAGACCCAAAAATCTGGGTCTCGGATGTGATGTGTTAAAGTGTGACTATTGCGGGAAGTTTGGTCACATTTCTGACCGATGTTGGTCAAAGCATCCAGAACTGCTACCGAAGAAGTTCAAAGGTAAGAAACCTTAGTCCTCAACTAGTAATGATTCTGACGATGATTTCTTTTATCAGAACTGGATAATTGAAATAGTTAAAAGGATTTATCCTTGCACATTCTGTAAGAGTCAGTGGCATTGTGTGGAACACTACTGGAAACAAAAGGCTTACAGCAAGAAAGTCAGTGCAACGAAGAGTCATCCGTCAGATAGTGATCTGGCATTACAGGTAAAGAAGCGATCATAGTCAGTCTCGTTTCAATCAGCAAGTAACTCCAGAAACTCATCATCAAGCAAGAGGGAGAAAACTTGTTCAAACTGTAAACTGCCAGGGCATGTTCAAGACAATTGTCCAATGCTTCCGAAGGAAACAATACCACTACTAGCAGCTCGGGAAGAACCCAAGTCACCTGCTGAAGATCAAACAAGTACTGAATGGAATTGGGTCGATTTCATTCCATATGTTTAAATTATTTTGTAATATCTAGATCTAGTAAGATTGTAACTAGGTTCTAGGATTGAATTGTTTTTCAAAAGCATTATAAATAAAACTTTTGGAGAACCAAAACTTCTTTTAGTTGGGAGGTGTGATCCAACTTTAGAAATGTTAAAGTTCTATCAAAATTACTCAGTCAACCAAGATGGTTATTTGAAATGTTTTAATTGTCAATTATGTAATAATTGATCAAGATGATCATTAAAATTGTAAATTTCAGATGTGCGATAGCGATCAACATCGGCTTCAAATGTGACTCCAGCAAACGTCCAAAAGTGCCAATCAACGACACCGTCAAATCGACCTGCGACAGAAAACAACAGAGATTGTTATTAGACTTATGTACGTAAAATTGTTCAAAGTCTTTTCGTAAAGGTCCAAAATTTCTAATGTTTTCTTTTTTAAAAGCCAAATTCTATTCCTAGGGCGAATTGTTAAACTAAGTCCTATTCCTAAGTTTTCTAAACTTATGGACTTAAAATTCCCTAGCATCAAAATCAAACCATAAACCTTATTGAAAAGGTTCAGAGAATGGATTTCAGAAACCATTAGGCACAAAATTTCTATGGTGAAAAACCTGTAGGGTCAAAGTCCTAAGTGTAAAAGGTTTTTATAAAGCGAAAAGGGGTTTTAAAACTATGGTGCATAAAACTTATCAAAGGTTTGATGAAATGTCATATTAAATCTGCATTTTAAATATTCGAACTAATTTATAAAGTTCGAATGGGTCATCATAAACCTTATTAAAGTTGTCGGATTGTATTAACCCATATGTCAAAGAACCTTATTGTAAATGGGTCGGATTTGTAAAAGTTTGAAAAACCCATATTACAAAGTTTGAATGTCGAAAGTCGGGTTTTGTGAAACCTATGTAATAACGCATGTCAAAGGTTTGGAGTAATATCAAATCCGCGTTGTAAAACTTCAAACTATGTCAAATTTTAGACTTCAATGTTCAAAGGCTCGAGTTTTTATTAAAACCATATAATTGAAATCCCGCAGAGTTTATCCAAACTGCAGCGCCTTGTGACCGGAACAATGTGAAGAAGAGTTTGAAGCTGCCAACGGAGTTATAGCCATCTCGATCGTCAGCGTGTGAGTGGCTGCCAGGTAATACAACACCGGTGTTAAGTCCAAACTACGTATTGAAACTGCATCAGAAGCCACAACAGAGAATTGCAGAACTATGTCAGGTGACCAGCGTAGAGCCACGTCAGGAAACTACCAGCGAAGAGACAGTCGGGAAGAAGACCTTGGCCGCCGGCATAGCTACCAGACTGTTCACATGTTGCAGGTAACGAACTCTACATGGTTAGCATAACCGCTAGAGAAGACTTTATGATAAAGTTTTATTTGGGTTTTTGAATTAAAATCTACGCTATTAAAATGGGATTGAATCCTATGTAATAGAACCAAATCCAAAGGTGCATGTATGGATAAGCTGATTTGAATTTTACCATCACCTAAAAATCTCCAAACAGATTTTTAAATATAGAAACCAAGTTCGAAGATCAAGCCTTGAGGTGGAATGATTCCATATGGCTTTCGAACTGAATGAAGGATCAAGTTTAAGAGGTTCATGAATAATGTGATTCAAACCTTATCACCACTAAACAAACTCCAACAGATTGCCAAATACAGAAAATGCTAATTTGAGGCAGATTGTAAGCCTTGATAATATAAGCTCTTATGTATAAAAGAGAGCATGTTATTCTTTCCATAAGTTAAGTGTGAGATGTGAGCACTTTTGAACTGTGTGTATGAGCACTTTTTGAAGAGAGAGGTGTGAGCACTTTTGAAGAGTGTAAGAGAGAATTTCTCTATGTAATGTAATGAAGAGCATGTGAGAACTTCTTGAGAGAGTGTAAGAGAGCATTTTTCATTGTAATTTAATGGAGAGTGTAAGCACTTTTTGAAGAGAAGTTTTTGAGAGTGAGATCTCAAGAGAGGAGCATTTTCCCTACTTCAGGAGGAAGTAGGCCCTCTTCAGACTACAAATAAAGTATTGGTGGAGAGTTTTTTCTTTACAGGTTATTGAAGATGCAAAGCGTCATACTTGCATAAATATTGAAGTACGTTGATAATCGACGAGTTCAACTTCAACATGCAGAAACTCTTTCAGCCACCAGTATGTCGAAGGTCCTGATAACTTCAGTCCTCAGTTGTTGTTAGTGTGCGATTCATCCATGTCCTTTCTTATGTTTAGAAAGAAAGGAGTTGTAGCAGTTAGCCTATTCAAGAGAAGGTCCATGTCTGCAACATTAGTAGTGAAACTGATAATTCCTTGTAGCACATTTTCTCTCGGCTTTTAAAATACAATGGACACAACATTCTGAGGCAGACCTGGAGACGTAGTCCAGGTGGGATGAACTCTGTCACAAAAAATCTTTGTCTATGGTATGATTTGTGAGATTGATGTGAAATGGTTTAATATTTATTTCGTGCCTAACAGTTAATTCCCATAGTAACTGTTCAATTAAATTTTCCAATCACATGTTGTACAAAGAACTAGAAACGATCTTGGTTTAAAATTCCGCATGTTAAATAACCTGAGCGTTAATTGTTTTAAATTTCTATAGGCGGAGTCTGTAGAGGGCTAAGTAACCTCTGGATCTCATCCTTTTCTGAAGGGTGACATATCCAGTAAATGCCCCTATATTCGATCTCTGAAATAGAGCTAAGTAACTCGGGTCATTTTCAGATCAATAAAATTTCCATGTAGTGTCTGAAGGCCCTTATATCCAATATGTCAAGACTTTGATGCCATAGCATGGTCTTTTCTCCAGAGACCAGTAGGCTTTCCACTCCAATTTCAAGAACCACAGAACTGTTGCACCCATCATTAATAATAGTGCTACCCTGAAGCTTGTACAAAGTTCCAATCCAAACTCCCCGCATTAATATCAGTGCTCCCCGAACCATCTTGTAGGTATCTTTCTCGAACACTGTTTTTAAACCTGCATCATCCATATTTCTTATAGAAATCAGATTTATGGCTAATGAAGGAATATGCAGAACACCAGGAAGTGTTATAATCCTTCCACCTTGTAGCTTCAACTTGACTTTTCCACATTCGACAATTTTGGCCTTCCTATCATCCCCTAAGAAGACATCACCACCATCATACTTCTCGGACTCGCAGAACCACTCCTTATGGGGAGTGAAGTGAAAGGATGCACCTGAGTCAATCAACCATGCCTCATGATCTACATGTGTGTTTGAAGAAGAAGCTAAATAAACATCCTTCATGTGAGGTGGTTTTTTCCTCTGTAGAAGGAGCATCATCAGATCCCTTTCCTTTCTCAGGAGATTTAGATCTGCATTCCTTTTTGTAATTCCCTTCCTTTCCGCATTTCTAGCACAAATTTAAAAAATTTACTGGAGATTTAGATCTCCCTCTAGATTTAGATCTCCCTCTAGATTTAGATCTCCCACTCGAAACCTTATTCTTGTTTATGTTCTGGGACCTTCCTTGTACAGATAAGGCATCTCCATTCTGGACCTCCATATTTCTCTGTCTCATTTCCTCCGACAGCAAGGCTGAGACAATGTCATCAAAATTCATGGTAGTTGTATTGCTACCTATTGCAATAACCAGACTATCCCATGAATCTGGTAGAGAACACAACAAAATGATTCACTTAACTTCATCTAAGATTTTAATATCAACAGATAACAGCGGACTTAGCATAGTATTGAAGAGGTTTAGATGCTCTATCACTGAGTCTCCATCCTTCATCCTCAGGTTATACATCTTTTTCCATAGGAACAATTTATTCACCAGAGACTTAGATTGGTACAAAATCCCTAGCTTGTCCCACAAAATATTTGGCATGTCTTACCCAGATACATTCAAAAATACTAAATCTGAGATACACAACTGTATTGTGCTCTTTGCCTTCTGACCCAACTTCTTCTAGTCTTCATCTGACATTGTTGTTGGTTTAGTACCTGTATCCACTACGATCCACTTATCTTTATCCACCAGTAGATCCTCCATCTTGAGCTTCCACAACTCAAAAATATGATGATTAAATTTCTCGATCTCTATCTTTCCATAGCTCACCATATTCTTTTACCACAAGAATTGATCCCACAGATCTCCCACTGAATAGGGTCTACCACAGGCTCGAGAGAAAAACCCCTCAACAGAAAAGGTGTCCCCTTGAAGCTGAAATAGATTTGATACCAAATTTAGGTTTTAACCCTGTACATAAATTATCTGCAAACGAATCTGAGAAAAAAAAAATAAACTATAGCGAGAGAATAAAACATAAAACATATATACACAGATATTTTCCCCTCGATCCCAAATCAGGACTACCAGCTTGATTTTTCATTATATTCCTTTTAGTGTTACAACACATATATATACATGTCGAAGCATTCATAAACCCCAATACATTAACCCCAGATTAGAACATAACCTTAGTTCCCTTGAACGGATCTACAAAATACGAGGGGCCAAAAACCATCATGCCCCAAAAGCATTTTTATGCGGATAAATCCCTCTTGCGGACAAGAGAAATCTCCCTAGTATTCTATGGATAGCTAGAAACAAACATCCATTTGTAAATCATTTTCTCTAGATTATATGTGATTCAAAATTATTATGAATAAAGAAAGAGGACATGCTCCTACCTTGAAATTCGACGTTCGCTGCAACCTTTTATCCAGACACTCTAAAGAGGCTTCTTCATTAAGTAGAACCTGCAGTCAAAGACAGACAAAATAATTAAAAGCACCTGCAACATATAATAATTGAGAACAACTAATCTAACTTAGTGATCAAGGAATCCAAGTATTGAATTATTCAAATAGACACAAGAAAAACTCAATGAGAAAAGTAGATCCATATGTATTATCTTGAATGAAAAGAGTAACTTTACAACCTGTCACCTTGATGTTGTACAAGTTCCTCTCGGGGTCCTGAACAATCGTTCCTCCTTTAGATTGACAAGTCTTCTTCTCTCCGAACTAGCATGAAGTTATGGACATGAGTGTGTGATCATTCTCATACCAATAATGACTAGTGTAGAGAGTATGCTCTCTTGGGAATTTCTTTAGAAATTACCTTATATAAGCTAGGTACAATCTACCCTTGAGACTAAAACATGAACTCAATTTATAGGGAAATGGAGGTAGTTTTAGTTCCATGAAGAGTGGGATGGATTCCTCACATGAAGGGATTTGAGCTCCATATACCAAGGGATAAACTCCATGAGTGAAGGGATAGAGCTCCATGAGTGGAGGGATAAAGCTCGAACTGATCGTGCCTCTAGAAGCTTCCATTTGGGAGAATATTCATCTAGATGGGCTTCTAGAACTTACTTTTTCCTTTATTTTATTGTTTATGGGGGTCCCCGGGTTTTATAAGCAGAATTTGTAGGATGTGCCATAGGCTATAGAGAAAGTATCTACGGATCCGTGGGAAAGAGCTAGGAAAAGTGCAGAGTTAGACTTTTAAGGGTTTTAATGAGCTTTTCTCCAATTCCAATACTTGGTTTAGGAACATTAGGGTTTTTGACCTCTAAGGGAGCACAATATAGGTAGTGATGAAACTATATAGATAGTCAAATGTCATGGTGACAAAATAATGTGTAATAGATTTCCCCTTAAAGTGCGAAGTCTGAGGTAGTTCTAAAGAGTGAAGTGCTTTATCATTCCGAGGATTAGATTGCAGACACACCGATATAAATCCTATAAAAATATTCAATGTAAGCATATATATATATATATGTATATCATTCCTGAGGTAGGCACTCTCATACTCAGATCAAAACTAACTAAATGTTCTGGTACATAAATGATTTTAAAATTACATCAATAGTAGACACAATATGGATGCAACCATCTGTCATAAGTAGTCTACTGTATCATGAATAATAAAAATCCTTGTAGCCTGGATAGTGGAAACTAGACTGAGGATCTTTGTTGGCTTGAGGGGTCTTGACCCAAGTTCGGTGTGCAAGGTTTTCCAACAAACCCCTATACTATTGGCCCTTTCGGCAGTGACCTGCTTTCGCAAGTCACAGTCTCACCCGAAGTAGTATGGATGGGTGCTAGAACCAGGTTTTCGCACCCTGAGAAAGGAAGGGTAAGGCAAGCAGATCTGTGTTCTGTTATGTGATTCCCAGATTACCTTATTTATTCGTAGGGTTAATTATGTATCTATTTGCATCCACGTGCACTAGATCTATATTTATATGCTTTCAACATCAACACAACATTATAAACAGTGAAATAGATCTAGATTCAAGCATTCAAGTATATACCTTCACAAAGAAAAAGACGTAAAATACATAACACATAAATTATCAACAATTCATACAACAAGATTTCACGTATTTAGATTCTAATAATCCTTCG